>CM042397.1:16379932-16422432 GCA_023634145.1 Thymallus thymallus | reverse complement strand
GTATATTGCTTTGAAAGAATTACCTTTATGTTATGGTAACTGTATGCTAACTTTATGCTCACTGTGTTAATACCGTTCAGCAGGGGTGCCCAGACTGTAGTTACATACGATCTTCTTCCCCCCCCCCCTCCTCCTAACACGGTCTACAAACACCAACCCCCCCCGACATTTCTCAACATTTTAAAGACAGATCAGACACAAACATTTTGAATTTGTTACGGTAATAAATGGTCTTCCTCCCACTCACTGTGAAAGTGGTAGATTTTCGGTTCCTTGCTGCTTGGTCCAGCACTTCCTACAAAAAAACGTAGTAAAAAAACAACTACCACTGGAACAACAAAGAATTTTCTGTTGCAGGTCTCGCAAGCGTAGAAATGTAAATGTACTAACTGCAGACGGTTGCTATGGTAGCGACTTTTAAAAATAATTTGGCTGTGCAGTAATATTTGAGAAATAAGCTAACATGTAAGCAAAGCTAACGGGGCTTCAGAATGTGGACAGTCATTATTTTCAAGCAGACTCGATGGTAACGCTGTGAATTGCCAAAATATATATTTTTAGTGCATACATTTTTTTTAACTTTTTTGCTGTCTATTAGAAAAAAGTTTGCAATCGACCGGCCTATCGCGATCGACGTCCTGGGCACCAGTGCCGTACAGGATTAAAGATGTAGTGTTTGTCCAATATGAACGTAATCTCATTCTCCAGTCCACTGCTCTAACCTCTGCATCACCACAGAACAGCACTGGCCACTAGGATAGACAGAACTTCATCAATCACTCCCCTGTCCTGACACTCTGCCAACACACTGCATGGAGATGATGAGAGGAAAGCCTTCCATGTTCTACCTGCTTTTCACATTAGTAAACACACACACACACACACGCATGCACTGACACACACACTAACACACACTCAAAATAATTTCACAGGAATCAAAAAACAGAAATATCTCTCGCCGCCAATTTATCAAGCTGCCACTTTCTGTCAGTGCTGTGTCGTCATAGCCTTTTATACCCGGCATCATTATTTTCTGTCTCAACGGATGTGGAGGCAGAGGAACCGCAAAGCAGAGACAGTCTCTGGCTGTGGAGGCAGAGGAACCGCAAGGCTCGCACCCTCCCTGATGTCCTCCCTGATGTCCCCTCCAAATCAGAAGGAACACAATGATCCAGTTAGAAATATGAGTTCTTGGCGTGATGAAAAATAGCTTTTAGTGTTTATCAGAGCAGCCCATTAGAACATTTACGTGAACATCAACAGTGGGAGCAAAAAAATAGGGTCTTTAATCCGATAGATGGTGCTTTAAAAGCCTTGCTGCACACAGCTGGGGAGTCTCAAATGGCAGCCTATTCCCTATACGGCGCACTACTTTTGACCAGGGTCTGGCTGAAGGGCGCCTGACGTTTTCGTTAGTCTTCCGCTGTAAGCCCCATAAGTAAGAGGATACTAATTTGAGGGCTTTGGATGTGTGATTTGACCAGTGAATAGCTGCACAGCCCACACACTAGCTGGCAGAAATGCAGCCACTGCAGTGAAAACTCACACACTACGAGGGACACACACATACAGTATACACAAACACGCGCACACACACACGCGCACACACACACACACACACGCACACACACTCGCACGCACACACATACACTGGGGGCCAAAAGTTTGGAATATTACTCATTCAAGGGTTTTTCATTATTTGCACTATTTTTTACATTGTAGAATAAAAGTGAAGACATCAAAACTGTGAAATAACATACAGTCGTATGCAAAAGTTTGGGCACCCCTGACAATTTCCATGATTTCCATTTATAAATAATTGGGTGTTTGGATCAGCAATTTTATTTTGATCTATCAAATAACTGATGGACACAGTAATATTTCAGCAGTGAAATTAGGTTTATTGGATTAACAGAAGATGTGCAATATTCATCAAAATGAAATTAGACAGGTGCATAAATTTGGGCACCCCAACAGAAAAATCACATCAATATTTAGTAGAGCCTCCTTTTGCTAAAATAACAGCCTCTAGACGCTTCCTATACCTCTAATGAGTGTCTGGATTCTGGATGAAGGTATTTTGGACCATTCCTCCTTACAAAACATCTCCAGTTCAGTTAGGTTTGATGGTTGCCGAGCATGGACAGCCCGCTTCAAATCATCCCACAGATTCTCAATGATATTCAGGTCTGGGGACTGGGATGGCCATTCCAGAACATTGTACTTGTTCCTCTGCATAAATGCCTGGGTAGATTTTGAGCAGTGTTTTGGGTTGTTGTCTTGTTGAAGTATCCAGCCCCGGCATAACTTCAACTTTGTGACTGATTCTTCAACATTATTCCCAAGAATCTGCTGATATTGAGTGGAATCCATGCGACCCTCAACTTTAACAAGATTCCCAGTACCGGCACTGGCCACACAGCCCCACAGAATGATGGAACCCCCACCAAATTTTACTGTGGGTAGCAAGTGTTTTTCTTGGAACGCTGTGTTCTTTTGCCGCCATGCATAACGCCCCTTGTTATGACCAAATAACTCAATCTTTGTTTCATCAGTCTACAGCACCTTATTCCCAAATGAAGCTGGCTTTTCCAAATGTGCGTTTGTGGCGTGTGTGCAGAAAAGGCTTCTTCCGCATCACTTTCCCGTACAGCTTCTCCTTGTGCAAAGTGCGCTGAATTGTTGAACGATGCACAGTGACACCATCTGCAGCAAGATGATGTTGTAGGTCTTTGGAGGTGGTCTGTGGGCTGTTTTTGACCGTTCTCACCATCCTTCGCCTTTGCCTCTCCGATATTTTACTTGGCTTGCCACTTCTGGCCTTAACAAGAACTGTGCCTGTGGTCTTCCATTTCCTCACTATGTTCCTCACAGTGGACACTGACAGCTTACATCTCTGTGATAGCTTTTTGTAGCCTTCCCCTAAACCATAATGTTGAACAATCTTTGTTTTCAGGTCATTTAAGAGTTGTTTTGAGGCCCCCATGTTGCCACTCGTCAGAAGAGAGTCAAAGAGAACAACAACTTGCAATTGGCCACCTTAAATACCTTTTCTCATGATTGAATGCACTTGTCTATGAAGTTCAAGGCTTAATGAGCTCGCCAAACCAATTGTGTGTTCCAATTAATCAGTGCTAAGTAGTTACAGGTATTCAAATCAACAGAATGACAAGGGTGCCCACATTTTTGCATAGCCTATTTTTCACATCTGATTTAATTTCATACAACTTAATATTGCTACACTAAAAATCTTTGTCTGGACAATACCCCAGTACTCAGCTTTTATTAGAAAATGAATGGCATGCCACTGTGATCATTTTCTGTGACAACAGAGTAAATTATTATGCAGCCTCAGAGGGGTGCGCAAACTTTTGCATACGACTGTATATGGAATCATGTAGTAACTAAAAAAGTGTTAAACAAATATATATCAAAATATACTTAATATTTGAGATTCTTTAAATAGCCACCCTTTGTCTTGATGACAGCTTTGCACACTCTTGGCATTCTCTCAACCAGCTTCACCTGGAATGCTTTTCCATCAGTCTTGAAGGAGTTCCCACATATGCTGAGCACTTGTTGACTGCTTTTCTTTCACTGCGGTCTGACTCATCCCAAACCTTCTAAATTTGGTTGAGGTTGGAACCACAAATCTCAAATTTGGACTCCAGACCAAAGAACAAATTTCCACTGGTCTAATGTCGATTGGTCGTGTTTCTTGGTCCATCAAGTCTCTTCTTTTTATTGGTGTCCTTTAGTAGTGGTTTCTTTGCAGCAATCCGACCATGAAGGCCTGATTCACACAGTCTCCTCTGAACAGTTGATGTTGAGATGTGTCTGTTACTTGAACTCTGTGAAGCATTTATTTGGGCTGCAATCTGAGGCTGGTAACTCTAATGAACTTATCCTCTGCAGCAGAGGTATTTCTGGGTCTTCCATTCCTGTGGCGGTCCTCATGAAGCTGGTTGAGAGAATGCCATGTGTGTGCAAAGCTGTCATTAAGTCAAAGGGTGGCTGCTTTGAAGAATCTCAAATCAAAAATATATTTTGATTTGTTTAACACTTTTTTGGTTACTACATGACTCCATATGTGTTATGTCACAGTTTTGATGACTTCACTTCTACAATGTAAAAAATAGTACAAATAAAGAAAAACCCTTGAATGAGTAATATTCCAAACTTTTGGCCCCCAGTGTACATGAACGCACACACAGACACACGCAAACACAATCACACTCACACACTCACACACACACACACACACACACACACACACACACACACACACACACACACACACACACACACACACACACACACACACACACACACACACACACACACACACACACACACACACACACACACACACATATGCTCCCTCACTACATCACTACACACCTACACATCCGTCCATAGCTCACACAGAGGAATTCATCTATCAGTGGTTCACGTTGCCCTCCAGCTAGCTGGAGCTACTGCAGACATTGATCAAACTGACTTTTAACATGAAGAAGTTCAAAATCTCACTTTTCTAATCCCTTTACTGCCAACAACCTTCCTCACCCCCACAGCGAAAAGACATGCATGTATACACACAAAAGTGCACGCTGGCATGTGCACACAAGAACACACACATTCAAAGGAAAACTCACCCAGAAATAGAAGTTACATTTTTCTCCCCTCTCAAACCTCCATTGAAGGAGTGAAATCCCTGTAAGAGGTGGTTGTAGTGTCAAAGAGGGTATGGCAGCATCACATTGAGTTCCACTGAACTTCCGCTGCAGTCTCTTTGTGTGTCTATGATGTGGCCAACATACATCTATGCTAACCTATGAAAGTGAACCAGGGTCATATTCATTAGGCACCAAATGCAAGGTATCCGACTTAGACACGAAGGGACTACCTGAACTTGTCCAATAAGACATTTTGTCCAAAACGTTTTGCTACATTTTGCTACAGTGTGTGCCAATGTATAGAACCCAGGGTTTGGGCATCTGCCCTCTGGTTTTCCACCACTAGGGGGACCAGTATGGAACAGACTACACCTCTGGTATTCCACCACAAGGGGAGCTCTATGGAACAGACTACACCACTCAGACAAGAGCTGAGATGGAGCATGCTGATTCACAGATTAATTATCATTTCTATTTAAATAAACACTCTTCACTTTCCAAGAAAATATGGATGCATTGTGAGTTACTGTAGACAAGGGCATGGCCAAGGACAGGTGAGTTGTGCTTGTTGCTTCCGGCGCTATTATCCTCCTGGAAAGTAAAAGAACAGAGAGATGCTTGACATGTGTTCCCAAGTCACCTCCGCCTCCACATATCATCATTCCACATGTATGGTAAATATGAAACGCATACATACATGAAATACAATACAGCTCTTGATATTTCCTCTGAGAGTTATGAGAATCACAGAAGGCTCGAGTCAAGAGAAAGAGGAAAGGAATCACTCAGAGAGGAGAGGAGAAGTACTTATACCATCATAATAAGCAATGGCTGTAAGGCCAGCTAGATATTACAAAATGTTTGCCCTGTCTGTGGGCGACTTTCTCAAATCACAATCAAATAGGTTAAAATTGGGGGGAAACGTTAAGTGTCAGGCCGCAACGTGTAAGCACTTCTCTGAATTGTGATTGATAGGTTTTATGGGCTCCCGGGTGCTCTACGGCATCCCGATAATTTTTCAGACGTGTTTGAAAAATTAGGGACTTGTCCGATCAGATGTAAATAGTGTCCCAGACTAATCTGGTGTCAGTTAAACATCTAACTCAAAACTACCTTATAACTTCCGTTTCTTTTATGTTTCACATTTTAACAAATAAACAGATCAAATCAAACTTGTTTAGGCCTAATTACGCGTGCATGTATGTATTTTAACAGTCTGCTCTGGTGGAATCTAACAGCATCTTTATTTCACGCTGAATGATTGATTCCTGCCATGTCAACACATAAGTCTGTCCATGTAACCTGCGAGTAAACAGGCTAGGGGCAAGATTCAATCCATATTGCAGAAGTATCACAGAAGATCAGCGTTTTAGCTTGATTGAAATTTAAAGGCAATGTCTATCTATCTATCTATCTATCTATCTATCTATCTATCTATCTATCTATCTATCTATCTATCTATCTATCTATCTATCTATCTATCTATCTATCTATCTATCTATCTATCTATCTATCTATCTATCTATCTATCTATCTATCTATCTATCTATCTATCTATCTATCTATCTATCTATCTATCTATCTATCTCATTGCTTTTAGTATATCGAATGTGCAATACGTGCAGTTGTCTGTAATTAAACCCTGCGCATTAAGAACTGTATTTTAAGGGAATTACTATTATTACCCCAAATTATATCATACACACATTTAGCTATTTAAGTATCTCTTCCTTCATTTACTGTACAGTTTGTGTAACCATGCAAGTATTTACTTATCTGTAAATATAACTGTATATTTACCTGTACAGCTAATTTAACCATGCAAAATATTCACTTACCTGTTCATTTAGCCAGTCTGTCTATTAAGTAAACTATTATTACCCTCGCTCATATCATATGCATTTTTAGCTACTGAAGTATTTCTCTGCCATCGACCTGTATAGTATAGTTAACCATCCAACATCCACCAATGTATAGTGTACATATTCAGCCAACCACCCATACTATGCAATGTCTTTTTATAGCTTTTTTTGCACTCCAGATATCTTGTATTTCTATACTTTTTCCATACTGCCACTCTATGTATAATGTACCGTTTATCTGTCTTTTGTGTACTTTCGTTGTGGCATTTTGCACCTGCCCTGTGTTTTGTTGTTGTAGCTGCTTGACAAATAAATTTCCCCCTCGGGGATCAATAAAGTATCTATCTATCTATCTATCTATCTATCTATCTATCTATCTATCTATCTATCTATCTATCTATCTATCTATCTATCTATCTATCTATCTATCTATCTATCTATCTATCTATCTATCTATCTATCTATCTATCTATCTATCTATCTATCTATCTATCTATCTATTCAGGAGGCCTGACACTGCATTGTAGTGTATTGGGGGTTAAGAGTTAAGTGCTCACTGAGGTGAGAGCTGCTACACAAGGGAAAGAGAATAGAAAGGAGTGAACGTAAGTAACTTTGCCTTCAGCGCCCGTTTCATTGTGGTTTCCAGAGAACCCCCTCACTGGGGTTTAGAGTAGAGTCTGCCAACTGCTCAAGCCAGACCACACAGTAACAAAAAAGCCTGTTTAGTTTGCACCGGAGTTAAGGAAAGGTATTGTCTTTTGTTTTGCAGTTCCAGAGTTATCAGCCTTTGTTGGAACTGTTTTGCATATTCATCCCCCTCCCGGCCCACATATATGTTAATGCACACCCACACTAACACATCTGAGTGAGCAGGGCAAACAAATGTTCCATCTCTCATACACTCACTCTCTCTCTCTCTCTCTCTCTCTCTCTCTCTCTCTCTCTCTCTCTCTCTCTCTCTCTGTCTCTCAATTCAATTCAATTCAATTTAAGGGCTCTATTGGCATGGGAAACATACGTTAACATTGCCAAAGCAAGTGAAGTAGATAGCAAACAATAACAAAAAATAACAATAAACATTACACTCAGAAGTTCCAAAAGAATAAAGACATTTCAAATGTCATATTATGTATATATACAGTTTTGTAATGAAGTGCAAATAGTTAAAACAAATGGGAAAATAAATCTACATATACAGTCATATGAAAAAGTTTGGGCACCCCTGACAATTTCCATGATTTCCATTTATAAATAATTGGGTGTTTGGATCAGCAATTTCATTTCGATCTATCAAATAACTGATGGACACAGTAATATTTCAGTAGTGAAATTAGGTTTATTGGATTAACAGAAAATGTGCAGTATGCATCAAAACAAAATTAGACAGGTGCATAAATTTGGGCACCCCAACAGAAAAATCACATCAATATTTAGTAGAGCCTCCTTTTGCTAAAATAACAGCCTCTAGACACTTCCTATAGCCTCTAATGAGTGTCTGGATTCTGGATGAAGGTATTTTGGACCATTCCTCCTTACAAAACATCTCCAGTTCAGTTAGGTTTGATGGTTGCCGAGCATGGACAGCCCGCTTCAAATCATCCCACAGATTCTCAATGATATTCAGGTCTGGGGACTGGGATGGCCATTCCTGAACATTGTACTTGTTCCTCTGCATAAATGCCCGGGTAGATTTTGAGCAGTGTTTTGGGTCGTCGTCTTGTTGAAATATCCAGCCCCAGCGTAACTTCAACTTTGTGACTGATTCTTCAACATTATTCCCAAGAATCTGCTGATATTGAGTGGAATCCATGCGACCCTCAACTTTAACAAGATTCCCAGTACCATTACTGCCCACACAGCCACAGAGCATGATGGAACCCCCACCAAATTTGACTGTGGGTAGCAAGTGTTTTTCTTGGAACGCTGTGTTCTTTTGCCGCCATGCATAACGCCCCTTGTTATGACCAAATAACTCAATCTTTGTTTCATCAGTCCACAGCACCTTATTCCAAAATGAAGCTGGCTTGTCCAAATGTGCGTTTGCATACCTCAAGCGACTCTGTTTGTGGCGTGTGTGCAGAAAAGGCTTCTTCCGCATCACTCTCCCGTACAGCTTCTCCTTGTGCAAAGTGCGCTGAATTGTTGAACAATGCACAGTGACACCATCTGCTGCAAGATGATGTTGTAGGTCTTTGGAGGTGGTCTGTGGGCTGTTTTTGACCGTTCTCACCATCCTTCGCCTTTGCCTCTCCGATATTTTACTTGGCCTGCCACTTCTGGCCTTCCATTTCCTCACTATGTTCCTTACAGTGGACACTGACAGCTTACATCTTGTAGCCTTCCCCTAAACCATAATGTTGAACAATCTTTGTTTTCAGGTCATTTGAGAGTTGTTTTGAGGCCCCCATGTTGCCACTCTTCAGAGGAGAGTCAAAGAGAACAACAACTTGCAATTGGCCACCTTAAATACCTTTTCTCATGATTGGATGCACTTGTCTATGAAGTTCAAGGCTTAATGAGCTCACCAAACCAATTGTGTGTTCCAATTAATCAGTGCAAAGTAGTTACAGGTATTCAAATCAACAGAATGACAAGGGTGCCCAAATTTTTGCATAGCCTATTTTTCACATCTGATTTAATTTCATACAACTTAATATTGCTACACTAAAATATTTGTCTGGACAATACCCCAGTACTCAGATTTTATTAGAAAATGAATGGCATGCCACTGTGATCATTTTCTGTGACGACAGAGTAAATTATTATGCAGCCTCAGAGGGGTGCCCAAACATTTTCATACGACTGTATGGGTTGTATTAACAATGGTGTTTGTTCTTCACTGGTTGCCCTTATCTTGTGGCAACAGGTCACACATCTTGCTACTGTGATGCCACACTGTGGTATTTCACCCAGTAGATATGGGAGTTTTTCAAAATTGTGTTTATTTACAAATTATTTGTGTCTCTCTCTCTCTCTCTCTCTCTCTCTCTCTCTCTCTCTCTCTCTGTGTTTCTCTATTTCTCTCTCTCTCTCTCTCTCTCTCTCATGCACTTACCCCCCCCCACACACACACAAGTGAAGTAGATAGTAAACAATAGTTCAGGATTAAAAAAATAGAAATGTTCAGGTAACATTACACTCAGAAGTTCCAAAAGAATAAAGACATTTCAAATGTCATATTATGTATATATACAGTGTTGTCTCCCTCTCTCTCTTTCTCTCCTTCTCTCTCTTTCTCTTTCTCTCTTTCTCTCTCTCTCACGCACTCCCCCCCCCACACACACACACACTACACAAACTTTGTGCAAGAGAGAGTCTTTTTGGCAGCAGCCACCTCTCAGTGTGCTGGATCAGCTGAAATAGGATCCGGTGCTCAGATCCCGCTGTACCTCTCACACATACTGATATGGCCTGATCTCCAGTCAGTGGAGTTAGCCTGCAGGGAGTCAGTCAGGAGCTTAGAGCTGTGCGCCAGGGACACTGCTGCTTCACTCACACTACAGAAGAGAAGATCTGGCCAGGAGACAAATTAGTCTCAAATGGCAGCCTATTCCCTATATAGAACCCTGGTCAAAAGCTGTGCTCTACATAGGGAATAGGGTGGCATTTAAGATGCCGACAATGGTGGACCCTGATCAAAAGTTCTGCACTACATAGGAAAAATGATGCCATTTGAGACACAGCCAATGGCAACAGCCCAGGTCAAAAGTAGTGCACTACATAGAGAATAGGGTGCCATTTCAGACACAGCCAACTGCAAAGACAGGGCCGTATCTATCTCACTAGCCTGGTAATGGAGTTGGCATATGCAGGGGCTACTTTATACACATGACATCATTCCTGGCGATTGTGATATGATGATTCAACAGTGTTTTGACATGAGAGGAGAGAATCGTGATGATCCACATGACAGAACAACATGCCTAGCAACCTCCTCAGGTTCTAGTGTCACAACACTGACCTTGCAAGCACGATGTGTCAAACCGAATGTACTGTGAAGACAGTGTCACTTCAGAGCAGCATTACAGGAAATTATACCTTTAATAGCCAGTCATGTCACTACAGTTTCTTGTTAGTTGGAGAGTACAAACATTTGAATTAGCAAGCTGTTGCATGACAGTTTGAATTAATGAATTCAAGTTAACTGTCTCCACATGTTTCAGAGTAAACTCCATACATAGTGTCAGTGGCTTACACAGGTAGACATGCAGTACAGTGCCTATCATAACACAAGCATTTTGCAGTACCCGCCATAACATCTTCTAAATATGTGTATGCAACCAATAAAATATTATTTGATTTGCCTGTCAGAAGTATCATAAGTATTATCATAAGTATCATAAGTATTATCATAAGAATCAGAAGTATTATCATAAGTATCATAAGTATTATTATAAGTATCATAAGTATTATCATAAGTATCATAAGTATTATCATAAGTATCATACGTATTATTATAAGTATCATAAGTATTATCATAAGTATCATAAGTATTATTATAAGAATCATAAGTATTATCATAAGTATCATAGGTATTATTATAAAGTATCATAAGTATTATCATAAGAATCATAAGTATTATCATAAGTATCATAAGTATTATTATAAGTATCATAAGTATTATCATAAGTATCATAAGTATTATCATAAGTATCATACGTATTATTATAAGTCTCATAAGTATTATCATAAGTATCATAAGTATTATTATAAGAAGCATAAGTATTATCATAAGTATCATAGGTATTATTATAAGTATCATAAGTATTATCATAAGAATCATAAGTATTAGAAGTATTATCATAAGTGCCTGTCATACATAAGTATTAGAAGTATTATCATAAGTGCCTGTCATACATAAGTATTAGAAGTATTATCATAAGTGCCTGTCATACATAAGTATTAGAAGTATTATCATAAGTATTCTCCTCCCTTGGATTTCTTCAAATTGTATTGTGTTACAAAGTGGGACTGAAATAGATTTAATAGTAGTGTTTTATTAACAATCTACACAAAATACTCTGTAATGTCAAAGTGGAAGAAAAATGAATTTGACATTTTTTTATGAATTAAAAAATAAATCACTAACATACCTTGATTAGATAAGTATTCACCCCTGAGTCAAAACATGTTAGAAACACCTTTGGCAGCGACTACAGCTGTGAGTCTTATTGGGTAAGTCTCTAAGAGCTTTGAACACCTGAACTGTACACTTTGAACACCTCACTTCTTTCCCCTCCTCTCCATCTCTCTCTCCGCATGAGGATGTGTAAATATGGCATTATTGAGGAATTGATCTCTGCCCTGCTCCGACCAGTGTATCCTCCACCTCCCATTAATCTGCAATGACTGGAGGAGAAGCCCGGAATCCATCAGTGGAGACAATTGTCTGAAGGGCCCGCTCCATCTAAATTCAATTAGAATCAATGGGCTACATACACAAATAAGAGCGTTGCTAGATTGAGACACATAAATAAGCAGGGGGACAGTGAGGGAGAGAGAATTAAACCGAGAGAGAGAGGCCAGATTGATCTTTCCTCTTTCGGACCGTGTTATCGAGTCTCCAAATGAGATCAGTGTGAATGATATTCCCTGGCTCGTCTTTCTTCCTCTCCTCCCTTCCCCGAGTGTCCATCTCTCTCTCTCTCTCTCTCTCTGTCACTGTCTCTCCCTCTCTCTATCATCCTCCTGCTCTCTCTCTCTCTTGCCCTGCTCTCTCTCTCTTCCCCTCTCTCACTCTGTGTCACTCTCTCTCACCCTCCCTCCCTCTCTACCCCCCCTCTCGCTCTTTCGCTTTCTCTCTCTCTCTCTCTCTCTCTTGCTCTCTCTCTCTCTCTGTCTCTCTCTGTCTCTCTCTGTCTCTCTCTCACCCTCCCTCCTTCCCTCTCTACCCCCCCCCCCCTCTCTCACTCTCTTTTGCCCTCTCTCTCTCTCTCTCTCTTTCACCCTCTCTCTCTCTCTGTCGCTCCCTCTCACCCTCCCTTACTCTCTAACCCCCCCCCCCCCCTCTCTCTGAATGACTGCTGAGCCCAGCCTTGAGCTTCCCTGCCTGACAAAGACAATCTTTATTTTCTCTGGAGAGAAATAGGACAGAGGAAGAGATGAGGAGTAGAGGAACTCTGACAGAGCTTTCTTAAATAGCTAATTAGAGTTAATGTAATCCTTGTGTGCACTTCGTCATTATATTCAAATTATCTATACTTTATACAATTACCTTCATTAACCTTTGTTTCATAAATGTTTTTCTAAAATGTTTTGTTGATGTTCATAAAAATTATTCCATGTCTTTCTCGGCCTAAAACTTCAGTGACATCAGTGAGTAAGATGTTAGCGGAGTTCACTTACAGTGAGTGAGAGGGTGAGAGTAATTGTTATGAAATGACGGAGTGTGAGATAGATGCCATAGAGAGATATGGAGTGTGAGCTAGACAGAGGTGAGATTAACTAAAAACTAGAGAGAGAATTAACATATACAGTGCATTCTGAAGGTATTCAGACCCCTTCCCTTTTTCCACATTTTGTTACGTTACAGCCTTATTCTAAAACACAATACCCCATAATGACAAAGCAAAAACAGGTTTTTAGACATTTTTCCAACTTTATAAAAAATAAAACACAGAAATACCTTATTTACATAAGTATTCAGACCCTTTACTATGAGACTCGGAATTGAGCTCAGGTGAATCCTGTTTCCATTGATCATCCTTGAGATGTGTCTACAATTTGATTGGACATGATTTGGAAAGGCACACACCTGTCTATATAAGGTCCCACAATTGACAGTGCATCTCAGAGGAAAAATCAAGCTATGAGGTCGAAGGAATTGTCCGTAGAGCTCCAAGACAGGATTGTGTTGAGGCACAGATCTGGGAAAGGGTACCACAACATTTCAGCAGCATTGAAGGTCCACAAGAATACAGTGGCCTCCATCATTCTTAAATGGAAGAACTTTGGAACCACCAAGACTCTTCCTAGAGCTGGCCGCCAGGCCAAACTGAGCAATCGGGGTAGAAGGATCTTTGTCAGGGAGGTGACCGAGAACCTGATGGTCACTCTGACAGAGCTTTAGATTTCCTCTGTGGAGATGGGAGTACCTTCCAGAAGGACAACTATCTCTGCAGCACTCCCCCAATCAGGCCTTTATGGTAGAGTGTCCAGACGGAAGCCACTCCTCAGTAAAAGGCACATGACAGCCCGCTTGTAGTTTACCAAAAGGCACCTAAAGACTCTCGGACCAAGACTGAACTCTTTGGCCTGAATGCCAAGCATCACTTCTGGAGGAAGAATGGTCAGCATCATGCTGTGGAGATGTTTTTCAACGGCAGGGACTGGGAGAATGGTCAGGATCGAGGGAATGATGAATGGAGCAAATTACAAAGAGATCCTTGATGAAAACCTGCTCCAGAGCGATCAGGACCTTAGACTTGGGCGACAGGACAACGACCCTAAGCACACAGCCAAGACAACGCAGGATTCGCTTTGGAACAAGTCTCTGAATATCCTTGAGTGGCCCAGCCAGAGACTTAAACCCGATCCAACATATCTGGAGAAACCTGAAAATAGCTGTGCAGTGATGCTCCCCATCCAACCTGACAGATCTTGAGAGGATCTGCAGAGAGGAATGGGAGAAACTCCCCAAATACAGGTGTGCCAAGCTTGTAGCATCATACCCAAGAAGACTCAAGGCTGTAAACGCTGCCAAAGGTGCTTAAACAAAGTACTGAGTAAAGGGTCTGAATACTTATTTAAATGTGATATTTCCGTTTTTTATTTATAGATAGATAGATAGATAGATAGACAGACAGACAGACAGACAGACAGACAGACAGACAGACAGACAGACAGACAGACAGACAGACAGACAGACAGACAGACAGACAGACAGACAGACAGACAGACAGACAGACAGACAGACAGACAGACAGACAGACAGACAGACAGACAGACAGATAGATAGATAGATAGATAGATAGATAGATAGATAGATAGATAGATAGATAGATAGATAGATAGATAGATAGATAGATAGATAGATAGATAGATAGATAGATAGATAGATAGATAGATAGATACAGTGGGGAGAACAAGTATTTGATACACTACCAATTTTGCAGGTTTTCCTACTTACAAAGCATGTAGAGGTCTGTAATTTTTATCATAGGTACACTTCAACTGTGAGAGACTGAATCTAAAACAAAAATAAAGAAAATCACATTGTATGATTTTTAAATAATTAATTTGCATTTTATTGCATGACATAAGTATTTGATCACCTACCAACCAGTAAGAATTCCGGCTCTCACAGACCTGTTAGTTTTTCTTTAAGAAGCCCTCCTGTTCTCCACTCATTACCTGTATTAACTGCACCTGTTTGAACTCGTTACCTGTATAAAAGACACCTGTCCACACACTCAATCAAACAGACTCCAACCTCTCCACAATGGCCAAGACCAGAGAGCTGTGTAAGGACATCAGGGATAAAATTGTAGACCTGCACAAGGCTGGGATGGGCTACAGGACAATAGGCAAGCAGCTTGGTGAGAAGGCAACAACTGTTGGTGCAATTATTGGAAAATTGAAGAAGTTCAAGATGACGGTCAATCTCCCTCGGTCTGGGGCACCATGCAAGATCTCACCTCGTGGGGCATCAATGATCATGAGGAAGGTGAGGGATCAGCCCAGAACTACACGGCAGGACCTGGTCAATGACCTGAAGAGAGCTGGGACCACAGTCTCAAAGAAAACCATTAGTAACACACTACTCCATCATGGATTAAAATCCTGCAGCGCACGCAAGGTCCCCCTGCTCAAGCCAGCGCATGTCCAGGCCCGTCTGAAGTTTGCCAATGACCATCTGGATGATCCAGAGGAGGAATGGGAGAAGGTCATGTGGTCTGATGAGACAAAAATAGAGCTTTTTGGTTTAAACTCCACTCGCCGTGTTTGGAGGAAGAAGAAGGATGAGTACAACCCCAAGAACACCATCCCAACCGTGAAGCATGGAGGTGGAAACATCATTCTTTGGGGATGCTTTTCTGCAAAGGGGACAGGACGACTGCACCGTATTGAGGGGAGGATGGATGGGGCCATGTATCGGGAGATCTTGGCCAACAACCTCCTTCCCTCAGTAAGAGCATTGAAGATGGGTCGTGGCTGGGTCTTCCAGCATGACAACGACCCGAAACACACAGCCAGGGCAACTAAGGAGTGGCTCCGTAAGAAGCATCTCAAGGTCCTGGAGTGGCCTAGCCAGTCTCCAGACCTGAACCCAATAGAAAATCTTTGGAGGGAGCTGAAAGTCTGTATTGCCCAGCGACAGCCCCGAAACCTGAAGGATCTGGAGGAGGAGTGGGCCAAAATCCCTGCTGCAGTGTGTGCAAACCTGGTCAAGAACTACAGGAAACGTATGATCTCTGTAATTACAAACAAAGGTTTCTGGTCCAAATATTAAGTTCTGATTTTCTGATGTATCAAATACTTATGTCATGCAATAAAATGCAAATTAATTACTTAAAAATCATACAATGTGATTTTCTGGATTTTTGTTTTAGATTCTGTCACTCACAGTTGAAGAGTACCTATGATACAAATTACAGACTTCTACATGCTTTGTAAGTGGGAAAACCTGCAAAATCGGCAGTGTATCAAATACTTGTTCTCCCCACTGTAGATAGATAGATGTGTTGTGTAGATTGATGTTTTTTAGAAAAAGACAACTTTTTTCCCCCACAAAAAATGTGGAAAAAGTTAAGGGGTCTGAATACTTTCGGAATGCACTGTATAAGTGATGTAAGACAGCATGTAGAATAGAGTGATATGGGGGGTGTGAGCTGGAGACATGAGTGTTTGAGAGTATAGGACAGGTCAGACCCATACAAGACAGTAGTGAGCTACAGATAGATATGAGAGGGACTGACATTAAGAGAGAGAAGAGATGTGTCGTAAAACAATTAATATAGAAGAGATAATGAAATGGGGTGAGAGACTTTATGAGAGAGTTAAATAGAGAAATATGAGAGGGATGAGATAGAGACATGAGAGGACGTGAGTCAGAGATATTGGAGATGCGATGTGAAAAATAAATCAATGGAAGAGATATGAGGAAGAGAGAGTGAGATTGAAATAAATATAAAGATAGATAGGCTGGTCCGAAGACAGAGTTATCTGTTGTGATCGATCTGGCCGGCTGATATCTAACGGGGAGTGTAATGATGGGTAATGATATGAGCCTGGAGAGGAGAGGAGAGGAGAGGGAGCACTGTGCGTTTGCATACTTGGGTTCATGCATGCGTGTGTCCAGGCCAGTGTCCACCCAGTAGCCTGCCGTTTCATTAATAGAGCCGATTCATTGCACATCACAAAGACCGCTTCATACCCACCCGACCCCCGTAGCAATGTATATAAACACACCACTATCGCTCTCTGTTTATTATCTCTATCTCTCTCAATGTATATAAACACACCACTATCACTATCTCTCTCTGTTTATTATCTCTATCTCTCTCAATGTATATAAACACACCACTATCACTCTCTGTTTATTATCTCTATCTCTCTCAATGTATATAAACACACCACTATCACTCTCTGTTTATTATCTCTATCTCTCTCAATGTATATAAACACACCACTATCACTCTCTGTTTATTATCTCTATCTCTCTCAATGTATATAAACACACCACTATCACTATCTCTCTCTGTTTATGATCTCTATCTCTCTCAATGTATATAAACACACCACTATCACTATCTCTGTCTGTTTATTATCTCTATCTCTCTCTTTCTGTATCTCCCACCCACTGTCTGGCCCCCCACCCTCTCTCTCTCTCTCTCTCTCTCTCTCTCTCTCTCTCTCTCTCTCTCTCTCTCTCTCTCTCTCTCTCTCTCTCTCTCTCTCTCTCTCTCTCTCTCTCCACATCTCTCCCCCATCATCTGCCTCCATCTACTCACATCAACATTTTTCATCCCGCTCTCACCCACTGTGTATCTTACTGGATGTCTGTTCATCTGTTTTTCAAATTAACCTGTCAAAAACATCACTCTAGGGTAGTGCTACCCTTGGATGGATTGACAAAACACAAACATGTACTTATCCACAACGCCACATAAGCACTGACACATAGGCACACACACACACACACACACACACACACACACACACACACACACACACACACACACACACACACACACACACACACACACACACACACACACACACACACACACACACACACACACACACACACACACACACACACACACACACACACACACATACACAGGTGCGCACAGTAACACAAGCTTGCACGCACGACCACATGCACACACATGCACGCACACACGCACTCATGGGTGTACAAACACACACACTCGCACACACATTCATCTACACACCCTCCGCACACGGACCTACTGACTCTTAAACAGTTTCCACAGCAACATGAAGTGGCTAAGGATAATGTATTCTGCTACAGCTCGGCACGATTTGCATTACCCCGTTCCTTTTCAATATCAGGACCACACTTTTCATCCCACACTGCCATTTCCACAAATGCACAGCAGCGTTTGAACCCCTCCAATGAAGTAACAATGGGGAAGCCAGTAAGTTCACACTCTATATTCGTGTTTTGGTTTGAGCTGCAGCTATAGCCGCAACAGTTCTGCTTCAATAGCAGAGTTTGTAGGTTGAAGAACTTACATAATGTACCAGTGGTAAACAGGTGCACTTACGGTAATTGAACAATTGAGGTCTGTGCCCGGTGGGAAAGCACATTTAAAGCATCAGATGAAAGCTTTGATTAGTAATAAAATGGCAGCAGTAGAGCAGCAGCAAGAAAAATCTAAAACCAACTCAAAATTGTATGTGATAAGGCTTTCTGTATTGAATATAGCCAGCAATCAAAGCAATTTAAAAGTCAATCGTCATTTCACTCAATATGAATCCAGAGTTCAAAGGTCACAAAATCAAAATGAGATTCTGTCCAACCAAAAAAGTATCAAATGTCCTTTAAATCCAAGATCCCAAAAACAATTAAATTCAGTTCTTTAAAAAGAGAAAAAGGGTAACTCCATAAAAAGAGAAATCAACAAATTAAGAATCTAAATACAAATATAATTGTCACATGTGCCGAATACAGCAGGTGTAGACTTTACCATGAAATGCTTACGAGCCCTTGAGAACAATGCATAGTAAAAAAATAATTGTAATGCAAGAGGAATAAAAGACACTAGAATGACACTATATACAGGAAGTATCAGTACCAGATCAATGAGGAGCTATACACAGGAAGTCCCAGAACCAGATCAATGTGGAGCTATATACAGGAAGTCCCAGAACCAAATAAATGTGGAGCTATATACAGGAAGTCCCAGAACCAAATAAATGTGGAGCTATATACAGGAAGTACCAGTACCAGATCAATGTGGAGCTATATACAGGAAGTACCAGTACCAGATCAATGTGCAGTCATGCAAGGTATTTGAAGTAGATATGTACATAAAGGCTGATGCTGATGCTGACATTGAAAGAGAGATTATTGTCTTGGCACCACACTGCCAGGTCTCTGACACCTCCTCCCTGTTAATTGACATTGTATAAACTTGATGATGGTGTTTGAGTTGTGCGTGGCCACAACTCCAACACCAGTCATGGGTGAACAGGTAGGACAGGAGGGGACTAAGCACACACCCCTGGTGTTGAGGTGATGTTGCCTACCCTCACCACCTGGGGTCGGCCCGTCAGGAAGTCCAGGATCCAGTTGCAGAGGGAGGTGTTCAGTCTCAGGGTCCCGAGTTTGGTGACAAGCTTGGAGGGACTCAAGCAGTCTGCGCTATTCCAGGTCGAGTGAACAGGTTGAGATTTTTTCCACGCTGGAAGCCGCACACCAATTGTTGTTGACAAAGAAGCACAACCTTCCCCTAGTCCATTGTACAGTTGAGTAGCTGAGGGGGGAAACGAGTCTGACAGCCATGTCTCTGTGAAGCACATGATATTATAGTTTCCCGTGTCTCATTGAAAGGATACCGTCCCTCTGAGCTCATTCATCTTATTATTATAATTAAGTGACTGAACATTTGCCAATAAAACAATGGGTGCTGGACGATTTTCTCTGTGTCTAAGTCTAACCAGGACACCTGACCTTCTCCCGTGTTGGCGTTGGCATTTCTTTGAGGGGGACCGGATCAGATGTAAACACATTTTATGTCCAATAATTCCCCTTTTCCAAGAAGATAATCCAAACGTGTTTACAGAACAATCACTTCATTATTTTACTTTAGAAGTTTTCAAACAAACATTTCCTTAATTGTTTCTCACACAGCGCCCATTTTGCTCTCACCGTCCTAATCACTTGACCATATACGTAAAGTCTTTCTTCCTATGAATACATGCATAACATTTCATTCTATATCATTTAATTTCGCATTTAATGTGGTGATTTTACAAATGGATAACATGGTAAAGATAGGACTAGTATCACGGAGAGAAACACCTGTGCGTCTAGCCGATACCATAGATCACACACAAAAACATGGCCCACTGGGCACACACAGGTTGAATCAAAGAATCAAAGAAATTACATTGAACCAACGTGGAATAGACGTTGAAATTGAGGTCTCTGCCCAGTGGGGGGTATGATGCTACAGTACAATACAAAACCACAGACTCAAAATGAGATCTGTAGCTAGATATCTCTATTGACGATGAACCACTGTAGTTTTATACACAGACAGCAGAGAATATGTTGGTGCACAAGCTCAATGTCTTTGTCCTCTTCATAACTCCTCTTCACAACCTCACAAGAAGCGGTTAAAAAAACACTCTTGTGGACAAACTGGCAACTGAGGCCCGGAAAAATAAATGAGAGGGAAAGGCTGGTTAATGAGAAATGCTATTTCTACAGCTTTGATGTCCCCGGTCCACGTAAACACACAGCTCAGACAAAAACTAATTAGAGATGTCGACCACATCCCAAAGACATTAAAAACATATTAGCACAATAACCATTTGAGAGGGTGTCCATGTCCCTCTGTGTGTGTGTATTTGTGTGTATGTGTGTGTGTGTGTGTGTGCATGCGCACGTGTGTGTTTGTGTGCGTGTATGTTTTACTATTTGTAGAGTACATTGAAAGAGTTTATTATCAAACTGTTTGGTACTTTTGTTTGGTACTGTCCTGTATGCTCAAGAAGATATTGCACTGCATGTGTTACTGTGGGTGCCGTTGTTGCTAACACCAGGCAGAAGCAGAGTTCGGTTACACTTTATTTGCATAGTCCAGATATTCCATCCCTTCTGAAGGCTAGCCAACACTTTTGAAAACAACGGTGGTCACAATTTCCACTGTCAACACAACAGGTAGCCTCCATCTTCAATAGCACCAGATTGAGACGGGAGGGAGAGCTGGGTCAACCAGGCTAGATGGAGAAACAATGGGGAGAGAGGAAGGCAGACACAACGGGATAAACATATGCAGAAAAAGAACTATTGAGAGATAGCCTGCTAAACTGTTCACATATGATATTTGTATCCATGGAAAACACCTGCACACACGGAAGAGAGAGAACGACTAAACAACAAAGGAGTTCTAAGTGGGAGACTTGCGTGATGCGAGACGGTCGCATCACACTGAGCTCCTGCCTACGACCCCCTTTTTCGTTTGAATTTGTTTGTTAAATTCATCTTTACCTCGTTAGACTGTTCACAAGGACTGGCCTAAAACAATGGCAACGAACAAAAAAGCAGCAAGTTCTCCGCAAAAACAGCACGATAACAGCAAACGTTTCAAGGCTAATGCTAGCTCATGTGACCAAGACGATCAAACAAACCGTCGATGCACAGAGAGACTCGTTGAGTGGGATGGTCTCTGACTTGCTAGCTGAAGCACTGATAAAGGCACTGGGCCCGCTCGAACATACCCTCTCCGAAAACGTTGGTTTGCTTCGATCTCTCCAAACTGAGATAGGCTCACATGCCAAAAAAATGGAAAGCCTAACAACTAGAGTGGAGGCACTACAGGGCACCGTTCGTCAAGTTAATAAGGACACTGGCCACTGCCTCTCAGAGCTCGAGAAGCTACAAGAAAAAAACAACAAACTTGAAGATAGAGGAACAAGGAACAACGTAAGATTAATTAACCTACCACCCGGGATGGAGGGAGATGACCCTGCAGGTTTCCTCAGAAAGATGCTACCGACGAGGATTCCTGAACTTGCGAAGTCGTCAACTCTGCCCCTAGAGATTGACCGAGCACACCGAGTTTACTCTAACAACACGGCCAGGCCACGTACAATGATATTCCGACTACTGCGGTATCCTGATCGCCAAGCCATACTTCAAGGTGCGTGGAAGGCAAAGCCATCTCTCCCAGACGGCACCCGCCTGGAGTTCTAGGCTGACTACAGCTCCGGCACAACCCAGCAAAGGAACGCCTACAAGGGAATTAGGGCCACACTCCAACAGAAAGGCAATTTCCTAATCTAGCCGGCGGTTCTGAGGGCCAACGTTCGAGGAGAACGGATGTCTTTTGATTCGGCGATAGAAGCTGAGTTGTTCTTCTCGGACCTCCGGTTGGATGGTGCGGCCGCAATGCCGACCGTGAAAGCCAAGGCTTCTCTGCGTTTTACAAGTGAGACTGACATGGTGATCTGAAAATGTGCTCTGCTTGTTAATCAACCTTACGGACGTCCAGTTTTACACAGTTCTCACAGGTATGGACTTCACCTGAAATCAAACGTTACGAATGCTTTTCTTTTCTCTATCTCACCAATATACATGTTGATGAGATATAGTTAACTAACTAACTTATGTTCAAACGGGACTCTTTTTCCTTGTGTTTATGAAAATGATGCTAAAATGCTTTGACATCAATGCCAGCTTGGTTATATTTCTTTACTCGCTGTGTTAATATGACTCTGATATTCATTGGTTAGCCATTTCTAACGAGTTCAAGTACCGTGATATATAGTTTAAGAAGGGGGGGTTTAAGGCTCAGTTCATTGTCAGACATCGCTTTGTGTTTGTCACGGATGCTGGCTAAAGAAGGGCTTGGGAGGGGGGAGGGAACGCCAAAGTGCGCACATCAACACATGGGATTACTGTTTCAGGTATATGCTTACCCTACAGGTCTAGTGTTTTTACCACTATCACACCTCTACATTTCTTACAACGTTCGCCTTTTTGTGTTTGATTTACGTTTAATTCTGTGCCTAATGTATATGGATAATGGCTAGTTACAAAGTTTTGTCGTTTAATGCTAGGGGTCTGAATTCACCATTCAAACTTACGAAGATTCTAGATTTTGTACACAGGAAACACGTAGATATAGCACTGTTGCAGTAGACGCATCTTAGACCGGTAGATGTCGCCAGATTGCAGAACAAATTGTACAAGCCAGTGCCAGACTCAGGAGAAGGCTCACGTACCAAGGGTGTTGTGATTTTGATGAAACACACACTTAATATTGTTATTGAAAGGGTTAGTGCAGATGATACAGGGAGGTTGGCATATTGTGGTACATCTATACAAGGTAGAAAAGTGGCTTTTGTGAATATTTATGCACCCACAGTTTATGAGACAACTTTCTTTCCACGGATCACCAAAGACCTACTATCTCTGAGTGATTATCTTATAGTCATTGGTTCAGATATGAATACCTTTTTAGATAGTGGCTTGGACAGGACAAATGCTGTGGTGTCCAATGCTCAAACAACTTCTTCCAAATCATTGCACCACTTCTCCAAAGATTTGAACTTAGTTGATATATGGCGACTACAAAATCATAACGGCTAAAGATTATACATACTTCTCCACCCATCATAAAATGTCTTCTAGAATAGACTACATTCTAACATCGGCCCAGTTGTTCCCAGCTGCCGAACCTATAGATTTTCTACCGCGGCACCTATCGGATCATAATCCAATTTTAGCCACTTTCAATTTTGAACCTGTCAAATGTAAACCATCCAGATGGAGGTTTAATACCACTCTCCTCCAGAACCAAGAATATATTGATCAGTTAAAGCCCAAATTAATTGAATTTATCGGTTTCAATAAAGATAGTGTATCCGACCCAATGCTTGTATGGGCCTCCATTAAGGGGTTTTTGCGTAACAATGCCATTTGGTTCTTAAAAAGTCCAAAGTACAAGAAATATCTAGATTAGAGTGAAAATGCAGCTTATTAGAGAAGGACCTGAAGTCTAATTACACTAGAGAGAAAGAACGCATACTGAAGGCTGAACAAGCCGAATTAAATAATTTGCTGAAATATAGGGTTGAATACCTAATGCACACAACTAAACACAAATACTACTCAGAAGGGAGCAGACCAAGCCGTCTCCTTGCTCTTACTCTCAAACATCAGGAGAACAAGATGTCTATATCTCCAATAAGATGCCCTGAGAAGGGTCTGGTCTCAACCACTCCAGAGATTAATGAAACGCTAAAACAATTATTTGCTAAACTCTATGCTTCTGAAACACGACCATCTCAGGAACAATATGATAATTTCTTTACTGGTCTAGATCTTCCTACACTGCCATCAGAGGACTCAGAGAAACTAGATGTGGCGGTTTCTTTGGAGGAACTATTTCTTGCTCTGAAATCTACCAATACAGGCCGTTCCCCAGGTACTGAAGGCATACCAGCTGAGCTATATCTAGCGCTCTGGAACATTTTGGGCCCAATATGGTTCTCTACATTGAATTCAGCTATTGAAAAAGGTCACTTCCATAGAGATCTGAATACAGCGCTTATTACAGTGATACCAAAGCCGGGCAAGGACCCTTAGAATGCTCCAGCCAGACCAATCTCGTTGATCAATGCTGATTTAAAGATATATGGTGGTAGCCCTCCGATTGGAAAAAGTAGTAGGGGGTCTGATAAATCCGGACCAAGCAGGATTTATGAAGGGGCGGTTAGCCTCAGACAATATCCGACGACTACTGCACGTCATAGGAGAAACCGAGAAGAACAAGTCACCCAGTGGACTCCGAGAAGGCCTTTGATAGGTTAGAATGGGAGTATCTCTGGAGAGCTCTCAAAGAGTTTAACTTTGGCCCAGCTTTTATCAAGATGGTCCAAGATGGTCCTTCTCAGAGTTATTCGGAATAGCCCGCGGCTCGAGACAGGGCTCCCCCACGTCGCCGCTGCTTTTCAATCTTTCTTTGGAACCGCTTGCCCAGTTCATCCAGAAAGGTACTTCGATTTCCCCAATTAAATTAGGTGCCTCTACTCACTCGATATCGCTATACGCGGACGACACTCTCATATTTATGTCTGATTTACAGACCTCTCTTCCAAATGCAATTAAAATAATAGGAGATTTTGGGGTGCTATCCGGTTTTAAGATTAACCTTTCTAAGTCAGTGCTGATGCTGCCACCGGGAATTCCAACTACCCAACAAGTAATCTATTTAGGAGTTCATATAAGCAAATCTGTTTCATCTGTGGCAAGGACCAACTATTCTAACATACTCAAAAAGATAGAGAGTGACATTAATAGGTGGATGCCCCTACCAGCATCAGTCCCGTATTTCTGTGGTGAAAATGAATATTCTGCCAAGGATTAACTTCATTAGCACCGCCAGTCAATTACTGGTCGAAGTTAGATTCTTTGCTTAGAAAGTTTGTCTGGAACGGGAAGCGACCGCGCTTTAAATGGTCTACGCTGCAGTCAGATAAATCACAAGGTGGCTGGGCCTGCCCAAACTTTAAATGATATCATTGGTCCTTCATATTGCGCTGCCTTAACCACTAGATGAATCCTGGAACCAGTACTCTGTGGAAGGATATAGAAAGGGAATTGATAGCACCTATAAGGTTGCAGGACCTGTTGTTTTCTGGTATTACACATAAAACGCTTTGGACCTATCATAGCATATATGTTGCAAGACCTTGTGTCACCCAATACAATATTCCTGGGAACTCTTTGTTTCACTACTTCAGATTAAGATCAGCCCTTAAAACGTACCGCATTCCGTGGGGTCCTGAATTAAAGACTCACCCGATTGTAGATCTGGTTCTAGGTGCACCTAGGAGAGTTGTATCATACATTTATGCAAGTCTGATAACACACCCAAGGGTCGATATTCCTGGCACGAAAGAGTGGGATAAAGATATGAGTCATATGAGAAGAGTGGTAGGCTGGGATGCAGTATGGGAAAATGTTACAGGGTCTTCAAAAAATCCCAATCACCAATTTATTCATCTGAAAATATGTCATAGGACTTATATGACCCCAAGGAAAAGGCATTTGATGGGTCTGGCACCCCATCCATACTGTACATTTTGCCGACATGGTACCCTAGGTACGTTGCACACGCTGTGGGACTGTCCTGAAGTATACATCTTTTGGACCAAACTAGTGGACATTATTTCTTTAATGACCGGTACAGATTTTCCTATTGACCCTGCTCTCCATCTTCTAAATGATGACTCTATGATCCAAATCACAGAGAGGACACGCAAACTCTGGCTGGCCGGATAATTGTCCAACGCTGGATTCCACCTCACACTCTTTCAGTAAAACACTGGCTGTCCTACTATCTTGACATCTTGTTTCTCGAACTTTCGTCTGCCAGAATTAATAGAGCCCGACCCGGTACTTTGCAGATGTGGGGGAGTGCAATTACCGCTGTGAAAGAACGGTTGCTAGAATGAGTGCACAATCTTGTGAGTGCTATTATCATTGTCATAATTATTAATTATTGTTTTGTTTATTTTTGTTCTACTTATTGGTCTGTATCGGACATGTCTGTTTTCAGTGGTATTCATTCCTTTCAGTGAAGCTGTAGTGGTTTTATTGTTCATGTATCCCATGTGTGGGGGGAGGGAGGTGGGGTGTTGGGTGTATGTTTTGCTTGTTAGTATAAAACAATAAAAACATTTAATTACAAAAAAAAGGAGTTCTAAGTGAGAAAATAAAACATGAAAGTAAAGGGAAATTGGGAATGAGTGGAACGATTCTGGTTAGCTAGACGGAAGGAAAAACAGGGAAGAGAAAATTTAAGATAAAAAGTGAAGAGTTGGTAGCTGCCTAAAGGTGGCTATTCAGCAGCCTGGTGGTCTGGGGGTAAAAGATATTGGCCAGTCTGACAGTTTTTGCCAGGATGCTCCTATACTGCCATCGTCTGAGTGATGGAAGTGGGGAGAACAGGCCGTGGCTGAGGTCCCTGATAATCTTCTTGGCCTTCCTGCGATACCTGGTGTTCTAGATGTCTTGGAGGGAAAGGCAGTGTGCACCCAATGGTTTATACGACTGGACTGAGCGCACCACCCTCTGTAGAGCCTTGCGGTCAGCATTGGTGGAGTTGCCGTACCAGGCTGTGATGCTGCCCAACAATGTGCTCTCGGTAGTACTCCTGTAGAACACTGTGAGGGCCCTCGGGGACGGATACATTTCTTCTCCTGAGGTTGCTGTCGGGCCTTCTTCACCACAGTGTTGCTGTTGGGCGTTCTCTTTGTTCCTCCTGAAGTCCAAAATCCTTTGTTTTGCTAACGTTGAGGGAGAGGTTGTTTCCCTGGCACCATGCTAATGTTGAGGGAGAGGTTGTTTCCCTGGCACCATGCTGTCAGAGTGCCTCCTCCCTATAGGCTGTCTCATCGTTGGTGATAATCAGGCCTACTACTGTTGTGTCGTCAGCAAACTAGAGGATGGAGTTGGAACTGTGTGAGACCATGCAGTCATGGGTATACAGGGAGTACAGGCGGTAGGTGAATTGGAGAGGGTCGAGTGTGTTGGGAAGGGAGGAGGTGATGTGGTCTTTGAATAGCCTCTCGAAGCACTTCATGATGACGGAAGAGAGTGCTACGGGTCTAAAGTCATTCAGTTCAGTTACTTTCCCTTTCTTGGGCACAGGGATGATAGTGGACACATAGAAGCAGGTGGTGATAACTGCCTGAGTTAGAGAGAAATGTAAAATGACAGAAAGCTCAATAGCTAGGTGGTCTGCACATGCTCTGAGGGTGTGGCTAGGGATGCCGTCTTGGCCTGCAGCTTTGCGAGGGTTAACACGCTTGAATGACTTACATACATCCACCGTGGAGACAGTAAGTACGTAGTCCTCAGGGGCTCTTCTCGGCAGCTCAAAGCGTGAGTAAAATGTTTTTATCTTGTCAGGTAGAGCGGCGCAGGGGTCCGTGACATGACTGGCTTTCTTTTTGTAATCCGTGATAGTTAGAAGCCCCTGACACATATGCCTCATGTCCTTGATCTTGATAGTCTCCGGTCACCTTGTTGTGTTCATAAGCAGCCTCTCTCTATTTCAGTTTCCTGACAAGGCTGCCATCAATCCACATTTTTTGATTTGGGTGAGTTTTGAAAGACACCATCTATATCAGATCATCTATGCATTTTTTATGAATCTGGAGTCTGCCTATTTACTGATGTTATCCCCAGAGGCGCCCTGGAACCACGTGATCAAAACAGTCATGGATTCTATTTGGTCAGACCAGCAATCTGCCCACGACTCCATTTTGTCGTGGTCAGATTGCTGGTCTGACCAAATAGAATTCATGCTGCAAGACTGTTTTGATCACGTGGTTCCAGGGGATAACATCAGTAAATAGGTAAGATTTGCTGAAAGGAGGACGGGAGAGGGCCTTATAGCCTTGTCGAAAAGACGTGTATCAGTGGTCAAGAGTGGAATTTCAGTGAGTTGGACAGTCAATGTGTTGATAGTAAAAGAACCCGCTTCATATCCGCTCGATGAACTGTGAAGCCAGCTGGTTGTATATAATCTGTTTGGATGTCAGAGGAAAGCCGTTGTCTCAGAAAAACAGATTATGTTGCAGAATCTGATGTCCCTCTGGAAGGAGATCCTCGCTCTGAGTTTGTTAAGTTTATTCATTAATGATTGAACATTGGCGAGTAGTATTGCTCAGTAATGGATGTCTGCCTCTCCGTCGGCGGCTTCGTTTCCTTCTCTCCGGTATGAATCCCAGGCTACCCAGCGCCTCCATTGTTTCGCCATCTCCGGGAATTCAGGAGTACCCAGTAGATGTACAAAGTAATGCACGAAACAAACAGAGTAAGAAAATTTGAGAAAAACACCTGCCATGTTTGTTGGCGCTATCTTGCACGGATGGAGGGAGTGAAAAGGAACAGAGAGAGCTCCAAAATGGCTGCCATCATTGACCACTGCCTTCCTAGAGAGTGGAGTCATAAGAATCTAAAGTAGATTTTAACTTTGCACCGATTTAAGAAAAACTTAACGTGAACACACACACACACACACACACACACACACACACACACACACACACACACACACACACACACACACACAGACGCACACACACACACATAGAATTGGTTTAATTCTGTCTGCTGTGTTTGAATACGGGAATAGAATGTGACACTACACACACAGTGCCTAGGCTTTGTGCCTGCCTTCAGTCTTCATTGGGTAGGTGGGGGCAGCAGGGTTGCAGGCAGCAATATTAAACCATCAATCACTCCCCAAATTAGGCATTTTACATCACACCAGCACTCACTGACACACACACTCTCTCTCTCTCTCTCTCTCTCTCTCTCTCCCCCCCACAGGTGTGGTCCTAGACTGGAGAATAAAAGAGATTACATCACAAAAGCTATGAACACCCAATGTACAGAACAACCAATGTACAGAACAACCAATGAATACATGAAAGATGCATATATAAAACCTTTAATAACAAATAATAAAAATATAATGTATCAATGTATTAGTTGAATCCTCAATGAGCACTGCAGTAGAAACACAAGTACCACAAGCAGCTCACTCTCCCCCATTACCCACCATGGCAGATTACTGTATGAGAGAGAGAGAGAGAGAGAGAGAGAGAGAGATAGAGAGAAAGAGAGAGAAAGAAGAGAGAGAGGAGAGAGAGAGAGAGAGAGAGAGGAGAGAGAGAGAGAGAGAAAGGAGAGGAGAGAGAGAGAGAGAGAGAGAGAGAGAGAGAGAGAGAGAGAGAGAGAGAGAGAGAGAGAGAGAGAGAGAGAGAATTGTGTGTGTCCACTTTGCCATTTCTCATGTTTTCATTATAAAAACATCTGGGCTATCAATGAGCCGCGAAGCCATTAACAAACATGGGAGGAGACAGAGGAGAGAACAACAGAGGGAGGGAGGGGGGGGGGGAAAGGGGAGATAGAGGAAGGACAAAAAGAGGCAGAGAAGCAACGAGGGAGATGGAGAGAAAGAGAGAGAGAGAGGGAGGACAAAAAGAGATGGGAGGTAGAGATAAAGAGAGGGTTGAAAGAGGGCGAATGAAGCATAGAGCTGGTTCCATTGGAGAATAGGCAGAGCGTCCACCCCCATTAACAGTGTTTACTAACACCCTGGCTCAGTGCCGTTTCTAGTTATAAGCAACACAAGCAGGCGTCTAGGGCCCAGGGATTGCTAAGGGGGCCCTTAGCAATCCCAAAGAAAAATAGGAAGTCAGTCGGCGTCTCAATCGTCTGTTAGTAGATAGTGGAATACAAAAGGTTACATTTAGAAATGTGGTTGTGCATCAGCAGTTTTACTATTTTTATTTCAGTCACTGACAGTCACTCTTAGCCCATGTCAGCTAACATTTTATAGATTGCAAGGCACGTGTCCAAGGGCCCTGACATCTTGGGGGCCCTATATTGATTTAGTTAGTCCCTATCACTCAGATATCATATGAGCGTGGCATAAGTTTTTGGCAAAATGTCTAGAAATGCAGCAAATTTGCTTTAAAACTGCTACATTTTCTGCTGGAAATTAGCTTTTTCTCTGCTACAAAGAGGGGTGCCAATTAAATGTTTTGCACACGAGGTGGGGGAGCCCCCCAACCAAATCTCGTTTGGACACGGACATGCACTGGCTGGTTACAAACAGGGGAACAACACTGATGGTGCAGTGAGTCCCCACACACACACAAACACACACACATACATACATACACAAATGCGCACACACACAGGTGGGCACTCAGACACGCACACACACACTCATACAAACCAGAGGCATATGGCTCATGTACAAACTTACCCACAAACACATACTGTATCTGGTACACTGTACATGAAAACAGTATTTACTCTCGCTATAATTTCTCTCTCTCTCTCGCTCTCGCTCTCTCTTTCTGTCCCTCCTCCCTCCCTCCTTGGCAGCCTGTGAGTGTGACCATGACAGAGACTGAGGAGTGAAAGACAGATTTCATATCTCCCATTGTGAATCCTCTCCATCCTGCCTCCTCACCCATCCCTCCCCGTCCCTGTCACTGTGTGTTGTGTGGGGCTGATAATGAAAGTCATTAGGCTGGGTCCATGTCTTACTACAGTGGGGTTTAGGCTCCACCACCGACTAGATGAAGGAGGGCTCTGTGTGTGTGTGTGTGTGTGTGTGTGTGTGTGTGTGTGTGTGTGTGTGTGTGTGTGTGTGTGTGTGTGTGTGTGTGTGTGTGTCTGTGTGTCTGTGTGCATGTGTGTCTGTGTGTATGTGTGTGTGTGTGTGTGTCTGAGTCTGTGTGTATCTATGTGTCTGTGTGTGTGTGTGTGTGTGTGTGTGTGTGTGTGTGTGTGTGTGTGTGTGTGTGTGTGTGTGTGTGTGTGTGTGTGTGTGTGTGTGTGTGTGGGTGTGTGTGTCTGTGTGTCTGTGTGTGTGTGCTTGTGTGTGCATGTGTGTGCGTGTATGTGTGTGTGTGTGTGCGTGTGTGTGTGTGTCTGTTTGTAGACAGACAGGCTCCATCTCCAGCAGGCAGCACGCTGACACACGCACACTGTCACAAACACTGTCACATCCCAACATGCTCCAGAACACCTCTCTAGAATGCCTGTACACTGTCACATCCCAACATGCTCCAGAACACCTCTCTAGAAGGCCTGTACACTGTCACACCCCAACATGCTCCAGAACACCCCTCTAGAAGGCCTGTACACCCTGTCACATCCCAACATGCTCCAGAACACCTCTCTAGAAGGCCTGTACACTGTCACATCCCAACATGCTCCAGAACACCTCTCTAGAAGGCCTGTACACCCTGTCACATCCCAACATGCTCCAGAACACCTCTCTAGAAGGCCTGTACACTGTCACATCCCAACATGCTCCAGAACACCTCTCTAGAAGGCCTGTACACTGTCACATCCCAACATGCTCCAGAACACCTCTCTAGAAGGCCTGTACACTGTCACATCCCAACATGCTCCAGAACACCCCTCTAGAAGGCCTGTACACTGTCACATCCCAACATGCTCCAGAACACCCCTCTAGAAGGCCTGTACACTGTCACATCCCAACATGCTCCAGAACACCTCTCTAGAAGGCCTGTACACTGTCACATCCCAACATGCTCCAGAACACCCCTCTAGAAGGCCTGTACACTGTCACATCCCAACATGCTCCAGAACACCTCTCTAGAAAGCCTGTACACTGTCACATCCCAACATGCTCCAGAACACCCCTCTAGAAGGCCTGTACACTGTCACAGAGATAGGGAGGGTAGGAGGAGTAATAACGATGTTGTTTGGGTGAGGGTAAATGTTTTACACTGATAGACAGACAGCCTAATGGTACAGCAGGGCGCAACTATTGATACTTCATTTTTTAGTCTTTGTACTTGACACTGATGAAGCTCAAATGAGAGCAAAGCATTTGTCCAATTAGATCAGTGTGGACCTCCTTCTCTTTTGCACTCTTTCTACCCTCCTCATTTGTTTCATGATTGTTCCATATTGTACAGTATGTTTTTGGTATCCAGTATCCAGTTTCTGGCCTCACAGGGATGCAGTCTGACCTTCTTGCACAAAGCTACTATATCCTCTTTATCATACACACTGCATTTCATACAAAGGAATGAGAGAGAGAAAAGAGAACAAGATAAATGCATGTGCTCCCTCTAAGGGAAGAAAGAGAAGGGTGAGAGAGAGAGAGAACAAGAGAGAGAGAGAGAGAACGAGAGAGAGAGAGAACGAGAGAGAGAGAGAGAGGGAGGGGAGAGGGAGGGGGAGAGAGAGAGAGAGAGAGAGAGAGAGAGAGAGAGAGAGAGAGAGAGAGAGAGAGAGAGAGAGAGAGAGAGAGAGAGAGAGAGAGAGAGAGAGAGAGAGAGAGAGAGAGAGAGAGAGAGAGAGAGAGAGAGAGAGAGAGAGAGAGAGAGAGAGAGAGAGAGAGAGAGAGTGAGTGTGAGAGAGAGAGAGAGAGAGAGAGAGATAGAGAGAACAGGCAGGGAGCATCTTGACACAAAAACACAGTGACAGAAAGACACACAGAGAAACAGACGGGTGTACGAACAACGATGCGGAGAGAGAAAGGAAGAAAGCCAGAGAGACAGAGATAGACATCAGGATAGAGACTGATGGCCAAACAGATACAGTATGCAGGCAAGAAAGAAAGAGATACTTTGAACTGTAGAAAATGGTAGTGGCAAAATAACAGGGATTAAACAAAAGAAAATGGTAGTGGCAAAATAACAGGGATTAAACAAAAGAAAATGGTAGTGGCTAAATAACAGGGATTAAACAAAAGAAAATGGTAGTGGCTAAATAACAGGGATTAAACAAAAGCAGTCTCAGAGACATAGCCAATAAATAATAAAAGGGGAGCAGACGGAACCATTCTGAACCAAGAGAGTGTTGGACTGTATGCATGCTGGATCTGGATCAGCCATATGTGAATAGTAAAATGTTCCCTTAGGAGAAATAAAGCTATTCTATTCTATTTTATTCTATTCTGGACATGGAAGAACTCGGAGACACAATAAAATAAATATAGACATATAAGGAAATACTGTAAATGACTATAGGGATATAAAACACATACTACTGTAAATGACCATAGAGATATAAAACACACACTAGTGTAAAGGACTATAGGGATATAAAACATATTCTAGTGTAAAGGACTAGATCTAAGTATAGTGGTTAAGAAGACCAAGCAAACATTGAAGGATACACAGGGAGGCTGGGAAAACAGTGAAAAGGTCCATCCAACATCAGCAAGAAGACCAAGAGACCTGTGCTAGTGCTACTCTACAAGCCCAGCTGTACCTGACCTCTCTCAGCCTGTCTAAAGAGAGACACCTAGTGGAGCTTCACACCACCACATCACAGTGTACCATAACCACAGAGGACCTCCCAGGCTCTGCTGGGCATTAGACAAACTTACCCAGTGCCGGCCAACACCGGCCCAGAGCCGGCCACTCTCCGTCTCACTCCTCACCGCTCTACTCACCACAATTTTCATTCTAGAAGGACCTCCTAATGAAGCCACATTAATCATATTGAGCCGCTAATTACCACAATTACTGGTGTGATTCGCACATCTCCTGCTTTCAGCCTCAAATGTGTTCCCAGAGAATGAGCTTCAGGGTGATGGTTGGAGGAGGGCTGAAGGAAGAGCAATTGGTTATGGATGATGTGCCAGACGTTGCTGGATTTGTGACGTAGGCAGGTGAGTGTCTGGTTTGGTGCACTGTATCCAACTAGCTCTCACAGTCTTGGGTCAGAATTACACCTTCATCCATGTTTATCAAACAACATATCAACAACCGCACTTCAAAAGCATGCCCATACATTTTGCATTTAGGCTGTATAATTTTTTTAAGTAATACTTAATATTAAAATAATTAAATAATAACGAAAGGAAACATGCCTTATTAGGCTATACAGTCATTCAATAGGGCCTTTGAATTAACTTTTAGAAACACAAGTTTGGCCAGTGTTTGGTTTGAGGATCATGCAGTGAGCTATGCATGCCTAGTTTGTTAATTTAGCCTAGCAGATGCTCTTACATTCCCATGTCCTAATCACAGTCAATACAAATAAATGTTCTAACAACAATATCAAGGAATAAAATTGAATAAATTAGAAAATTATAGTTTCCTAAATGAAGGAAAGTTAGGCCTACCTGATGATATGCGGATGCTGTGTTAAAAAACAAATGGCTTTTTCTCTAATTCCTTGGTGATCAGATACTTCCGTTGTAACTGGTTCTGTTGCACAACATTTTTACAGTTGATAGACTAGCACTATTCTAAACCTGATCCTATTTTTAAACAATAGCCTGTATAGAAATCCAAATAGTCTCTGGTGCTGCAGCACGCGCTCATTCGTTGTCATGCTCTGTTGTGGTATTAAAAAAGATTATGCTTATCTCCAGTCATGTAAAATTACATAGAATTGTATGAAATGGGTTTATAAAAGGCAATTTTTTCTCAGGCCGCAAATAATATGATAGATTCATGCAATACTTTTATTATAATGGATATCTTTTCACACTTATCCTTGTCTGCGGTGGTCTGCAAATCCACAACCTTCTGGCTACTTTATCATGTAAATAGGTTTCTCCAGGTGTCCCTCATTATAAATAATGTACAGTCCCTTTCTAAATATACCCCTGAGAAAACATACAACATAATACATAATAGTATTCTAAATACATTTTTAAAGGATCTTTTACAATAGCATTAGTATGTAAAACACCACCCATATACACACATCTATGTCACTTGATCAGACAGACAATGTTTCTCAGACACACATTATAGTCTACTGCAGCAAAGAAAGATGGAAAAAGACAACCGATTGTGTGATCATGGAATACCCACCATGCCGTAATTACCCTCATTAAAACCTGGTCTGATTGAGCTCCTCAATCGGCTGCTTTGATAAAGGCAGACAATGTGGTATTACATTGGCGGATCCCAATCACCAATCACAGGGATAGCAGTCGATCTATCACCCTGTTATCTGGGCTCGGCTATATTACCTGGAGCCCAGTCAGACTGTGTGTGTGGATGATGTGGATGTGGCGGGCCGATAGATAGCGGAAGCTGCTGTCATCCAGCCCTTCTGATTAATGAGCAGCGCGGCCCACTGTTTAGTGTGTTTAATATGGGCTGCTGACGAGGCCAAGACAGAACCCACCCGTCTCTCTCTCTCTCTCTCTCTCTCGCTGTCTGACTGATGATGATGAAGTCACACACACACACACACACACACACACACACACACACACACACACACACACACACACACACACACACACACACACACACACACACACACACACACACAGCACTTCTTCCTTCCTTCCCCCACCGCACTGCTGCTGCCATCAAGGAAAACTGTGCGGCGAGCATTCAATGAACCTCTGACTGGAGTTACATCTCTCCTTAGTCTCCTTTAGTTCCCGCTGCACAGTGGAGACACACACATGTACCAATATGATATCCTTGATAAGCGTCAGTCTGGTAAGATTTTGCTCAAATATATTTCCTTTTGCTTATGTATGTGTCAATATCTTTTCACATTGAATGCAATGTATTGACTTATGTGTCATGCCTTGTGTATCTTCTTGCTGACGCTTATCATTCGATACCAGGCTGCGTGTACACACCCATACACTCAGGCTGGGGTTTGAACTCCAGACTGGTATACTTTGACACTGGCTCTTGTGCTCTGGACTTGAGGGCAATCCTGGTACTGTGTGGGTCTGTCTGTCCAGGGGCCAGTGGTGGGTGGTGGGGGCTTGATGGGTGTATTTCAGGAAGCAGGAGTGTAGTAATAGGAGACACTCACACCTTTCCATCTACAAACATCCCCTCTCCACACTGCTGTAGATAATGAACGTGTGAACTGGTACAGTCTGGTAACTACTCTGCTGTAATCACCATACTCTTTAATCTTCTATTCTCTTCACTTCTGTTTTCTCCTATTCTACCCTTTTTTTCTCTGCTTTTCTGTCTCCACTCTCCTCTTCTCCTCCTCCTACCTGCTATGTCTCTTACTTTCAGCCTGGCTCCCTCTCTCTTTCTTGCTCTCTCGCACCCACCTGCTAATTTTCACTTCTCTCTCCGTTTCAGCCCTCCCACTCCCTCCCAGCACATTTCTATCTCTCCTCTCTTTATTCCCATCTATCACCTCCTCTGCAATGTTCTCATTTAATCATCCCCTCCAGTAATATATTCACCTCCCAACCACTGGGATCCTATTAGATCCTGCTGTGTTGTTGTCATAGATATCATGTCGTTACCTGTGCTCTCAGGGCAGGTATTAGCTAGTTATAAACACTAAACCTCACCAACCAGGAAGGTATTAGCTAGTTATAAACACTAAACCTCACCAACCAGGAAGGTATTAGCTAGTTATAAACACGAAACTTCACCAATCAGGAAGGTATTAGCTAGTTATAAACACTAAACCTCACCAACCAGGAAGGTATTAGCTAGTTATAAACACGAAACTTCACCAACCAGGAAGGTATTAGCTAGTTATAAACACTAAACTTCACCAACCAGGAAGGTATTAGCTAGTTATAAACACTAAACCTCACCAACCAGGAAGGTATTAGCTAGTTATAAACACGAAACTTCACCAACCAGGAAGGTATTAGCTAGTTATAAACACTAAACCTCACCAACCAGGAAGGTATTAGCTAGTTATAAACACGAAACTTCACCAACCAGGAAGGTATTAGCTAGTTATAAACACTAAACCTCACCAACCAGGAAGGTATTAGCTAGTTATAAACACGAAACTTCACCAACCAGGAAGGTATTAGCTAGTTATAAACACTAAACCTCACCAACCAGGAAGGTATTAGCTAGTTATAAACACTAAACCTCACCAACCAGGAAGGTATTAGCTAGTTATAAACACGAAACTTCACCAACCAGGAAGGTATTAGCTAGTTATAAACACTAAACCTCACCAACCAGGAAGGTATTAGCTAGTTATAAACACGAAACTTCACCAATCAGGAAAGTATTAGCTAGTTATAAACACTAAACTTCACCAACCAGGAAGGTATTAGCTAGTTATAAAAACTAAACTTCACCAACCAGGAAGGTATCAGCTAGTTATAAACACTAAACCTCACCAACCAGGAAGGTATTAGCTAGTTATAAACACGAACCTTCACCAATCAGGAAGGTATTAGCTAGTTATAAACACTAAACCTCACCAACCAGGAAGTAAAGAACAAAGACCAGTCACAATAGACAGAGCGGGAAACCTTGTTCCTTCTTCACCCATGTCCATATAACAGGCAGCAGACCACAGAACATGTAACATGCATCCAGATGTTCCTTCTTCCTCATTTATCAATATGTACTCAGTGTTGTTTGACGTATAAACTGTTGTGTCAACTCCATCGCTCAGCCTGTATCTTCTCATGTGTATCCAGGGTTAAAAGTCATATCTTTGAGATATGTACTGAACAAAAATATAAAGGCAACATGTAAAGTCTCCATGTTTCATGAAATAAAAGATCACATACATTTTCCGTAAGCACAAATGTTGTGTACAAATGTGTTTCCATCCCTGTCAGTGAGCATTTCTCCTTTGCCAAGATAATCCATCCACCTGACAGGTGTGTCATATCAAGAAGCTGATTAAACAGCATGATCATTACACAGGTGCACCTTGTGCTGGGGACAATAAAAGGTCACTCTAAAATGTTGTGTTTTGTCACACAACACAATGCCACAGATGTGTCAAGGGAGCGTGCAATTGGCTGACTGCAGGAATGTTCACCTGAGCTGTTGCCAGATAATTGAATGTTGATTTCTCTACCATAAGCTGTCGCCAACATTGTTTTAGAGAATTTGACAGTACGTCCAACAGGCCTCACAACTGCAAAATACGTATATGGCATCGTGTGGCCGAGCTGAGTGCCCCATGGTGGCAGTGGTGTTTTGGTATGGGCAGGCATAAGCTACGGACAACGAACACAAAAGCATTTTATCGATGGCAATTTGAATGCACAGAGATACCGTGACGATTTCCTGAGGCCCATTGTCCTGCCATTCATCCGCGTCCATCAACTCATGTTTCAGCATGATAATGTACGGCCCCATGTCTCAAGGATCTGTACACAATTCCTGGAAGCTGAACATTTCTTCCATGGCCTGCATACTCACCAGATATGCCACCCATTGAGCATGTTTGGGATGCTCTGGATTGATGTCTATGACAGCGTGTTCCAGTTCCCGCCAATATCCAGCAACTTTGCACAGCCATTGAAGAGGAGTGGGACAACATTCCACAGGCCACAATCAACAGCCTGATAAAGAAGGAGATGCATGAGGCAAATGGTGGTCACACCAGATACTGGCTGGTTTTCGGATCCACACCCCTACCTTTTATATAAGGTACAGTATATGTGACCAACAGATTCCCATTCATGTGAAATCCATAGACTAGAGCCTAATTTATTTATTTCAATTTACTGATTTCCTTATATGAACTGTAACTCAGTAAAATATTTGATGCATGTAGCGTTTATATTTTTGTTCAGTATAGTTTGGATCTATCGGTGGCTCAGGTTGGTCTGGCGAGGAAGAAAAAAAGCAATAGCAAATGTTCTTAATGCCGCACAGTGACAGTTAATATTGCATGTTCCAGGAGGTGACATTAACCCCCCTGGAGTCAGCGCTAAGTGCTTGTTGAGTCACCCATAAGTGTGGGTCGGGCTGGAATGTCATTTACCAGTTTGGGTCCCAGTGAGTCTCAGAGTGGTCTCCCGTAGGGACCCTGTGTGTGTGCATGTGTGTGTGTGTGTGTGTGTGTGTGTGTGTGTGTGTGTGTGTTGTGTGTGTGTGTGTGTGTGTGTGTGTGTGTGTGTGTGTGTGTGTGTGTGTGTGTGTGTGTGTGTGTGTGTGTGTGTGTGTGTGTGTGTGTGTGTGTGTGTGTGTGCATGTGTGTGTGTGTGTGCGTGCGTGCGTGCGTGCGTGCATAGCTCTCTCAGAGCCAAGTACTGAGCAGGTGGACAAGGAAGGAGGGAGATGGCAGAGGAAGAAGGAGTGGAGGGGGAAGAAGAGGGAGGGGGAGAGGGAGAGGGAGAGGGGGGGGGGAAGATGGAGGGGGAGGGGATTGGGGGGGTAGGAGAGGGATGGGAGGGCGAGGGGGAGGAGGGGCTGTTTTCAGGAGCACTCAGTTCCAACAGACTTCAAGTAATGAAATATTAGTTGTGTGTGTGTTGTGGTGTTCAGGTTGGTCAGCTGGTTAAGTTTACAATATGGACAGAATCCTAATGATCCTGGCCCAGTCCTCCTCCCTCAGTACTGAGGCTTTTTAATTATCTCCATGTCATATTACACTTCCTCTGCACAGACACCACCACCTGCCTGAGAGAAAAGAGAGATAGAGGAGAGAGAGAGAGAGAGTGAGAGAGAGAAGGGAGAGAGAGAGAGAGAAGAGAGAGGGATAAAAAGAGTAAGAGAGAGAGAGAGAGTAAAAACACTCACACTGACACAACCACACACTCACACTCACACTGACACAACCACACACTCACACTCACATTGACACTGACCCATCGTCACTCACACTAACCAGATATAGACACTCACACTGACCCATCCACACACACACTCACAAACACACACACACTCACACTGACCCATTCACAAACACACACACACACACACACACCGACCCATCCACACTCACTCCCGCACACACACATTAACAGACACAATCAATAACTCAAACTCACCCAAACACTCACACATACATTATCTTACACAGTGGAGGATATGAACAGACACACTCACACGTACATATATAAATACCTACATGACACTTTGGAGAAACAATATCATCTGAGGAATGTTCTGTATTGTCTCACCCTTAGTAACCTAGTTAGTCTTAGAAATATAGTTGTTCTCTTGTAATAGTCATTCTTAATATTCATACTTTTTGCAATGAGACCACTAACAATTAGCATGTGGAACATCCAGGGCCTAAACTCGACAGCCTTAGGACTGAAGAGTCTGGCCCTGGAGTTCAACAAAAACATAAAAGATGATGATATCATTATTCTGCAGGAGACATGGTGTAAGGCAGATGTAGTCACGCACTGTCCCACAGGCTACAGAGAAATAATTTTACCATCCCAAAAACACATCTCTGTCAATAGAGGCAGAGATTCTGGAGGAATGATTATATGGTACAAATCCCAACTACAAAACCTAATTGACCCCCAAAAAATTGGCAAATATCACATTTGGCTTAGACTAAAAAAAGAACTTACACTGACTGGAAAAAACTTGTTCCTGTGTGCAATATATATCCCCCCCTCAGAATCCCCCTATTTCTCAGAAGAAATATTCTCCACCCTTGAGGAAGAGACGAGCCACTTCCAGGCCCAGGGAAATGTGCTCATCTGTGGGGACACAAATGCACGCACAGGAACACTACCTGACCAAATGAGCACACGAGGGGACAGCTATATCACAGGCCAAGCTGTCTCTAATCCCTTTAACCTTTCCTACAGGAACAACAGTGACAGCATCGTCAACAAGAATGGAAAAGACCTATTGCAGCTCTGTCGAAGCCTGGGTCTGTACTTTGTCAATGGTAGGTTACAGGGGGACTCTTTAGGAAGATTCACCTATTGCTCTCCTCTTGGCCAAAGCACAGTAGACTACATGATAACAGATATGGACCCTTTCTCTCTCAGCTCATTCACTGTTAAGCCACTAACACCTCTGTCTGATCACAGCCAAATTACCCTGTTCCTCAAAAGATCAGACATAGAAGCAACCACAAATTCACAGCCCAATAAGCTGTACAACATCAAACATTCATACAGATGGGCTCAAAACAGCACAGAGGAATACCAGAAAGCAATCAGTAACCAAAAAATCCAATCAACCCTAAACAACTTTCTGGATACAATGTACGCTCACAGTAAAGAAGGTGTCAATCTAGCTGTAAATAACATAAATTATATATTTAGGCAAACAGCAAAAACAGCACAATTAAAGCTAGGATCAAACAAACCAAACAGAAATACAGAAGACAAATGGTTTGATACAGATTGTAAAAACATTAGGAAAAAACTTAGAACACTATCGAACCAAAAACACAGAGACCCAAACAACAGAGAACTACGCCTTCAGTACTGTGAGACATTAAAATCATATAAACGTACACTCAGAATCAAGAAATCCCAGTACAACAGAAAGCAATTGACACTAATTGAGGAGTCCATAAATAAAAACAACTTCTGGCAAAATTGGAAAAACCTAAACAAACCCAAACAACAGGAATTAGCCATACAAAATGGTGACATTTGGACAAATCACTTTAAAGCACTCTACAACACTGTTGACACTCAGGATAATACTGAACAGTGCCAAATTTATGAAAAGTTAAACAAACTGGAAAAATCTATAAAGGACTACCAAAATCCTTTAGACTCCCCAATTACTGAGCAGGAGCTCCTTAAAAAACTTCAAGCCCTCAAATCAAAAAAAGCATGCGGACCTGATGGGATCCTAAATGAGATGCTCAAATTCACTAGTGAAAAATATCAATTAGCTATATTAAAATTGTTTAACTTGATCCTGAGTGTAGGTTACTTCCCTGACATCTGGAACCAAGGACTCATAACACCAATCTTTAAAAACGGAGACAAATCTGACCCTAACAATTACAGAGGGATTTGTGTGAACAGTAACCTGGGGAAGGTTTTCTGTAGTATTATAAATGTAAGAGTCCTAAACTTCCTTAATAAGCACAATATCCTGAGTAAAAGCCAAATTGGATTTATACCAAAACATAGAACAACAGATCATATTTACACCCTACACACCCTAATAGATAAACACGTCCACAAAAATAAGACAAAACTCTATGCTTGCTTTATTGACTTCCAAAAAGCATTTGATTCTATCTGGCATACAGGACTGTTCTACAAAGTCATTGAAAGTGGTGTAGGGGGTAAAACATATGACATTATAAAATCAATGTATACAGGCAACATGTGTAGCATAAAAATTGGCAAGAAACAAACTGAATCATTTAACCAGGGGCGGGGCCTGCGCCAGGGTTGCAATCTCAGCCCTGTGCTATTTAACATTTACATCAATGAATTGGCCAATATTCTAGAGAAGTCCTCAGCCCCTGGTGTTAGTCTCCACAATTCGGAAGTTAGATGCCTGCTCTTTGCAGATGACCTGTGCCTGCTTTCACCCACAGCACATGGTCTACAGCAGAGCTTGGACC
>CM042397.1:16093444-16375944 GCA_023634145.1 Thymallus thymallus | reverse complement strand
ATCTATCTATCTATCTATCTATCTATCTATCTATCTATCTATCTATCTATCTATCTATCTATCTATCTATCTATCTATCTATCTATCTATCTATCTATCTATCTATCTATCTATCTATCTATCTATCTATCTATCTATCTATCTATCTATCTATCTATCTATCTATCTATCTATCTATCTATCTATCTATCTATCTATCTATCTGTCTGTCTGTCTGTCTGTCTGTCTGTCTGTCTGTCTGTCTGTCTGTCTGACGGTATCTCTTCTACTGTCTGTTTGTGTTCTATTTTGATCCGTTGGCTGTTTGTTGCTGTTAATCTGTTTGATTAGCTGTCATGGCGCTCCAAAACAACATTTCACACCAAATGTGTGGTTTTGGTGGTTGAGCACATCTGTCCCTTCTGCAAACATGATTTACACACAAATTCACAAAAAAGGCCAAGCCCATGTACAGGTAACTGACAAAATAAAGGAAACACTTGAGTATATACAAAGTATATTGAAAGTGTGTACTTCCACACAGGTGTGATTCCTGAGTTAATTATGCAATTAAAACATCCCATTATGCTTAGTGTCATGTCTAAAAATGCCCAGTTGCCTATTATTTTGGCTACCATGGCTATAAGAAGAGATCTCAGTGACTTTGAAAGAGGGGTCTCAAAGGAGCATTGAAGCTATTCTGGCAGCTCTGGTGGCCCATGGTGGCCCTTTATTTTTACATTTACCTGTACATAAACTAATCTGATTGCTGCTTGGTTCTGTGTATGTGTTCACTAAGGCACTTTTTTATTTGTGTGTGTTTTGTAGGTTAATGTTTGTTTGTGTATCATGGCTTGTTAGGGGGTTAGTGGGGGTCCCTCCAATCAAAAGCGCTAGTACTGGTCGGCACTGTCCCCATTTGAGGTATTAATGCTGTTTATATGCATTTGGTTTGCTTTGTGGACAGTTACTTTTTTGTGTCTATGCCTTTGTCCTGCTGGTGGTGATTGAATCAATGCTATTGACTGACCTCAGAGATAAAGAAAGACGACATGTGAACATCAGTGTATTAAACAGTGCAGTCGTGTATTGACTTTTTAATGTTGCTGTTGGACCCAGGCAAAATGTCTCACTGATTGTGTTTTAGATCAGAGAGAGCGGCAGCTTCTAAAATGGACTGTTAGTGTCTGCTTCATTGCTTTCTGCCAGGAACACAATGAACCCAACACAACAAGGGCTGTCGAGGGAGGGAGGGAGGGAGGGAGGGAGGGAGGGAGGGAGGGAGGGAGGGAGAGAGAGAGAGAGAGAGCATAGGAGGCTTGTGGGAGGAGCTATAGGAGGACGGGCTCTTGTAATAGCTGATATTGAATGGATGGAATGGAGTGGTTTCTATATGTTTGATACCGTTACATTTATTCCATTCCAGCGCTTACAATGAGCCCATCCTCCTATAGCTCCTCTCACCAGCCTCCTCAGAGAGAACGAGAGAGAGAGAGAGAGAGAGAGAGAGAGAGAGATACATATTTCCCACAGATCACACAGAACTACAAAGAATTTGAAAACAAATCAAACATTGATGAACTCCAATATCTGTTTTCCACAGTGTTCCATCACAGCAGCAAGATTTGTGGCCCGTTGCCATGAGAACAGGGCAACTAGTGGAGCAACAACACTGTAAATACAACCCATATTTATCTGTCTATTTATTAACCCTTTCATAACTCAACATTGTTACAACACTGTACATAGCCAATAATAATATAACATTTTGAAATGTCTATATTATTTAAACTTTTGTGAGTGTAATATTTACTAATGTTTATTTCACTTTTGTTTATTATCTATTTCACTTGCTTTGGCAATGTAAACATATGTTTCCCATGCCAGTAAAGCACTTTGAATAAAATGTCATTTAATTGAGAGAGAGAGAGAGAGAGAGAGAGAGAGAGAGAGAGAGAGAGAGAGAGAGAATGAGAGAGAGAGAGAATGAGAGAGCAGGGCTGTTCTCTGTACAATCAAAAAGGCATTTACTAATCAGAGTTTGAGTACTGAACTACACACTAAAACATGAGATACAGTTGAAGTCGGAAGTTTACATACACTTACGTTGAAGTCATTAAAACTCATTTTTCAACCACGCCACAAATCTCATGTTAACAAACTATAGTTTTGGCAAGGAGACGCGTTATGTCTCCTAGTCAAATCAATCCCAGAACAATAGCAAAGGACCTTGTAAAGATGCTGGAGGAAACAGGTACAAAAGTATCTATATCCACAGTAAAACGAGTCCTATATCGACATAACCTGAAAGGCCGCTCAGCAAGGAAGAAGCCACTGCTCTAAAACCGCCATAAAAAGCCAGACTACGGTTTGCAACTGCACATGGGGACAAATATCGTACTTTTTGGAGAAATGTCCTCTGGTCTGATGAAACAAAAATAGAACTGTTTGGCCATAATGACCATTGTTATGTTTGGAGGAAAAAGGGGGAGGCTTGCAAGCCGAAGAACACCATCCTAACCGTGAAGCACGGGGGTGGCAGCATAATGTTGTGGGGGTGCTTTGCTGCAGGAGGGACTGGTGCACTTCACAAAATAGATGGCATCATGAGGAAGGAAAATTATGTGGATATATTGAAGCAACATCTCAAGACATCAGTCAGGAAGTTAAAGCTTGGTCGCAAATGGGTCTTCCAAATGGACAATGACCCCAAGCATACTTCCAAAGTTGTGGCAAAATGGCTTAAGGACAACAAAGTCAAGGTATTGGAGTGGCCATCACAAAGCCCTGAGCTCAATCCTATAGAACATTTGTGGGCAGAACTGAAAAAGCGTGGAGGCCTACAAACCTGACTCAGTTACACCAGTTCTGTCAGGAGGAATGGCCCAAAATTCACCCAAATTATTGTGGGAAGCTTGTGGAAGGCTACCTGAAACGTTTGACCAAAGTTAAACAATTTAAAGGCAATTCTACCAAATACTAATTGAGTGTATGTAAACTTCTGACCCACTGGGAATGTGATGAAAGAAATAAAAGCTGAAATAAATCATTCTCTCTACTATTATTTTGACATTTCACATTCTTAAAATAAAGTGGTGATCCTACCTGACCTAAGACAGGGAATCTTTACTAGGATTAAGGAATTGTGAAAAACTGAGTTTAAATATATTTGGCTAAGGTGTATGCAAACGTCCGATTTCAACTGTAGATCAACAGAATGTGAGATGAATATGAAAAGGGAAAACGGCAACAACCTGCTCAAAATGTATTCTCAAAATGTAATGTCGTGATCATCAAACAAGAGTGTTTCTCACTGTTAGAGGTTGCTGATAACATGTCTTTATAAACAATACGTCACATGACATTACATGGAAGAATACAGTTTGAGCAGGTTGTTGCCGTTCTCCCTTTTTATATCCCTCCCTCCCTCCCTCCCTCCCTCCCTCCCTCCCTCCCTCCCTCCCTCCCTCTCATCTCTTTCTCAAGTCTCTCACACATGTAGACACACACACACACACTTGCATTGACCCTCTTTCCATTGCCTCACTCCTCCATTTTTTCCCTTCCATCAACTCAGTGACACTCGGCAGTGAGCCGTGACATTACAGAAAAACAGAGAGAGGGTGGAAGGGAGGGTCTTAGAGAAAAGGAGAAAGAGAGAGAGAGAGAGAGAGAGAGAGAGAGAGAGCACACGAAAGAGAGAAAGAGAGAACAGGAGAGAGAGAGAAAGAGAAATGATGAGGGGAAAGAGGAAGTTGAAAGGGAGGAGAGAGCTAAATTTACAGCAAGCAAGTGATGGGGAGAGAGAGAGAAATGAAAAGAGATAAATGAAAAGAGACCAAGCAAGTAGGAGAGAGAAGCGGAGAGAGAGAGAGAGAGAGAGAGAGAGAGAGAGAGAGTGAGAGAGAGAGAGAGAGAGAGAGAGAGAGAGGCAGAAAGGCAGAAAGGCAGAGAGAGAGACTGGTAGAAAAGAAAGTGAGGGACATGTGATGTGAGTGATTTCTTCAATGTCAGGAGGCGACGTGGGGACGGCTGTTGCTGGGGGTGAAGGAGCGGTGAAGCAGCAAACTTGATGGCCCACAGATCTGATGAGGGAGTGGTCCCCTTGAAAGAAAGAGCTCAATAATTCACAGCCATGCGGGGGAAAGAGGGAGAGAAGAAGAGAGAGCGGCAAGAAGAAAGGGTAACAGAGAAGGGACCGGTGGGAGACAGCCATCAGTAATGGAGAATGGACCGGTGGGAGACAGCCATCAGTAATGGAGAAGGGACCGGTGGGAGACAGCCATCAGTAATGGAGAAGGGACCGGTGGGAGACAGCCATCAGTAATGGAGAATGGACCGGTGGGAGACAGCCATCAGTAATGGAGAATGGACCGGTGGGAGACAGCCATCATTAATGGAGAATGGACCGGTGGGAGACAGCCATCAGTAATGGAGAATGGACCGGTGGGAGACAGCCATCAGTAATGGAGAAGGGACCAGTGGGAGACAGCCATCAGTAATGGAGAAGGGACCGGTGGCAGACAGCCATCAGTAATGGAGAAGGGACCAGTGGGAGACAGCCATCAGTAATGGAGAATGGACAGGTGGGAGACAGCCATCAGTAATGGAGAATGGACAGGTGGGAGACAGCCATCAGTAATGGAGAAGGGACCGGTGGGAGACAGCCATCAGTAATGGAGAAGGGACCAGTGGGAGACAGCCATCAGCAATGGAGAAGGGACCAGTGGGAGACAGCCATCAGCAATGGACAGCTACACAGGGGCATTGTTGAAACAGGAAAGGGCCTTCCCCAAACTGTTGCCATGAAGTTGGAAGCATGTCATTGTATGCTGTAGCGTTAAGATTTTCCTAAGGGGCCTAGCCCAAACCATGAAAAACAGCCCCAGACCATTATTCCTCCTCCACCAAACTTTACAGTTGGTACTATGCATTTGGGCAGGTAGCGTTCTCCTGGCATCCGCCAAACCCAGATTTGTGATTAGATGTATTCTACACCTTTATCAAAACCACAGAGCCAGCCCGTAGACACATGACTAAGTCTTAGAGTAAACACTGTGTCATCTATCTCATATGTGTAACCACATAGTGAGGTATTGAAGACATCAGTAAGGGAAATTAACTGACATTAGTGGAGGTCGGAGATAGAAATAGACCGGAAATATAGAAATAGGTGGTAGAAATAGGGATAGATAGGCTACAGTGGAGAATAGAGTATTGCACTACATTCCAATGCAACATATTATATATTCTAATAGTTTCCATGATCAAACATAATGAAACTGTATGTACTGTACAGTTGATAAAGCATTAGAAGGGATCCTTCAAAAGGGCAAAGTGATATAAGAATGGGTAAAAGTTGTTGGCAGGCTTATTATGAAAACAAGAGTTCTTCATAATGCAGTCATTTCCAGGGCCACATTATATTCTTCACATTTGAAAGAGCCGAAAAAGAAATCATGGAGTTGTTTATAAGTTTGGGTGATTATAGCCATAGCTAATTAGCAGCAGGTTTCAATTAAACCATTAAGCAACATGCTAATCTCCGTCATTTTTCCAACCTCTCGTTTGAGCTCAGATATTCATTTATATGACAAATGGTATTCATTTTCACACATATATAAATATTCATATTGTAAAGTGAATGTGTACAGTGGGGTTGCAGTGTCGTCTTGTGGTCGCCAGGTGTACTGCAACATATATTCATTTACATCGTCTTTAAAACTCCCTTGGGTGGCAGTAAAGAGCGGTGTCTCGAACTACCCCATTGTATTGTATTGTAACAGGTGTGTGAGCTGGATTTAGTCATGCCGCTGTGCTGGAGACCATTTTACCACAGCTATCTTTCTTTTCCTAATTCATACACTGAATCTTTGAGTGTTCTGTGATCAATCCCTGTTTCCTTCTAGCGAGTAAACAAGGTCCCTTAACGTGTGAAAATACATGACACGTTCATAGTGACAGCCTAGCAACCACAGTACAGTAAAACGCAATTGCCTAACAACTGTTGACTGTACAGGGAGTACTATCTGTGTATGAGTGAGACCTAATGTCTATTACCCTTTGTCACTTTCCCAATCACGTGGCTTAGAAAAAGCAGGACTGATAGCAGTGGAGTCTCTCACAGAGTCTATCCCAGTGACCAGAGGGAGGAGTGCTATATAGTACTTCCAACAGTAACCAGACTTTCTCAACATGTCTTACAGTTCAAGATCAAATCTTTCTCACGGTAATGTTAATAGGGTCTTTCCACCAATTTGGTGCTTTTGAGAAAGAACTTTGGATTTCAAATAATTTTAACATTCTGTCTTAAAGAGCACATGTTCAACTTAATAGAAAACACATTTTCCCATCAAAATTAAAAAGACTATAGTAAGTGCCTATTAAATGACAAAAACGTAACAAGGTTGACCATTTCATCTAAAATAAGCCATACATCCCCTTGTGACAGGGGAATGGAAGCTTGCTGTGTGCAAAAGGGAGTGGCAATTGAATGAAAGCCTGTCTATCCATGAGTAACAGGGTTGACGTGTTCTGCTCTAACACCAGAAAATGGGCAAAAAGAGTAGAACCAGCTCACCTGCTTTTACTCTATGATTTGACTGTTAGATGTTCAATGCTACTTAAAACGAGAGTACATACGTAAATGAATCACTAATCACATGAAATAATTATAATCTTCAGAAATGACTTTGTCAAAGCAAAATAACTATGGCTTTACAATGATGGTGAAACTTGGAGCAATGTTGGGATTAAGTGAGTTAGAATCTTCCTAGAAGTGACACAGGGTTAACGGAGGGACGTGTCAAAATGCTGAATTTTGGCACTTTAGCCTAGCATACATATCTGATTTATTGAATTCTTCATTTGGTCTATATTAAAAAGGGCACTTCATTTAATATAACAGAGTTTAAACATGCAATATTGCTGTACAATTTCTATATTTTGCACCCATATAAAAAGGATGTATTTTTATATTTTTGTGGAAAGACCCAATAGTAAACAAGTAGACAGAGGTGGTGGGTGGAATGTCGCCTTCGTACTGTTTTAATCCGTTAACATGTGGTAGATCAGTAGTGAAAGAGGATAGAAGAAAAGTTAAATAAATAGAGAAGAAGAATAATATCCAAACTACTTGTAACACCCCACTAACAATTGTTCAAGTGAGAGAAGTTTGGTGAATGTACTTTCAGTATTTTTCTGAAAAATACAAACAGTATACTTTAATGTAAAAGATACATTTTGCTCAGTTTTTTCCCCATCCCTGATTATGGAAGAAGTGGATATTGTAGATTTGTAGTAGAATTGCTCCAAGCGTCTCATCATCGTTCTTCCCAGAACCATTTATAGAGCTCAGTAACCATCTGATTCTCAGGGTGGAGTCTGATGTATTCACAGCTGTTGCAGGCTGTCTGAATGGGGAAGACGTTGATGCTGACTGTGTGGCTCCTCTGCCACTTGAAGTATTTACGGTACATCTCCTCATTCTTATCCAGGAAGAGGAGGTGTTTGGCCAGGGCTCTTGGCGAGCGGAAGTCATCCACATGGATGAAGGAATCTCCAGGGATGAACTTCTCATAATTCTCTCTTGACGGGCCCATCACCACAGGAACAGCGCCCAACTTGAGAGCGTTGTAGAGTTTTTCTGTGATGTAGTCCTTATGGACGGAGTTCTCAAAAGACAGGTAGAATTTACAGCTAGCCATGATCATTCTGTATTCACTAAGAGACACCTTTTTGTTGAAAGGGTCTCCATAGGTGTAAATCCTGATGAACTTGCGCAGCACCATGTAGTACCAAGTCCTCTTGTGTTCTGGATTCCAGTTGCTAACGATCCAACAGACCAGTCGGTTTTTATGCGGGACAAACGCCTCCCTCTTTTTAGTCAGAGGGATGAGAGATCCATAAGGCATGTTGATGTCTGCATCCTGCCTGTAGTTCAAAGTCACATTAAACAGATCTTCCAAGCCAGGTATTCTATTTGTGTGTGTTGGCGATTCAAAATTCATCCACACCCATTTCTGGAAGGAGAGCCGTGGTTCTTGGGGCAGGTTGGATAAATCCTCTTTGATTTCTCGGTGGTGGATGAGAATGGCGTCCGCTTGACTGTACAGCTCCCTGTCCGCTGTCAGGTGACAGCCTTCAATATTGTACAGGGACCTGCAGGAGTTCAGTTTGAAGGGATGGTCAAAGGGCCAGTGCCAGACCAGCACAGTAACATCCTGTTTGTGCTGTGCCTGGAAGTGCTTGGCCAGGACAGGGAGCCAGGTGATAGCGGGTCGGTACAGTAGACAGGACAGCAAGCAGCTAAGCATTAGAATGCCTATGAGGCTCCGGTGCCTAAAACTACACCTTGGTCCAAGACACATCATTTGGCCTGTCAAAAGGAAAGGATGTTTATTAAGAACAGGCAAACACATCTAATCATTATTATTGCATGTATTCGTGAAGTTGACAGTGATTATTTTAGCACGAGGAATACTGGTCAATCATAAACTCTGACCACAGACAGGTTTTAGGGTGAGGGCAGACATCTGCTGACGAGGCTAGTGCTCTATCAGCTGACCATTTCATTGCTTCGCTAGTCATGCATATTATATGGTTGTCACAACAGTAATCAAAGTTATTAAGGCAAGCTCAGGTTTCTGTTAGGTTAGTGACTTCTGAAGTGACTGAGGCAGTGATTGTGACTCAAAGATCCTGAGTTCACAGGAAGTACTTTCCATCCAGAGAAACAAATGAGCCATGTGATCAAACTAAACACTCTGGATACTTATCCTGGCTATTATCAATAAATATTTAACTCAGAGGATGTAGTAAGACTTGAACTAAGGAGTCATGGGACTCAAAGTGTTGGGGGCTGTGATTTTACCCTTGACCGGGGTAATTAACTCCTTATTGCCACAATACAAATTGCACCTACAGTGGGGAGAACAAGTATTTGATACACTGCCGATTTTGCAGGTTTTCCTACTTACAAAGCATGTAGAAGTCTGTAATTTTTATCATAGGTACTCTTCAACTGTGAGTGACGGAATCTAAAACAAAAATCCAGAAAATCACATTGTATGATTTTTAAGTAATTCATTTGCATTTTATTGCATGACATAAGTATTTGATACATCAGAAAAGCAGAACTTAATATTTGGTACAGAAACCTTTGTTTGCAATTACAGAGATCATAAGTTTCCTGTAGTTCTTGACCAGGTTTGCACACACTGCAGCAGGGATTTTGGCCCACTCCTCCATACAGATCCTTCAGGTTTCGGGGCTGTCGCTGGGCAATACAGACTTTCAGCTCTCTCCAAAGATTTTCTATTCGGTTCAGGTCTGAAGACTGGCTAGTCAACTCCAGGACCTTGAGATGCTTCTTACGGAGCCACTCCTTAGTTGCCCTGGCTGTGTGTTTCGGGTCGTTGTCATGCTGGAAGACCCAGCCACGACCCATCTTCAATGCTCTTACTGAGGGAAGGAGGTTGTTGGCCAAGATCTCGCGATACATGGCCCCATCCATCCTCCCCTCAATACGGTGCAGTCGTCCTGTCCCCTTTGCAGAAAAGCATCCCCAAAGAATGATGTTTCCACCTCCATGCTTCACGGTTGGGATGGTGTTCTTGGGGTTGTACTCATCCTTCTTCTTCCTCCAAACACGGCGAGTGGAGTTTAGACCAAAAAGCTTTATTTTTGTCTCATCAGACCACATGACCTTCTCCCATTCCTCCTCTGGATCATCCAGATGGTCATTGGCAAACTTCAGACGGGCCTGGACATGCGCTGGCTTGAGCAGGGGGACCTTGCGTGCGCTGCAAGATTTGAATCCATGACGGCGCATTGTGTTACTAATGGTTTTCTTTGAGACTGTGGTCCCAGCTCTCTTCAGATCATTGACCAGGTCCTGCCGTGTAGTTCTGGCCTGATCCCTCACCTTCCTCATGATCATTGATGCCCCACGAGGTGAGATCTTGCATGGTGCCCCAGACCGAGGGAGATTGACCGTCATCTTGAACTTCTTCCATTTTCTAATAATTGCGCCAACAGTTGTTGCCTTCTCACCAAGCTGCTTGCCTATTGTCCTGTAGCCCATCCCAGCCTTGTGCAGGTCTACAATTTTATCCCTGATGTCCTTACACAGCTGTTTGATTGAGTGTGTGGAGTCTGTTTGATTGAGTGTGTGGACAGGTGTCTTTTATACAGGTAACGAGTTCAAACAGGTGCAGTTAATACAGGTAATGAGTGGAGAACAGGAGGGCTTCTTAAAGAAAAACTAACAGGTCTGTGAGAGCCGGAATTCTTACTGGTTGGTAGGTGATCAAATACTTATGTCATGCAATAAAATGCAAATTAATAATTTTTTTGTTTTAGATTCCGTCTCTCACAGTTGAAGTGTACCTATGATAAAAATTACAGACCTCTACATGCTTTGTAAGTAGGAAAACCTGCAAAATCGGCAGTGTATCAAATACTTGTTCTCCCCACTGTATATGTTCAGGTTCCAGGATATGTAACCTAAAGGGTTCCTAATGAGATAAGGACAGGTTCTAATAAACTATACTATGCAGTCAAATAATAATAGCATGTTATACTACAGGCATTACCAGGCTAGGCAATACATTGCATGGTGTTAACAATAAACCTGTCTGACTTTGTTTTGATACCAACAAGTTGCCATAAAGCCATAAATACATAAATACAATACAGCTAAATATAATCAATATACACACACATACCTGTGCACACACTTTACTATCACAGATGGTATTTGACTAAACTTTAATTCCGTTTAATTCATTTTTGTTTCGACTTGTTCCTTAAAAGAAAGACGAACACAAATTCATTTTTTTCTAACACACACACTTGATAAGACACTAAATGTATAGGAAACTCAGCATTAAAATCAGCCAGACTGTGAGACTCCAATCCTACAGAACAAGTTAGATCCAATATCTGCACCACATTCAACACTGTTCTTCAAGGAAATAACATACAGGGCGAGGTGTGCTTACCTGCTAGCTCTGAGATATGACTTTGAACTTAAACAGAATGATGTTCCTAGTTTTGGTTTAAGGCCACACCTGATAACTAGCTGAGTCACATTGCACTCATGTTCTTCCACATCCTTGAGCGACGAGGATAAGCCGAGAGCCAGTGTGTAACAACTGCAGGGAGAGGGACAGCCTCTCAAGCCTTTGCCATTCATGTCACACCTTTGACACACTGCCCTCTAGCCTGCCGTGTGCAATTTGTCAAAGGAATACACACTTTCATAATGTGCTTAGTTATGTCAATGTGGTTTGGTATATGACAGGGTTATCCAACCCTCTTCTTGGAGAGCTACCCTCTTGTAGGTTTTCACTCCAACCCCAGTTGTAAATAACCTGGTGCACTAGATGAGGGTTGGAGTGAAATCCTACAGGATGGTAGCTCTCCAGGAACAGGTTTGGAGAGCCCTGGTATATGATGTGTAAAGTAGAGTGGTATGGAATTTAAATAATATTTAAAAAGACAATGCATACCTGTAATGCTGTGTAAATATCAGAGAAGGATAAAGTAAATGCTCAAAATAAGTCTTTTTTAACCAGATATTCTTTTTCAGAGCTGATCTGATTGGTCAAAAGACCAATTAGTGAGAAAAATGTCAGAATTGGGCTGCCTGTCTAAACACACCTGTATTGAGATACAGTATATCCAAATATCTTTTGGATGTACACATATTATGGCTAAAAACGGTTAGCCGTTAGATAGATAGATAGATAGATAGATAGATAGATAGATAGATAGATAGATAGATAGATAGATAGATAGATAGATAGATAGATAGATAGATAGATAGATAGATAGATAGATAGATAGATAGATAGATAGATAGATAGATAGATAGATAGATAGATAGATAGATAGATAGATAGATAGATACTTTATTGATCCCCCGGGAGGGAAATTTCATTATCAAGCAGCTACAACAAAACACAGGGCAGGTGCAAAATGCCACAACGAAAGTACACAAAAGACAGATACACGGTACATGATACATAGAGCGGCAGTATGAAAAAGTATAGAAATACAAGATATCTGGTGTGCAAAAAAATAAAAGCTATAAAAAGACATTGCATAGTATGGGTGGTTGGCTGAATATGTACACTATACATTGGTGGATGTTGGATGGTTAACTATACTATACAGGTCGATGGCAGAGAAATACTTCAGTAGCTAAAAATGCGTATGATATGAGCGAGGGTAATAAAAGTTTACTTAATAGACAGACCGGGTAAATTAACAGGTAAGTGAAAATTTTGCATGGTTAAATTAGCTGTACAGGTAAGTATACAGTTATATTTACAGATAAGTGAATACTTGCATGGTTCCACAAACTGTACAGGTAAATGACAGGAAGAGATACTTTAATAGCTAAATGTGTGTATGTGTCACGAGTCGGGATGGTGAGAGACCAAGGCGCAGCGCAATCATAGTTCGACATATTTTATTGAATTATTCAATAGTCAGAACGAACTAAAACAAACAAAACAAACGATATACAAACGTCTCGCTTCACAACGAGAACAAACATGAATGAATGGAATGCAAAATATTAACACACTACGTTACCCGTGACTGAAGGAATATACATCGACATCTACCTATATAATGACCCACAGCCCCGGTGTGGAAACATACATGCATATGTAGGATCCCTAATTAGAGACAATGCACTGCAGCTGCCTCTAATTAGAGATCCCACACAAACCACCTACAGACCCAGAAATGATAGACCTGTCAGACTCTGACCATGGCACATAGAGAAGCAATAGGCTTCTGTATGGCCAGAGCCTGACAGTATGATATCATTTGGGGTAATAATACAGTCCTTAGTGCGCAGGGTTTAATTACAGACAACTGCACATATTGCACGTTCGATATACTAAAAGCAATGAGAAAAGGTGCAACTGACAGGATACTAATATGCATTCCTGAGTGAATGCCTACGTAAGTTAGGTCCAAGAATTACTAGCAATATTTCACGTGATATGATATAACAACTGTACATGAGTATGTATATACAGACCTGCATGAATAAGTAGGTCCTGAGTGAATGAGTGCTGACGGACCAGAGTTACTCACGGATGGATGCATAATTGTTAAACTAGGTCCTAGCACCCCAACAGTTCCAGATCTATGTTGCCGACGGCACGGCACCCCGGTGAGGCATTATATAGTCTAATAGCCGCCGGCAGGAAGGACCTCCTGTAGCGCTCTCTGGCACACCGTGGTGGGATCAGTCTGTGACTGAAAGTGCTCCTCTGCGTCATAACCATAGCGTGCAGAGGGTGGGTGACGTTGTCCATGATGGCCAGCAGTTTGGCCAGGATCCTTCTCTCCGCCACCTCCTCTAGAGTGTCAAGGCTCATCCCCAGGACAGAGCTAGCCTTCCTGATCAGCTTATTTATCCGAGAAGCATCACCGGCTTTGATGTTTGCTCCCCAGCACACCACTGCAAAAAAGATGGCACTGTCCACCACAGACTGGTAGAAGGTATGCAGTAGTTTACTGCACACGTTGAAGGACCTGAGCCTCCTCAGAAAGTAGAGTCGGCTCTGGCCCTTTTTGTACAGGGCCCCGGTGTTACCAGCCCATTCCAGTCTGTTGTCCATATGGACACCCAGGAACTTGTATGACTCAACCATTTCCACATCCATCCCCTTTATAGGGACTGCAGTCAGTTGTGCCTTGGTTCTCCTGAAGTCCACCACCATCCACTTAGTTTTGCTGATGTTGAGCTGAAGGTGGTTCTGCTCACACCACAACACAAAGTCACTGATTGTGCTCCTGTACTCCTCCTCCTGCCCACCCCTGATGCACCCTACAATAGCAGAGTCATCCGAGAACTTCTGTAGGTGGCATGTTTCAGAGTTATATCTGAAGTCTGAGGTGTAGAGGGTGAACAGGAAGGGGGACGGGACCGTACCCTGGGGGGCCCCTGTGTTGCTAACTGCCCGTTCTGACACACAGCTCTGTAGTCGCACAAATTGTGGCCTACCGGTCAGGTAGTCCGTGACCCAGGAGACTAAGGGTGCTTCCACTTTCATCCTCCTCATCTTCTCACCCAGTAGCAGGGGCTGAATGGATGGATGGTATTGAAGGCACTGGAGAAGTCAAAAAACATGACCCTCACAGTGCAACCTGCGTTGTCCAGGTGAGAGTAGGCCCTCTGCAGAAGGTAGATGATTGCATCATCCACCCCGATGTTGCGCTGGTATGCAAACTGCAGGGGGTCCATTGATGAACACACCAGGGGTCTGAGGTGAGCGAGGACTGTGGTCCCATTATGTGAGCTTGTGTGGCCTACCACTTCACGGCTGAGCCATTATTGTTCCTAGACGTTTCCACTTCACAATAACATAACTTACAGTTGACCGGGGCAGCTCTAGCAGGGCAGAGATTTTTACAAATTGACTTGTTGGAAAGGTGGCATCCTATGACGGTGCCACGTTGAAAGTCACTGAGCTCTTCATTAAGCCCATTCTACTCCCAGTGTTTGTCTATGGAGGTTGCATGGCTGTGTGCTCGATTTTTATACACCTGTCAGCAACGGTTGTGGCTGAAATAGACAAATTCACTGATTTGAAGGGGTATCCACATACTTTTGTATATATAGTTTATATTGGCAGGTTTTACATTTGTATAACATTTGTTATTGAGAAAATCATCATGAAAGTGTCCATTTTAGGCTCTTTTTAGACCTGTACACATGCCTCCTGTAAGACTGTAAACCGTAGCTGATACAGACAACATCTTGGTGTCATTATACTCCTAATTGTGTGCTCTAACATATGGACTATGTCTACAGTCGTGGCCAAAAGTATGTGGGAATGACACAAGTATTGGTCTCCACAAAGTTTGCTGCCTCAGTGTTGATGACGGCAATTTGCATATACTCCAGAATGTCATGAAGAGTGATCAGATGAATTGCAATTAATTGAAAATGAACTTCAGCCCTGCCACAAAAGGACCAGCTGCCATCATGTCAGTGGTTGTCTCGTTAACACAGGTGAGAGTGTTGACGAGGACAAGGCTGGAGATCACTCTGTCATGCTGATTGAGTCAGAATAACAGACTAGAAGCTTTAAAAGGAGGGTGGTGCTTGAAATCATTGTTCTTCCTCTGTCAACCATGGTTACCTGCAAGGAAACATGTGCCGTCATCATTGCTTTGCACAAAAAGGGCTTCACAGGCAAGGATATTGCTGCTGGTAAGATTGCACCTAAATCAACCATTTATCGGATCATCAAGAACTTCAAGGAGAGAGGTTCAATTGTTGTGAAGAAGGTGTCAGGGCGCCCAAGAAAGTCTCCTAAAGTTGATTCAGCTGCGGGATCGGGGCACCACCAGTGCAGAGCTTGCTCAGGAATGGCAGCAGGCAGGTGTGAGTGCATCTGCACGCACAGTGAGGCGAAGACTTTTGGAGGATGGCCTGGTGTCAAGAAGGGCAGCAAAGAAGCCACTTCTCTCCAGGAAAAACATCAGGGACAGACTGATATTCTGCAAAAGGTACAGGGATTGGACTGCTGAGGACTGGGGTAGAGTCATTTTCTCTGATGAATCCCCTTTCCGATTGTTTGGGCCATCCGGAAAACACCTTGTCCAGAGAAGACAAGGTGAGTGCTACCATCAGTCCTGTGTTATGCCAACAGTAAAGCATCCTCAGACCATTCATGTGTGGGGTTGCTTCTCAGCCAAAGGAGTGGGCTCACTCACAATTTTGCCTAAGAACACAGCCATGAATAAAGAATGGTACCAACACATTCTCCGTGAGCAACGTCTCGCAACCATCCAAGAACAGTTTGGTGACGAACAATGCCTTTTCCAGCATGATGGAGCACCTTGCCATTAGGCAAAAGTGATAACTAAGTGGCTCGGGGAACAAAACATCAACATTTTGGGTCCATGGCCAGGAAACTCCCCAGACCTTAATCCCATTGAGAACTTGTGGTCTATCCTCAAGAGGTAGGTGGACATGCCAGGGCGGATTGCAGAAGTCTTGAAAAAGAAGGGTCAACACTGCAAATATTGACTCTTTGCATAAACTGAATGTCATTGTCAATGAAAGCCTTTGACACGTATGGAATACTTGTAATTATACTTCAGTGTACCATAGTAACTACTGACATAAAGATCTAAGAACACTGAAGCAGCAATCTTTGTGGAGACCAATACTTGTGTCATTCTCAAAACTTTTGGCCACGACTGTAGATTCAACATTTTTCACATTCATTCATTCAACATAAAAAATATGAATATCTCCCTTTTTGATTTTGTTCATTTCCAGCATATTGTTTGGAACAATATACTCTACAAGTACAACACATTTCCAGAGTGGGCTCTGCTAAGCTATGATACATTTTATAAGCACCATCAACACAGTGAAATGTATTAAAAGGGAACTCCCTCTGCTATTGATTTGCTGAATGTGCAATCCTAAATGATTGATTGGCAGTGATTGGTTAATTACCTATAATGTCCATTTCTATGTATAAAATGGGTAATACCAGAAACCCCACACTGGGAATTTGACGTGTTTAAAGATTATTATTGTTACAAACAATATGACAAAACATTTGGTGCCATATTCCTAGCATGCAATGACTACATCAAGGTTGTGACTCTACAAACTTGTTGGATGCATTTGCTGTTTGTTTATAATATCACACACCCCAGAAATGCTAACCTCCCCTGTAATTGTAATGGTGAGAGGTTAGCATGTCTTGTGGGTATGATATTTGTGTGTCTGTAACTTTCTGACTCATCATAATTCACAATTCATTCATGATTATCCGTAACCATGGTAGCACCCACATTAATGTAGACATTTAAAAAAAAACATATTCTATTCTTATTTTACAATAAAAATGACACAATACATTATTTACCATTCATTTCTATTGGGCACAAGATATGCACCCTGTCCCTCTGGCCAGAGTAAACGAAGCGGTAACGTTATGTATTTATAGCCCATTTGTTTTTGATAACAATGTGAACGCCCACTGCTCAAAAACTGGTTCAATCAACGTTGTATCGATGTAATTTCAACAAAAAAATGTATGCGATGACGTTGAATCAAAGTGGAAAACTGATTTGATTTTAAAAATGTAATCAACGTAAGGGCTTTTCGTCCTTTTTTTCACCAAACTTCTAACCTAAATCCAATGACATGATGACATACATCATCATACATCTCATTCCAAAATCATGGGCATTATTACGTAGTTGGTCCCTTCTTGCTGCTTAAACTGGTCACAGGAAGGGGAAGCCTGTTCATGTTGCTATGCTTTCTATTTACTTGTAACAGTAATATGAGGACAGACAGACAGATTCAATCTAGAGGGATATCGTACAACAAGACAGTGATTAATTGCATCCTGGCGAGTAGGTGTGTGTATGCGAGTTTCGGTGTGTGTTTACAAAGCTGGAACCATGCATTAATAAAAATGTATATTAATTTTGTCTGGAGTTAATACCTAAACAGAGCTTGATCATTTGCCCTCAAGCAGCCTATTATGTTGCAATTTTTTATGCACAGCTATACAATTGAGATAGTCCATGTCAGCATATTTCAGAATGACATTTTAACTAACCTTTTAATCCAGTGGGCTAAATCAGGGTCATAGTGTTTCTTGGTAGTCTTAAACAAATGTACTTTGAAAGAAAAGTATACACCTCAAACACATGGTTATGGCCTTAATAAAAAGAAGACACCTGTAGCTTTGCTTCTCTATATTTCTATGGTCAGAGTCTGGCAGATCTAGTATTTCTACGTCTGTGTGGTGTTGTGTGTGGGATCCCTAATTAGAGGCAGCTGCATTGCATTACCTCTAATTAGGGATCCTACTTATATGTGTGTGTTCCACTCCCATGGCGTGGTTCATTGTCCCGTGTCGTGAGTACGTGTGTTTCCTTTTCATTTATATATTGCATAATTGTTATTTTGTATAGTTCCCATCAAGTAAAGTTTATTCATTTAATAAACAATCGCTACGCTGCGTCTTGGTCTCTCTACACACCCGAACGTGACAGTTCCATGTCAGATATACAGTTGAAATGTATTCAGTTTTAAGTTTGCATCCCAATATTACACATGATATACATCACAGAAGACTGAAATATAACAAAACCGTTTGACATAGAAACATCAGATTTTCTGCGTACATTTATTTTTTAATGTTTATTAATTATGAAATTATAAAAAATATGAATAACATTTCACCCATGAGCCTACTAGGTAACTTGACTGCAGGAAAGTGCTACAGTGGTCAGCGTCTCAATGTTAATCTCCAATCCAAAAACCTAAAGTAAATATTAGGCAATGGCTATACTCTTCCTATATATAAATAAATAAATGCCTCACATGGAATTCTATACACTATCATTCTTTTTTGTCTTTCTAACAACTATAGAAAAGCTCACTGTAGTAGTGAGCAGTTATCTGCATATTCTTCCTAGAACTACATTCTACTCTTTAACTCAGTGAGACGTGGCTAGTGTTGGTTTTTCTACAGGTATGTTTCCCTCGTCATTAATTACCTAAGGATAAGGACATGACCTGGTGAATCAAACCTTGGTATTTGTCTGGGTTGTATTCATTGGAGCAATATAAAAATAAAAAAAGTGCAGTCTTTTTTCTTTTGTTTGATGTAGGATTACCACACTACCATAACAGGGAGGCTCTGTTTGGACAAGTCCATGCGTTGCTGAACTTGAATGGCTCTAACTGACATATTGATGGACTGTTTGTGAAAACTATTTTGCAATTATGTTTGCACAGCTGAAAACTGTTGTGCTGATTTTAAAGAAGCAGTAAAACTGGCCTTCAGACTAGTTGAGTATCTGGAGCATCGATTACAGTCTCAAAATGGCCACAAACAAAGAACTTTCTTCTGAAACTCGTCTATTTCTTCTAGACTAAGGCTATTCCATGCGAGAAATTGCCAAGAAACTGAAGTTCTCGTACAACACTGTGTACTACTCCCTTCACAGAATAAGTTGGGAATGTGTTGGGCGCAGCTTTGGGTAGGTTACTTTCTAAATGCAATCCGTTACAGTTGCTTGTCCAAAATTGTAATCAGTAATCGGATTACCCAAACTCAGTAACGTAATCGGATTACTTACAGTTACTTTTGGATTACTTTCCCTTTAAGAGGCATTAGAAGAAGACAACAATTTATATTAACAATTGAACAACATGTATTGCAGGATAAATCAATGTTAGAGTTTACATAGCTGGCCATTAATGGATGTTGCATGTGCGTCGGCCGGATCGGGGTTTGTCGGTGAACCAGATCTTCCTGCCTCGGTCTCCCACATCCAGTGCTTGGCTCTCGCCCTGGACCCTAACGCGACTCCGGGTACCTAGCCAACTGCTCTGCACTCCAGCGCAGTTTAATGTCTCCCCTCCTGTTGCCTCGGCGACTGGGCGCCCGGACGCTGTCGTTTCAACCTCAAACCTTTTTGCTGCATGAACTGTGGCCTCGCTCTGGCAAAGGGCAGTGGGGGAAAGGAGGGCAACCTCGCCAACCCCACCTAGCCACTAGCCTCTGCGTAAAAACAAAAAACAAAAGAGCTGACAGTCACTCAATTAGCCATGTCAGCGTTATGGTAAATTAGTCTAGCCAGCTATCTAAACTTGTATTAATCATGGACGACTACCGACCGTGCCTAGGGGCCATGACCTCCAGGGGCCCCCCATTTATTTTGTTAGTCACTCTCGCTCAGATATCCTTACCATGGTATAAGTCATGGCAAAATGTGTAGAATTGCAGGTTATTAGCTTTAAACCTGCAACATTTACTCTATGCCCCATGGCAAAATGTGTAGAATTGCAGTAAATTAACTTTCTCTCTACCATCAAGAGGGCGGGACTAAAGTGTTTTGCCCACGAGGTTTGGGGCCATCCAAATCTCACTTAGGGCTCCCAATAGGCTAGGGCCAGCCCCCCCAGTTACCCACATGGACACCATACCTCCTCCCTCATCTGATGATTAGCAGAGCGGCAGCAGGCTATGTACACTCTGCCTCAAGGTCCCCCTATGGACTTGGGCCCCAGGGCTTCAGACCCTGTAAGACCCCGCGCTAATCAGGCCCTGGATCCGCACTGTGCAGCTGTTGCAAGAGCCATTTTTCACTGGCTGCCCACTGGTCGCATAAACAATGATTTATAGGCAGCTTAAACTTTTTCAATTCAACCATTATTGGGTTAAAATACACGTATACATTTGTGAAAAGCCATCCACAACAACCACAATCCATAAGGTGCAAAAAACAAATAGCTTAAGTAAGAGAGCAGCAGTGTGATTCACATCAACGTGCTATGTAGATATACATAATAAGTTATATCTGTATTGCCCGTAGACAACACCACTGCTGTCGTCCTCCAAGTGTTTATTCAAGTTGGAAAATCTTTGCTCACAACAGTCACACCATTGGAAGACATAGCTTGGGCTGTAGCCTATAAAAGCCTATTCCTGCTATTTTCCTGTGATCCATCAAACAAATGCATTTGGTGTGTCATCGTAGTGGTCTCTGATTGGTGGTCATCATTTGGTGTGTCATCGTAGTGGTCTCTGATTGGTGGTCATCATTCGGTGTGTCATCATAGTGGTCTATGACTTCTGATCAGACTCAGGCGGAACAAATTTAAACTTTGCAAGTAATCCAAGAAGTAATAATCTGGTTTTTCAAAAATTGCCTGTAATCTGTAATCTGATTAAAATATGTTTGCTGGTAACAGATTACAATTACCATTTGTTGTAATCTGTTACTTCCCAACCCTGGTTTTTGGTGAGAAGGAACGTAAAGGTGAACAATTCTTTATTTTATAAAAGCGCTGCAAGATGTCCATGTGTCCACAAGATGTCGCTACATCCCTGCGTAAATCACAACACTTCAGGTCACAGATAATGGTATGCTGATAATCTACCTGTTTAAGTAACACTGCTAAGTGACTGCTTGCTGGTCCTAAAATACTTTAATAAAGGGAATGCTAATAGGTTAGATTGTGTTGTGTGGCCTGTCCTCTCGACCGTATCACCCCTGCGCTACACATGACCTAGATAACTTTCTCACAGCCTTCAGTCATCACACTGACAACAGGAGGAATTTACAAATGAGAAGTGGGAACATTGACTATTGTATCAGATTCAGTAGTAGTAGTCCAACGTCTGGGCCTAACTCTCCCCTCCCTACTTGTACACTGGCAGCAGCATCCTGTGTGAACACCACAGACAAGAGTTTCATGCTGTATGAGAGACTGGTTGGCTTTCACTTTTACATAAGTCATTTTTTATTAAGGTATCTTTACTTTTATCAAATATGACAATTGAGTACTTTTTTTTGGAGTGCGGTTGTTTGCCTGTTTCATTAGATAGCCATGTTGGGTAACACTTATAGTTGTTATTACAATAGTTACACTGTAATAACAACATGTAACTGGCAGTAATTGCGGTCTGTAATTACAAAGGTGTAACAGTGAATGCTTGTTACCATGCTTGTTACAAATGGGCAGGTTTCCACTAAATTCATCAACTTAGTGTTTCACGTCTTCTCAGCTGCATCCGATTCAGTAACAGGTTGTGACCCCTTGTGGATGCGCTGGGTGTCTGGGAGATTATGCTCAATAGGCTCCAATTACTTACCCATGAATGTGCACTGTTGAAAAAATATCCCCACGCAATGTTATTGCTAGCACTTGCCACCAAAATAAAGTGTACCATCTGGGTTAACCTAATCACAATGTCATTACATCCCCATTTTAACTTACCCTATTGCGAAATTAAGTGTAACTACCAGAAACTTTAAATTTAAGGCCGGGTTGTCAGGATGGGTGATGTACTGTATACATACACATTAATTACAAGTAAGTACCCCTCAAAGATACATTTCATTTTAACTATCTAAATCCTGTGTAACAACTAGTAATTACATTGTATGTAGGCAATGATTACATGTACTATGCTTTGAAATTGTGTATTTTTCTGGGATGCCACCCACATTAGATCAGTCAGCAGTCAGTGACTGCTGACTGACTGCTGACTGAGCTGTTGGCTAGAGCGCGTTTGCCAAGTATATAATGCAATCGTTTTTGGGAGATAACCATCAGTAGAGTTGAAAATGCGATTGAAACCTATTTAACTTGTGTTTTGCATTCGGTACATGTGAATTTAACAGCAAAAGTTATTTTTATGTGCACTGTCATCACGCACAGACTTTTATCCACAAAAAGTCAATTTGATGGAAACCTATCTCAAGTTGGAAAATGACATGTTGTTTTATGCAGAATTTAGAATATTCGCATGAAAATCTCTTTGGCAACTTCCTGAGCTCTGTGTGATGGAGTAATGAATGTGGTTGTGTCATGTTTCTTTGCTCATCACTCAATCTGTCGGCTGGGGTAACGCTTATTATAGTGTAATTACATGTTTAATTACAATGTAACAAGTTTTGTAGTTAACTAACAACTCATAGTTACACTGTAATAACAACATGTACCTGGTAGTAATTGCGGTCTGTAATTACAAAGGTGTAACAGTGAATGCTTGTTACCATGCTTGTTACAAATGGGCAGGTTTCCACTAAATTCATCAACTTAGTGTTTTGTTTCTTCTCAGCTGCATCCTATTCAGTAACAGGTTGTGACCCCTTGTGGATGGGGGTCTCACACAGAATCTCACACTTAGAGAATTCACATCCTTCCATCAACACCTACAGAAGGTCAACTTCCTCTGTGTGTGTGTGTGTGTGTGTGTGTGTGTGTGTGTGTGTGTGTGTGTGTGTGTGTGTGTGTGTGTGTGTGTGTGTGTGTGTGTGTGTGTGTCATACTATAATTAACCTATAGCCATACTGCCTGTCATACTATAATTAACCTATAGCCATACTGCCTGTCATACTATATTTAACCTATAGCCATACTGCCTGTCATACTATAATTAACCTATAGCCATACTGCCTGTCATACTATATTTAACCTATAGCCATACTGCCTGTCATACTATATTTAACCTATAGCCATACTGCCTGTCATACTATAATTAACCTATAGCCATACTGCCTGTCATACTATATTTAACCTATAGCCATACTGCCTGTCATACTATAATTAACCTATAGCCATACTGCCTGTCTTACTATATTTAACCTATGGCCATACTGCCTTTCATACTATATTTAACCTATAGCCATACTGCCTGTCATACTATATTTAACCTATAGCCATACTGCCTGTCATACTATAATTAACCTATAGCCATACTGCCTGTCATACTATATTTAACCTATAGCCATACTCCCTGTCATACTATATTTAACCTATAGCCATACTGCCTGTCATACTATAATTAACCTATAGCCATACTGCCTGTCTTACTATATTTAACCTATAGCCATACTGCCTGTCATACTATATTTAACCTACAGCCATACTGCCTGTCATACTATATTTAACCTATAGCCATACTGCCTGTCATACTATATTTAACCTACAGCCATACTGCCTGTCATACTATATTTAACCTATAGCCATACTGCCTGTCATACTATATTTAACCTATAGCCATACTGCCTGTCATACTATATTTAACCTATAGCCATACTGCCTGTCATACTATATTTAACCTATAGCCATACTGCCTGTCATACTATAATTAACCTATAGCCATACTGCCTGTCATACTATATTTAACCTATAGCCATACTGCCTGTCATACTATATTTAACCTATACCCATACTGCCTTTCATACTATATTTAACCTATAGCCATACTGCCTGTCATAATATAATTCACCTATAGCCATACTGCCTGTCATTCTATATTTAACCTATAGCCATACTGCCTGTCATACTATATTTAACCTACAGCCATACTGCCTGTCATACTATATTTAACCTACAGCCATACTGCCTGTCATACTATATTTAACCTATAGCCATACTGCCTGTCATACTATATTTAACCTATAGCCATACTGCCTGTCATACTATATTTAACCTATAGCCATACTGCCTGTCATACTATATTTAACCTATAGCCATACTGCCTGTCATACTATAATTAACCTATAGCCATACTGCCTGTCATACCATAATTAACCTATAGCCATACTGCCTGTCATACTATATTTAACCTATAGCCATACTGCCTGTCATACTATATTTAACCTATAGCCATACTGCCTGTCATACTATAATTAACCTATAGCCATACTGCCTGTCTTACTATAATTAACCTATAGCCATACTGCCTGTCATACTATATTTAACCTATAGCCATACTGCCTGTCATACTATATTTAACCTATAGCCATACTGCCTGTCATACTATACGCAACCTATAGCCATACTGCCTGTCATACTATATTTAACCTATAGCCATACTGGCTGTCATACTATATTTAACCTATAGCCATACTGCCTGTCATACTATATTTAACCTATAGCCATACTGCCTGTCATACTATATTTAACCTATAGCCATACTGCCTGTCATACTATACGCAACCTATAGCCATACTGCCTGTCATACTATATTTAACCTATAGCCATACTGCCTGTCATACTATATTTAACCTATAGCCATACTGCCTGTCATACTATACGCAACCTATAGCCATACTGCCTGTCATACTATATTTAACCTATAGCCATACTACCTGTCATACTATATTTAACCTATTGCCATACTGCCTGTCATACTATATTTAACCTATAGCCATACTGCTTGTCATACTATACGTAACCTATATCCATACTGCCTGTCATACTATACGTAACCTATATCCATACTGCCTGTCATACTATATTTAACCTACAGCCATACTGCCTGTCATACTATACGTAACCTACTGCCTCATACTATCCTGTCAAAATATCCCAGGTTTCCCATCTAATTGCGAGGTTTGTAATTGTCTAACCAAGATGACTGGGCCAGTGACTACATTATGGCTCCTATAAATGGTGTGTGAGAGAAGCGGTGCTGGCAGATAAAAACCAATGACAGGACTCTAATAGAGTCCTACTCTTCCAACCGTCACAATGACATTGAAGGCTGAATGGAAAAGAGAGATGAGGAGGAAGAGGCGTGAGTTGTTCCATGGGTGAAAGAGAGTCAATGCAATTGTTAAAATTCTGTAAATTAAAAAAATGTAATCATGATTTCCCAAAGGAAAGTTGGCTCAGCCACAAATAGGACAGCCCTCTCTGCCTTCTCATCAAATGAGAACGTTTTGTTTAATAGTTTGTTTTTAAATACCTAACCAACGTCTCTCTACCTCACTATCCATACCCTGACACGGAAAGCAGCTGATTTTACAGGGTTCCCAAAATAGCTGCCAGTAAATGGATCCTATTATGTCACCATCAGGGTATCTATTTCGTAGCCTGTTCCCAGATCTGTTTGCGCTGTCTTGCCAACCCCCAGGGTCATTGTCACACCATTGGCGCAAACAGATCTGGGACCAGGCTATCTATTCAGGGGCAGTGGAACCAGGGTCAGCACCCTTTTGCCTACATACTGTACAGCCAACAGTACCACATTGTTCACACACTAGTAAAAGTTCTGAAGCTGTGTTCAACCACCTCAGGCTGGTGTTAAGAGTGCCGCTTTCCATTTTGGACAGGCAGGTTGCTCTCATTTTAAGATATTTTTGTCCATGAAGAAAATCCTCAAAACGTTATAATCTATTCAGTGCAGTAAATCAGATATTTGGTGGTGCTACTGTAATGCTTGCCATGATGATCTACACTAGATACTAGATCATTTCATTTATATTGTAGTGACTTGTGACATTTGACTGATTCTGTTCAATCTAAAACAGTTTGGGTATGTTATGTTAACGGAACAGTATGTAATAGTATTTATATTTTATGTGACTATGTGGGTCAAAAACATGGGGTGTGCCCTAATGAACACGACCCTGGCCTCTCCAGATGCTGTGCCCGGCTCCAGTCGGGCCTCTGGTTGTTCCTCTGGTCTGGTGCAGGGCAGGAAGTAGTAGAGACAGGCAGCCCATGTTTGAGGGCTGTCTCCATTGTTTGAGCCTTTAGAAAGAAACACAATAAAAAAACGATTCAATTGGAAATAAAGCCCAGACATTTTTCTAATATATACATCATCATCTGTATGAACAGGAAAAAGGGTGAGGAGACAACAGGATGAGCTGGAACCGTGCCAAGATCATATCTACTGGCCTGTGATTGGCTCGCTTGCATATAATGGGACTGTGTGGAATTGTGTGTGTCCAATGGCTAGATAAACTGGTCTGTGAAATGAACGTACATTGACCCATAAAAACCTCTCCAAGATCAGTGACAAAGCACTGTGTAAAAACTGGCTGACTCAACGTTGTCTCCACATCATTTCAGTCCAAAAAAATCTTCATCAACATAAGGGAATTTTGTATTTTTTTCTAATGAAATTTCACGTTGAATTCACATTGAATTCAAGTTAGTTGACAACTCAACCAAATGTAAATCCAAACTAGACGTTGAACTGATCTGAGCCCAGTGGTTATGCATTACAATCAGTCACGCTATTATTGTGAACATGGCCATTTTTCATCTGACATGACATCTGACATGAATTAGGCTTTTCATGTGTTTAGTGAAAAGGTTTATTTTCCTTGGTAGCCCAGTCTCACTGACTGGCTCTAACATCAGCTCTAAATAAAGTCTGTGGTGGACTGTTTATGCATCTCTGCTCCACTTCTTCTTTGGAGTATACTACAGAGTTCTCTGTTAAGGTCCAGCAGGCTAAGTACTACTGTAATCCTATGTATAGGAACTACGTTATCTAATGCAAAGGCTTTGTGTACATGCTCATTGTGAGTGTGAGGAGGTACATATGTCTGCCCACTAAGCTATTCTTAGTGTTTTTATGTATTGTAAGATAAAGTTATTTTGGGAAATGAGCTACACTGGATTAATTATTGGCAGTGATTATTTTGGAAGGGGTAAATGGTAGGTTATCAAAATGTTTTTCAGGCTCCACCTGCTCAAATATCTCAAAACTGCTTCTGTTTAATCGCATTCCTTTTCTCTGCATTAGTTCATAGTATAATCTGTCGGTGTAACATTATAGCCAGAGTTCACTCATCACTACCATTTGAATCCTTGGCATCTAAAGGAAGTACGTACAACCGACCCACACTAGGATTCTTGAATAATTCTTTGATCCATTGTTGGCACCACTAAAGTCTTGCCCAGGTCAGATTCTAGTCACACCAGGGTCACAGTACAGTAAAACTGCTGCTCCTCCCCGGGCACCAGAATGACTCCAGTCGAAGCCATGCCATGCCAGTTGGCTGTCACCACTAGGTCCACAGGTCACCAGAGCTCCATGCCTGTGCTATTGTTTAGGAGCGTGGGACACTGACGTCCCCACCCATCACCCAGATGTCCTCACCCCAAGACCCAAATTAGACAGAGCTATGCTTATAGGGACAGACCCTGTATACATTTATAGGGAGCTAAGAGTTATAAGATGGGGATGTATGGGACCATTAGCATTAGTTAGTATATACACTGAATGTATAAAACATTAAGAACACCTGCTCTTTCTATGACATAGACTGACCAGGTGAATCCAGGTGAAAGATATGATCCCTTATTGATGTCACCTGTTAAGATTGGCCAGCATCCCTGTGGAATGCTTTCAACACATTGTAAAGTCCATGCCCTGACACATTTAGGCTGTTCTGAGAGCAAAACGGGGTGCAACTCAATATTAGGAAGGTGTCAACTACATCATACCTGCCCAGACCCACCTGCTCACACCTCCATCTCCATCAACTACATCACACCTGCCCAGACCCACCTGCTCACACCCCCATCTCCATCAACTACATCACACCTGCCCAGACCCACCTGCTCACACCTCCATCTTCATCAACTACATCACACCTGCCCAGACCCACCTGCTCACACCCCCATCTCCAACGCTGGCACCACTCTCCGCCACATGGCCTCAAACTGCACCACTTTGTTTCTCTCCGTCGACCACGCACTTTCAACGTTTAAATAATAAATCATTTGACCCTTCCATTGTGTTAACAACGGAGGATTGGTTGATTTCTAGTTTTTTCAGGATGATTGACAAAAAGTATTGTCCAACCCACTGGGTATCTCACTGCACCCTCATATGCCATGTCTTGAAATATGCCGAAGGATTAAAAGTAAATTGACATTCTAATACTTCTGACAGCCAACTTTTTGGTCATACTATATTTTTGGACTTTATAACATTCCCAAACGGCATGTATTATTGAGTTATTGTTAGTTTTACATGACTCTGCCATTGAGCTGTAGAATTAGTGAATGTTATCTCTTGTATAGTAAATTCTACACATTAGTTTATACTGGATTAAGCATACATTTTTTTGTTATGTTAGTTATGCTCCAATATTCCCTTGTGTCAATATCAGTTATTTTTAAGTCTTGGTTCCTATAGTTTGTAATTTTATTTTATATTTTTTGTGGTCCACTTAAAGGATTGTTGTAGATCATGAGCTATATATATTTTTTTTTCCTATTGCTATTATTTAGTTTTTTTTAGAGTATTATTGAGTTTTCAATATTGGTCAGGTATATCAGAATATTGTCTGCAAATAAGAGGACATCCTGTATTGTTCCCCTTTCTAAAGAAATTTCATCCGATTGTGAAAACCCTTCTTACAGGTTTAGGATCTTAATTTGACCTGTATTGTGTAGCTCAGTTGGTAGAGTGTAGTGCTTGCAATGCCAGGGTTGTGTGTTTGATTCCCACAGGATTTAGTCCATAATGTTGCAGGATTTAGTCCATAATGTTGCTTGATAGGTGAATTAAACAATTAGCTGGTCAAAATGAGGCTACATGAAAAGTGGAATATAGGTTAATATAAGTGTGGGTTTCCAGTGAATTTATGTCATTTACATTTCCTTATCTGCATTTCCTGTGAGGTCTGCCCCCTGTAAGAGGGTGTTGACAACATCAAAGCCAAAAAGAACATTGTGTCTCAATAATCTTTGCTCTCAGCACTCATTCTTCCTCTTCTAAGACAAATCATAAATGTACTAGCAAGAGTAGCAGAAGTACAATTGATATATTGTTGAAGATGTGTTACAGTTTGACAACTAATGTTTAAGAAATAGAATAGTGGCATTATAAGTTAAATTCCAAAAGAAAGTGATCATGACTGCGACACAACAGCGTTGATGATGATATCGTTCCTTTGAGTAAACTAAATATTGCGGCACAATTGCTAAAGACCAAACAAACCACACGTTCTAAACCTGCAATGATCCTGTGGCTTGGGTGGATTACTACTCTGTTTTCTGTCATTCGAAAGCTAAATTCTGCTGTCCTATACTTTTTACAAAACCAAACTTAAAAATAAATTACCATTGTTAATGGATTCCCACTGGGAGTTGTTATCAGTAAGGACAGGCGTCATCTGCTCAAAGTCGAAAAGGGGAGAGCCATATATTTGTCAACACCACCATTAACAGACAACCACAGCCTATGGGAGTGTGTCCAAGCAGTGTTCTGTATAACAAACAGTCTCACAAACTGATTCAATTTAGGCCATACAGTTTGATAGAGTGGAGGAAGTGGGGGAGTGGGGGAGTGGGAGAGAGAGGGAGAGAGAAAGAGAGGGAGAGAGAGAGAGAGAGAGAGAGAGAGAGAGAGAGAGAGAGAGAGAGAGAGAGAGAGAGAGAGAGAGAGTTTAGGCCGTGTTGTTGTCATGGAACCGTAAAGAGAAGTGATAAAATAAAACAATATTTAAACAGAAGCTGTTGCTAATCTCCTCTTCTCCTCATTCTCCAACCTTGTTTCCCTCCCTCCCCGTCTCAGGGGCGTGACTCAACACCAGCGGCTCAACTGAAACTCTGCCCAGAAACTTAGTATGTCAGAGAGCCAGACACAGCCCAGACCACCACAGCCAAACACACCACAGCCAAACACATTAGTCGTTTTATCTCTCATTTGGTGGGTATGGATGCCATTTTTCTTCAATAAAACTATGCTGAGAAGTTTGGAGAAACTCCAGAGAATAAGAGAAGATGGATCTTTATCACACTTTTGAATAGACCGTTCAGAGTTTCAGCCCTGGTCTGTTCTTGTGATTTGTGATTCTCATAGAAGAGATAGTGAGATTCTTCTTCACCATGACAGGCAGGGTGTATCTCCTGATTCTGGGTGAGTAATTTTTGTAAACTGTTTACACAGAAGTCATGTTGCCATGGAGAAGGCTGTGTGTTTGGGAGAGAAAACACTAAAACAGACAGTGTTTATGTTTGGTCAGGGATGGTTAGATGAAGAGTCAAGTAGAAGACATGGCTGTTGAACTTGAAGAGGCAAATCCTAACATTTTCACTTAGTCTCCGATTGACATCAATGCATAACTAAATGAAAACTTGACTTAAATTAGGATTCGCCTGAAATGCTAATGTGCAAATTCATTGGCAGGTCATCATGATCAGGGTCCCACAGGAGATCACTACAGAGTTGAACACCTCTCAGTTTAGACTGGTCCAAGATCTGGTCTTACTGTCTTGCCAACCCCAATGGTTATGGTCAAGTGCCAAACACAAACAGATCTGGGACAGGCTACTCTTAGGTTGCATTAGACATAATTACTGACATAAGCTGAAACAACATTTAGGAACAAGTGAAACATTTTATTAAGTAAAGCGGAATGGTTGAGTTATTTTTAACCCTTCTGTTGTGTTAATTAATTCTGTGTTCCCGGTCCAAAATGACCACCCCATTATAGCTGATTATAAATTCATAATAATACATATATTATCACCTAATGTTGTGTTAGATCTTTTTATCAACTTAAGTTCTCATTGACCTGAGCTCATACAAATCATTTTTGAGTAAAAATAGCATAATGTATGGATTATAGTGGCACGAACAATTGCCTGACCAGACTCCGCATCCCATAAACTGGTGGTAGATTCATTTCTGGATCTGTACACATCAGACAAAATCAAGAGACCCACGTATGCTTGGACGTCTGTCCGGTCTACCTCCTTCCAATTGTCTTTGTAAACGCGTCTCCCCTCCAGGTTGGTCATGTTTATCACTATAGTTTCAATTGTCTCTGTCAGGAACAGTTCGAAGCAGGATCTTATGTCATCAACCCGGGATATGGTGTATCTCGTTGGCCCTGGGGTCAGGATAAATTCCCAATTGTAATAACAACCTAAGCAGGGCCCTCTTCCTCATCACTGGATTGTTCCACATCGGTTGTCTCTTGGTCTGGATCATATTCTGTGTTGTCTTCAACTTCTGACACTTCCTCCTCTAATGCATCTTGACTGTCAGTTTCCTGGCCTCTCTCCTCCTCACCAGTGTCATGATCAAAGATATGATCAAGAGCCTCACATACAGTATATCGATTGGTCATTGTGCTGCCACAGAATGAATTGTGAGCAAGGCCTCAAAAAAGCTGCGAGAAAAGTTCTATATATTATTGAAACAATGTTGCGATTGCTTATGAGAATGCCAACAGGTGTGGTTCCCGTGTGGGAAAGATTCTATTGGGGAAAGGTTCCCGTGGGGGTTGCCATGGAAGCCAAGAAGCGAAGTGAGGTGTGTGTGTGTGTGTGTGTGTGTGTGTGCTCAAACACACATGCATGTGGGGGTCTGGGAGAGGAAGTGTGTCCATCTGATGAATGGGCATGTGCCTGAACTACATTTTATACACTAATTGTAGTCTCGCCCATTCATTTCTAATGACCGGTCATTTCTGACTGGGAACACCACAGGTGTACAAAAGTTAAATTTAAATCTCAAAATGCAATGAAAATCATCTACATTTATTTTGTGTGTTCAGATGCCCTGTGTGGACAAAGTCATGGAACCTTATGACAATCAGATTAAATGAACTACATTTTTCAGAGAGAAAACATGTAAATCGGTCCAATTCGACCGGAACACAGCAGGAGAGTTAATCCTTTGTATTGAAAGGAGTAAGTTGACAGCAAAAATGTACCTTATTCTTCTCAGTAATTGCAGGTTTAATGATATAATGGTTTAATCATATAAACCATTTGAGAATATATCTAAGACATAAGGTAGGAGGGAGAGGCAAGTCCCTTTGAGATGACCATGTGACATTTGTGTGTGACAAGGTTGGAACCCATTTAAACTCATGTTAATAGCATTTACATTTACATTTTAGTAATTTAGCAGACGCTCTTATCCAGAGCAACTTACAGTTAGTTAGTGCATACATGTTCATACTTTTTTCTTACTGGTTACGCGGGAATCATACCCACAAACCTGGCGTTGCAAGCACCATGCTCTACCATCTGAGCTACACAGGACTAATAGCCTGTTGAAATGGTTGAGTTGTGCAGTTTATTGCAACTATTTTACATGTGTGGCTAATAGATCTGTCTTGCTATCTTGTGAAATCACTTTTACGGCATGAGCGTTTTTAACTTATTTCCAGTGAGTGGAAAATCAGCCAGTACTTTTCATTGAGTAAGACAGAGCCATAGGGACACAGCTCTTAATGTGGAAACAATGACACTCAGAACTGAATGGAACCTAAAGGACAAACCGTTGTCATAACGCTGAAGGACTTCTGGGAATCTGAGGACTAAAAGCCTGAAGGAGAACAGTCAGAGGAATTAGCAGTGGACAGAGAGACTCTGGGTCCCTCTCTCTAAAGAGACCCTCTGTTCCTCTGCCTTTAACAGTGGTATTTTTACTCGACGATCTCACCCTCAACTCCCACCCACTCACCCTAACCCAATTTGTCTTTGAAACTCACACATTTGCGTGCACACACACACAGCAACGCAACCAACAAAAGGATCACATACACACACATGCATGCGCACACACACACACACCTTCAGAGAGAAAAAAACATTGTCCCCTTGTTTCCATCACAGCAAGGTGATAAAATGCAGTGTTGTTTCTCGCTGCCGTGAAGAAGACATTAAGTATTTGGTGACACGTTGCAAGGGGTGGCTAATTGAGATGCATATGGTTAGTTAGTGGCTCAATGGCTGAAACCTCTTCTGTCAAATTATTTTGAATTAAAATAAAATAAAATGTTATGGGTCGCATACATATATTTAGCAGACGCTATTGGGGTGTAGCAAAATGCTTGCAGTAATATCTAACAATACACAACAATGCACTCAAATCTAAAAAAATATAATGGAATTAAGAAACATAGAAATATTAGGACGAGCTATGTCGGAGTCCTTGAGATAATGTATATAAAACAGTATGTAAAGTGTCCAGTATTCCATTATTAGAGTGACCAGTGTTCCATTATTAAAGTGACCAGTGTTCCATTATTAAAGTGACCAGTGTTCCACTTTTAAAGTGACCAGTGTTCCATTATTAAAGTGACCAGTGTTCCATTATTAAAGTCATCAAATCATCAAATCAAATGTATTTATAAAGCGCTTTTTACATCAGCCGATGTCACAAAGTGCTATACAGAAACCCAGCCTAAAACCCCAAACAGCAAGCAATGCAGATGTAGAAGCACGGTGGCTAGGAAAAACTCCCTAGAAAGGCAAAACCTAGGAAGAAACCTAGAGAGGAACCAGGCTCTGAGGGGTGGCCAGTCCTCTTCTGGCTGTGCCGGGTGGAGATTAAAACAATTTATGGCCATTAAGGCCAGTTCTTTCTCCAAGATGTTCAAATGTTCATAGATGACCAGCAGGGTCAAATAATAATAAAAGTAGTTATGGAGGTTGCAACAGGTAAATACATCAGGAGTGAATGTCACTTGGTTTTTCAGTGCAATAGAGCGCAGGTGCGGTAGAGCGAGAGCAAGATGAAAACAGCAGGTCTGGGACAAGGTGGCACGTCCAATGAACAGGTCAGGGTTCCATAACCGCAGGCAGAAGAGTTGAAACCGGTGCAGCAGCACGACCAGGTGGACTGAGGACAGCTAGGAGTCATCAGGGCAGGTGGTCCAGAAGCATGGTCCTCCGGGTAGGCTCAGGTCCTCCGGGAGAGGAGGTAGAGTGGGAGAGAGAGAGAATTAGAGGGAGCATACTTAAATTCACACAAGACACCGGATAATAACATCAGATTTAACAAACTGACCCTAGCCCCCCGGCACATAGACTATTGCAGCATAGATACTGGAGGCTGAGAGAGGGGGGGGTCAGGAGACACTGTGTTCCGTTATTAAAGTGACCAGTGTTCCATTATTAAAGTGACCAGTGTTCCATTATTAAAGTGACCAGTGTTCCATTTTTAAAGTGACCAGTGTTCCATTATTAAAGTGACAAGTGTTCCATGACTATGTACATAGGGCAGCAGCCTCCAAGATGCATGGTAGAGTAACCAGGTGGTAGCCGTATAGTGACAGTGATTCAAGTTCAGGGCAGGGTACTGCCCAGTTTGATGGCCTTGAGATAGAAGATGCTTTGCAGTATCTCGGTTCCAGCTTACTTCGCCTTTTGGATGGTTGTGGGGTGAACAGGCCGTGGCTCAGGTGGCTGAGGTCTTTGATGATCTTTCTGGCCTTCCTGTGAAACCAAGTGCTATAGATGTCCTGGAGGGCAGGCAGTATGCCCCGGGTAATGCATTGGGCAGACCACACTACCCTCTGGAGAGCCCTGCAGTTGCCGTACCAGGCGGTGATACAGCCCAACTGGATGTTCTCAATGGTGCATCTGTAAAGTTTTTTGAGGTTTTTAGATGCCAAGCCAAATTTTTTGATGACAGAAGGGAGTGCTACATGACGATAGTCTTAGTGTTTGAGATTCTGCCTATAGGAAGGGAGAAGCAGGATGGAGGCGTGATCTAATTTGCAGAAGAGAGGGTGGGGGAGGGCCTTGTAGCTGTCCCGGAAGGGAGAGTAGCAATGTTATTTTAAGCTTGCGTGATATGTGTTGATAAAACTTAGGTACTGTTTTCCTCAGATTTTCCCCAGCTACAATAAATGTGGCCTCAGGATATGCGGTTTCCAGTCTGCACAAAGTCCAGTGTAGTTCCTTGAGAGCCGTTGTGGTATCAGCTTGAGGGGGAATATACACGGCTGTGATGATGACTGTTCTCTCGGGAGGTAATACGGTCGGCATTGATTGTGAGGTATTCTAGGTCGGGTGAACAAAAGGACTTGAGTTCCTGTATATTACCACAATCACAACATGAGTAGTTAATCATACACCTCTGCCAGTTCTTTATTCCTGTCCACGTGATGTACTGAGAATCCAGCTGGCTGTATGGACGGGAACAGTATGTAAGGATATCCTCGCCCTGAGCTTCTCAAATTCAGGAAAGTTGAATTTCTGGTAAAAATGCTTGTGAGTTGGGGCCTCCCGAGTGGCGCAGCGGTCTAAGGCACTGCCTCGCAGTGCTAGCTGTGTCACTACAGATCCTGGTTTGATTCCAGGCTGTGTCGCAGCCGGCTGCGACCGGGGGACCCATGAGGCGACGCATAATTGTCCGGGTTAGGGGAGGGTTTGGCCGGCCGGGATGTCCTTGTCCCATTGTGCTCTAGCGACTCCTGTGGCGGGCCGGGCGCATGCACACTGACACGGTCGCCAGGTGTACAGTGTTTCCTCTGACACTTTGGTGCGGCTGGCTTCTGGGTTAAATGGGCATTGTGTCAAGAAGCAGTGCAGCTTGGCGGGGTTGTGTTTTGGAGGACACACGGCTCTCGACCTTCGCCTCTCCCGAGTCCGTATGGGAGTTGCAGCGATGGGACAAGACTGTAACTACCAATTGGATACCACAAAATAAATAAAAATATAATACTAAATTCATAAAAAATGCTGTTGAGTTACCGCTGCTCTAATATCCAAAAGTTATTTCCAGCTGTATGTAATAACGCAAAGGACAATCTGAGCCAATAAGGTGAGAAATAACACACAAAGTTGCTTAGGAGCCATGAACAGGGCGGCCATGTCTATCGGCGCCATCTTGAAAGCTATGCGAGGGGAAGTAGAATATAATCCCTGAGAGGCACCTAAGGGTAGAATAATAACAAACCATGATGTCAACTGTCACACTCTGGCAAAACAGTTATCTGTGGAGGGAAAACACAGTAGAGCCATTCTGCTACTCAGTTCAATGGTAGCAGCTGGAAAGTTAGTGTCAGTCTGGCTGGCAGATGGAGAGGGGGTGGATAAATGGAGGGTTGTGAAGGGAGAGAACACAACTACTATATCAGAGAGCACTATTTGACAGATGCTTCCTCAATTAAAAGTTATTTATTTTGTCTTAATCATCATAACATTTCTTAATAATGTTTACTAGAGTGAAATCGAGAGCACCAGAAATGTGGAACTTAAAACAGTACCTACACAACGTTTTAGAATAATCTTTCTGGGCACCACAACATTCCATAGTACTGCTGCCTCTTCTCTCCACTCATTACGACAATGGACTGACTACCCATTCATTATCATACCGACTGAGGAGGTTTACAATCATTATCCACAGTCCCATGCCAGCTGATGGGTTCCTGGTAAAGTACTTGTCAATATTGCACATGTTCAGGGCACTCCAGGGGGCTCCTGAGTGGCACAGCAGTTTAAGGCACTGCATCTCAGTGCAAGAGGTGTCACTATAGTCCCTGGTTTGAAATCCAGGCTGTATCACATCTGGCCGTGATTGGGAGTCCCATAGGGCGGTACACAATTGGCACAGAGCAGCCATTGTAAATAAGAATTTGTTCTTAACTGACTTGCCTGGTTACATTTTTTTTTTAATACCATAATGGTCTGTTCTATCCAGGATCCTTGGGACATTCCTAACCTATTGAAGTTGAAATGTAAAATGGTTAAGGTGAGGGTTATGGTTAGGGTAGGAATATCCCAAGTATCCAGGATAGCACTGATCATATGATAAGGGGACAACCTATTGGAGAATCTGCCTGTTTTTACTCTGCAGCTCTTCACATTGCCCCACTGATGGAACATGTATCAGGCTGTGTCAAAGGACTCTCTACAGAGAAGAACATTTGCTTTGGTATGTACATGTATCTCTTGTTTTATATCTTCTATATATATATATCTTATATTTTGAATTACCATTTCCATACCCCAACCATTCTACCTCTCTTCACACTTTCTCAATGCCTCGGTTTTTGACCCCAGATGAGAATGAGTGTGACCCTGATGGACCAAACATCTGTGGTCAAAATGGAGTATGCATCAACACCATAGGAAGCTACTACTGCCAGTGCACTCCTGGCTACAGATCATCATCACAGCAAATTAACTTTACAGCTGACTCAACTAATACATGTTTAGGTAAACAAATCTCCTTTTTAGTTACCTAATAGCATCTCTATACATTATAGTCTTGGCCAGAGAACACAGCACTGCTGCAATTTTGGAATCCATACACTTAATCGCTATAGTGACTATACTATACTGAACAAAAATATAAACACAACATGCAACAATTTCAAAGATTTTACTGAGTTACAGTTCATATAAGGAAATCAGTCTCTTTAAATAAATAAATGAGGCCCTTATCTATGGATTTCACATGACTGGGAATACAGATACAGATATTATATATTTACATATATCTTTTTTCAGTTTATATTCTATGTTTGCATTTGAGGTGTAACTGTCTAATCCTTTGTCTGTCCCTCAAGACATCAACGAGTGTTTGCATAATAATAAGGACCCCTGCGGTCCCAATGCCAAGTGTCTCAATGTAATAGGATCCTACTCCTGCAGCTGCAATGAGGGGTTTGTCTCCAGTACTGGGGTGGAAACATTTATTTGGGAGCAAGGAGTCACGTGTGAAGGTAAGATGCCATAGACAACTGGTGACAACACTAAATATTAAAAGATTTGATGGGCGGCAGGTAGCCGAGTGATTAGAGTGTTGGGCCTGTAACTGAAAGGTTGCCAGATCAAATCCCTGAGCCGACAAGGTCATTCTGCCCCTGAACAAGGCAGTTAACTCACTGTTCCTAGGCTGTCATTGTAAATAAGAATTTGTTCTTAACTAACTTTCCTAGTAAAACAAAGGATAAATAATGTGTTCAGTACAATCTGGAGACTGTATATCAGGCATATATGTATGAAATGGTGAGAGTTTCCTATTCCTAAAGGTCTTCTTTACCCACATGTACATTTGAAGTCGGAAAGTTACATACACCTTAGCCAAATACATTTAAACTCAGTTGTTCACAATTTCTGACATTTAATCCTAGTAAAAATCACCACTTTATTTTATGAATGTGAAATAATTGAAGGAAGGATGAATGGGCAAATTTACCGAGACATTCTTGACAAAAATCTGCTGCCATCTACCAGGATGATGAAGATGAAACGAGGGTGGACATTTCAGCAAGACAATGATCCCAAACACACAGCCAAGGAAACTCTCAATTTGTTTCAAAGAAAGAAAATAAAGCTGCTAGAATGGCCGAGCCAATCACCTGACTTAAATCCCATTCATAGAAGAGGCCCACGGAACCTTCAAGATTTGAAGACTGTTTGTGTGGAAGAATGGGCCAAAATCACACCAGAGCAATGCATGCGACTAGTTTCTCCATACAGGAGGCGTCTTGAAGCTGTCATTACTAACAAAGGCTTTTGTACAAAGTATTAAATAAATATCAGTAAGTGTGTTTTTTCCCTGTGTCATTTCACATTATTACACATAACTTAATTTCTGAACTTATTTGTTTTGGTTTCTTTGTATGTATGGATTACTTGGGTTGTTACCAACATCTGGTGAAAATGTCATGTCAATAGCACCTTTGGAAATATATTTACTGAGAAAAATGGTGACGTGTTCAATACTTATTTAACCCGCTGTAATTTTCCTTCCTCATGATGCAATCTCTTTTGTGAAATGCACCAGTCCCTCCTGCAGCAAAGCACCCCTACAACATAATGCTGCCACCCCCGTGCTTCAAGGTTGGGATGTTGTTCCTCGGCTTTTTCCTCCAAACATAACCATGGTCATTATGGCCAAACAGTTCTATTTTTGTTTCATCAGATCAGAGGGCATTTCTCCAAAAAGTAAGATCTTTGTCCCCATGTGCAGTTACATGGGGACAAAGAGTCTGTACGGGAGTTGTAGCGATTGGACAAGACTGTAAATACCAATTGGATATGACGAAATTGGGGAGAAAATGAAAAAAAAAAGAATTAAAAAATGAGCCTATCAGAAGCTTCTAAAGTCATTTTCTGGAATTTTTCAAGCTGTTTAAAGGCACAGTCAACTTAGTGCATGTAAACTTCTGACCCACTGGAAGTGTGATATAGTGATTTATAAGTGAAATAATCTGTCTGTAAATAATTGTTGGAAGAATTACTTGTGTCATGCACAAAGCAGATGTCCTAACCGACTTGCCAAAACTATACTTTGTTAACATGAAATCTGTGGAGTGGTTGAAAAATGAGTTTTAATGACTTCAACCTAAGTTCATTGTAAGTGCCTGACTGAGGTCTCTGACTCCCTCTAGAGGGACATTCATAGGGTTGGTGTTGGGTTTTGGGTGATCCCCAATTAGAGGCAGCTGTCTTGAGTTGTCTCTAATTGGGGAGTCTATTTATTTTCACTTCACGTCCACCTGGGTGTGGATCATTGTTTGTTTTGTGTAGCGTGTTGTCGGTGTGCTAGACACGGGACACGGGACACGGGACACGGGACACGGGACACGGGACACGGGTCACGGGTCACGGGTCACGGTTTACGTTTGTTGTTTTTTCCTTTTTGATTGACAATAAAACATGTTTGCACGCACCTCTCGCATGCAGCTCTTGCTCTGTGCCTTGTTCCCTTAGCCCGAACCATGACATTTATGTAAACTTCCGACAGGAGAATCATTTAACCAGTCTGTATATTAAGTAAACTATTATTACCCTCACTTATATCATACGCACTTTTAGCTATTTAAGTATTTCTCTGCCATCGACCTGTATAGTACAGTTAACCATGCACCATCCACCAATGTATAGTGTACATTTTCAGCCATTCACCCATACTATGCAATGTCTTTTTATAGCTTTTTTGCATTACAGACTTCTTGTATTTCTATACTTTTTCATACTGCCGCTTTATGTATCATGTATCATGTATCTGTCTTTTGTGTATTTTCATTCTGGCATTTTGCACCTGCCCTGTGTTTTTGTTGTAGCTGCTTGACAAAGAAATGTCCCCTTGGGGATCAATAATCTATCTATCTATCTATCTATCTATCTATCTATCTATCTATCTATCTATCTATCTATCTATCTATCTATCTATCTATCTATCTATCTATCTATCTATCTATCTATCTATCTATCTATCTATCTATCTATCTATCTATCTATCTATCTATCTATCTATCTATCTATCTATCTATCTATCTATCTATCTATCTATCTATCTATCTATCTATCTATCTATCTATCTATCTATCATGTGAGGAAATAACAGACCAGACAGAAACCACAGACAGTGAGGATGCTAAAGGTGCTAAAGGTATGGGATGAATTGTATCATCACCCTGGATGGGTTTTCCAGAAATCCTGGTTGGAGGACTCCAGATTTCCTGTTATTTCCAGGAATCTTCCAACTGGGATTTGGGGGAAAAATCTGGGAATTTTGAGAAAGTTAAATAAATAATCTATAACCCTTGATGTAATTTGCTCAATTGCTCCTCTTCCTCACAAAGCACTAGATACCAATTTCTTTATGACCAGAATGTGTAATTGATATTATGTGAATTGATCAGATTTAGGTAGATGTGAACACACCTGTGCTTTCTGTCATTCCTTTGTAGACTTGTGTAAAACGAATAAGTCAATCTGTGGAGGGAATGGAACGTGCCATAATGCTGCCGACGGTGGCCATCGGTGTGCGTGCCATGCAGGATTCACCAACTACGGAGACCCACAGGGGAGGTGTACTGGTGAGAATCACATTTATAGATCAGAATTCTCATTGAGATGGAGATAAAATCATTTATTCAAGATATTTTTATTCAAGATGCCTCATTCACTCAATTAAACATTTTTTTTTATATTCACTCATCTGTTCTGTTTCCACAGAGTTGAACTGTGACACGTTTGCGAGTGAGAACCATCTTGAGACGGTAAGCCACATGTGTATGCAGTGTAATGATTCACACCTACAAGTATCAACAGAACAAAATGCAGACTAACTTCCTCCTCTCTCAAACCACCCACTGCCCCTCTGCTCTCTCTCTCTTTCTCCTCATCCCTCGTTCTCAGGTCCTCCCAGGTCTGCAGGATGCTGTGGCCCTGATGAGGACCAGTTGTCTGGAGTTGAGTGAGAGTGAGACGGCAGGACCAGTGGATGGAGAGGCCCTGCTAGAGGTACTACTGCTTATTTATATTAGAGTTCCTTATTTATATTAGAGGCCCTTAATTATATTAGACGTGCTCATTATAACCCAGGCATCCATCATAGAGAGGTTGACATACGCAGGTTCAGACTCAGACCCACAAACATTAAGTAAAAAATACATGGAGTGAAAACAACGACTGATGACCAGCACTGTTGGTACATCTAGCTTATAATGGAAACTAGCCTAGGAAACTATCACTGTATGACTTCTAAACATAGCATTGCATTGTGGTTAGTGTATGACAAATATATAGTCAATATAATGTCAATTTGGCACATTGTATTACATTCCTCTTCTCTTATTTATTGTGTTTTTATTTCATTTATTTATTTTATTAGAAATACTATTTTGATATTGAATTCTGCAATGTTGGGTAGGGCTTGCAAGTTAAGCATTTCACTGTACTTGAGCATGTGACATAAAAATCTCAGCCTCTGACTGATTCTATGTTCACCCCTCCTCCCCCACCTCTCTCTGTGTCTCTGTAGACTCTGTTGTCTGCTATAGACAGGCTCCTGTCTTACGGGCCTCTGAATGATAACAAGAAAGTGAGTGTCTTGCTGGACCTGGTAGAGACTGCTCTGAGAATGATAGCGCCTCTGCTAAAACACCCCAAGACCAGGAGGTCCAAAACTCACACCGGTAGGAGAACGTCCTGAACTCCAGCTTTTGTTAAATTGTGGTTTCCAGTTCACCTCAAGAGTCCAGACACATAAACTCAGCCATGATTGTTTTTGATTTTGAAGCCACCGTACGGAAGACAAGTTGTACATTCATTAGTGGCCATTTTTAAATAGCTGACAAAGTATTTTGTTAGGTTATATGGGTTACACATGTATTTGCTTCCAGAGGTGGAGCTGTTGGTGCAGAGAAATGCCTCCTCACCCCATGGACCCCTCACCTTGTCCTCTACACACGCTCAGCTAGACAGCCTCTGGGAGACTGCTGCTGGAGACACCTCCTACTCAGGTTATCATTTTCATCATCTTCATCAACTTCAACAATCCCACCACAATCATCACAACCAATCTTTATAATGGAATGGGATGATATAATGTGAAATGTGAAATTAATGTACACAGTGCACAAACTCCTAGACTTAAACATTTGCTTTCTCAGGATTTGCGACAGTGTCCCTCCTTAGCTATAAGGGTCTGGAGACATCCACCAACCATCACTTATCAGGGCTGAAGGTACAGGAGGGCCACAGATTCCAGATCAACTCCAAAGTGGTGACGGCCACTGTTAGTAACAAGAACACAACCTTTCTCAAGGAGCCAGTCACATTCACCTTCTCACATGTGAAGGAGGTGAGGAGCAAAAAGCATTACCCATCTATCCCATTATGATGGTCTATGTGAATCCGGCAGTATCAAATCTTCTTCATATGATTCACTAGGTCTAAGAAAAGTGTCTTGACACTCTGAAATGTCAGCCTCTTGTTTTTCCCTCGAATACATTTGAAGATCTATGTAGACATCTGATTCATCCTGCTTTTCTTTTTCTGGGATGGTATTTATGAATGTTGTTTCCCAGTCAGATGAAGGGAACTACACCTGTGTGTACTGGGATGCTGAGTTGGTAGACGGGACCTGGTCTGATCGAGGCTGTTTCCTGGTGCAGTCCAATGCCACCCACACAGTGTGCTCCTGCTACCATCTAAGCAGCTTCGCTGTTCTCATGGCTCTCTATGAGTTGAAGGTGAGGAGGATTTCTCTATTTGTCTAACTGTACTTCTGCTTTAAGACAGAGCAGGAACAACGCCTTTTCTAATAGTTTCATTTCACTTTGTATGTAATTCTACAATTTAGTTCTGCAATATGAGATTGTTTGTCTTTTTAAAATGTTTGCATTCATTTGAGAAAAGTGAAGCCATTAATAATTTTTGGGAGAATTTGTTCTGTGTCTTGCCTGGCTAGACAGGGCTCTATTATTATTTATCCAGGGGTATGTTGTCTATATTAAGACACATCCATGAAAGTTGTGTCAGTCACTGTGACAGGAGGTTGGTGGCGCCTTAATTGGGGCTCCTCGTAATGGCTGGAGTGGAATTAGTGGAATGGTATCAAATACATCAAACACATTGTTTCCATGTGTTTGATGCCGTTCCATTTACTCCGTTCCAGCCATTATTATGAGCCGTCCTCCCCTCAGCAGCCTCCACTGCTATGACTATACGGTGACATGCGTCTTCGCCTCCATTCCTCCCTCCAGGACACATTCCAGCTGCAGCTGATCACCTGGGTGGGCCTGTCCCTGTCCCTGCTGTGTCTCTTCCTCTGCATCCTCACCTTCTCCCTGATCCGCTCCATCCAGAGCACCCGCAATACCATCCACCTCCACCTCTGCCTCAGCCTCTTCATCGCCAACCTGGTCTTCCTCGTCGGCATCTCACACACCGAGAACCAGGTAAGCTTTCATCCAACCAATCACATTCGCTCTGCCTTCGAGGCAGAATTGCCCTCGGAACAAGATTGAATAAGGAAAGCTCCACTGAGCTTTGCTGGGCGTGGGAGGTCAGTGGATGTCACACTGTGTGTAACATTTACATGTGTCTATGCAGGTGGTGAGAAAAATGTTTTAGTGTGGGGGTAAGAGATGTTAATGTACGCAGCGATAGTGTGTTCAGTTGTGGGTAACATCTCATATTGTGAACCATATCACTATCTACAGTATCTGTCCTTTCTCTCACATTTGATTTTTCTCGATCCCTCTCCTTTATTTCCTTTTTCTTCATCCCTCTCTTCCTCAGGCTGGCTGTGCAGTGGTGGCAGGACTGCTTCACTTCTTCTTCCTGGCAGCGTTCTGCTGGATGTGTCTGGAGGGAGTGCAGCTCTTCAGGATGGTGGTCCTGGTCTTCAACACCACCTTCAGGCCACTCTACATGATGGTGGGGGGCTATGGCATTCCTGCTGTCATCGTCGCCATCTCTGCCCTCACCAACGCCAAAGGATACGGCACCGAGCGCCAGTGAGTGGCCACTGCATCGATCCCAGACAGTGTCATCTCCTGACTGGATTCCCTATATCCATTTGTCTGACTCTGTCCTGTCTGTTGTGTACTATAGAGATCAGGTATTCATGTGTGTTCATGTGTGTATTGTGTGTTTTAGCTGCTGGCTCAACTTTGAGGATGGATTAATCTGGAGCTTCTTTGGCCCTGTCTGTGTCATCATCATGGTGCGTATCACAGATCAGAGGTGGAATAGTTTCATCAGTCCGACTTACAGTGTTTTGTGTCATGTTGGTGTTCTACTTATCTCCCTCTCCCCTCCTAGGTGAACGTGTTTTTCTTCTTCATCACAGTGTGGAAGTTGGCCCAGAAGTTCTCCAGCCTGAACCCTGACCTCAACAACCTCCACAAAATCAAGTGAGTCGGCAAAGAAACTGACGTTCTCACACATGGCTGTGTTATAGCCCATAACAAAGGACCACTGTTTTTCCTGGCCAGAACATGTGGAGAAAAAAAAAACAGGCCTTACTGTATGGTGACGTGTTGTGGCCCATGCTCTCGATCTGACTATGTGTGTGGTTGTTGCCTCCTGCAGGGCGTTCACCATAACTGCAGTGGCTCAGCTGTGTGTGCTGGGCACCATGTGGATCTTTGGCTGTTTCCAGTTTGAGGAAAGCACGCTGGTTATGTGGTACCTGTTCACCATCCTCAACAGTCTGCAGGGGGTCCTGACGTTCATCATGCACTGCCTGCTCTCTAAACAGGTACGTCACGACTCAAGACTCTGTCAACCTGGGGCCTTGAAGCAGTCCTAATATGGACATCGTACAGAAGAGTCCAAACTGTTGGGCTTGGTGGGATGAAATGTTATCTCAGGAGTGGGCCGCGGACCAAAAAACCTTGTATAACATTGTTCATCAATACATTAGATCATTCTGGAAGCTTCTGGCGGGCCAAACCAAAGGTCAAGGACCAAGCTTACTTTGGACGGCTCTGCTGTAGACCAAACAAAAGCCTGGGGGGAGGGATTGAGTCCTGTCCAGCATGGATGTATTTCTAATCAATATATTATACCAGAGCCATATATTTAGAGAGTTAGGTCATCTTTTAGAATTTTGAATATTGTTCTAATTCTAGATATTCAGTTCTATATCATTGTTTAAATATTCCCTGTGTAATATTAATGGGGAGCAAACAAGGCTGCCATAGAATGTTGTACTGTCATGTAAATGCATTTTTATGCTCATTCTAGACATTCAGATTTATAGTATATACCATTGAAAGGAATTGTCAAAGGTTCCAGTCTATGTAAATGGAGGCTCCCTCTCTTTCGCGTGACCATGCTTTACCGCATGCTCAAACATGGTCACACTAGAGAAGGAACGCCCACTTACAGAGACAGGAACCATTACATTTTTTTAAAATTGGAAACTGCCCAATAACAGCTGGTTCTGGTTTACTTAATCCCCCCCCCCCCGTCCCCCCCTGTCCCACCCCCCTCGACCAGTGTTCTCCACTGTCTCTGCTCATAGTGATCTCTTTTGCACCTTGTAGGTGAGAGAGGAGTATGGCAAGATCCTGGACAGCGTCTGTGCACCACAGAAGAGGAAGTACTCTGAGTTTTCCTCCAAACAGTCAAGCGACAGCAAATCACAGGTATTAACTCTTTCTAATTAAGTAGCCAACATCTAGAAGAGCAGAAAGTCCTTCAACGTGATGTACTTATGCCCTCCAACACTGTTGAGTTTGAGTGGTACCGAACAAGAGGCAAAGTTCTGCGTAAAAGTACTGCTAGGTAAAGTTCTGCAAGTTCTGCAAAATGAAGTTCTGCAAGACAAAGTTCTGCAAAACAAAGTTCTGCCAGGCAAAGTTCTGCGAGGTAAAGTTCTGCAAGTAAAAGTTCTACCATACTTATTGTTTACAGGAATGTCATTCAATATATTCTGACGAACTGGCCTTGGAAAAATAATGGGATGGTAAAATCTATTTCTGATATGGGCTAAGAAATTCTAGATCTTGAGGTGCAATCCGTTTAAATAGATCCTCAAAGAAGATGGACTGCTTTGAATATACTACGTTATGATAAGCACATATAGTGTAGAGCATAATTGAGCCATCTAAACCGATGTGAAATATATTTTCCATAACCAAAAAGCCGGTGTACAAAACTGAATTTAAAAGATGCAAAAACTAAACAAGAATAAGAAGCATAGAAATAGCTCACAGAACCGATCTACGTCTTCTTAGACTTCCTTTCAATGAGAATGACAGATCTATAACTCCTTTTCTATGTGACTTTGGTCTCCCAAAAAGTAACACATTGCAGCTTTAAGGGGAAAAACATTTATGGATTAGAGACCAAAGTATCAATGTGATTTAAGTTTTTTCTTGAGTCCTCAATCTTCAACCTTCAAGGGCCTTATTGAGGACCTGGATAGTGTCTCCAGTTTCTCTGGGCAAAACCCAACTATGATAAGTGTATTATATTATGGATTGGGTCTCTAAAAGATATACACTTTAAATTGTCATGTGGCCTCCCGATTAAATGGGTTTATGGTGAAGTTGATGTGCTTGGTGTACATATACCAGAAAAGTTTAACGATCTTGGAACTATTAACTTCGATAGAAAACTTAGCAAAATAGACAGGATCCTTAACTCATGGAGAGGGAAATACCTGTCCATCTACGGGAAGGTTACACATGGCTCTACCGACTTCAGGAGAATCCTTTTTCAAGTCATGTGAGAAAAATAAAAATTATTTTAATGGAAAATCAAATAAAGTTAAACGGGCATATTTATATAACGAACATGAGTTTAGATATTAAGGCATTAATCCTCTCTCTTAAAGCCTTTATTATACCGAAATGATATCTAAATCCAAACTGCTTTTGTTGTTATGATTAAAACAAACAATTTCCGGTGGATTGATTACAGAACCCTGTTTACAGTTTTATTTTTAAACGAAGCCATCCAGAGCTGGTTAAAATTCAAATGTCATCCTCCAGAAGACATTAAACAATATGTCTAAACTCCAATGTACTGATAGACGAAATACAAATTGTCTTGTGAAGAAATGTAGAAGGAAGGTATCATGTTTATGAATGACAATGTAAATAAGGACGGTAAAATTATGTCACGAAAGAAATTAACAAATGTGTATGGAGATAAATACTCAATACAAAAGTATAATAAACTCATTGCAGCTCTGCCACGAACAGCAATTACTCAAAAGATAAATAAATAAATAAACCAATAAATTGTTTTTTTCTGCCTCCAATGAAAAACCAAGCATGGCTTAAAATTACTAGTGTAAATCATCAAATGTATCAGTTTCAATATAGAGTTGAGAGGTTTGACATCCACGCAGCATAACATTCAAGATAGTTAGGAACAGGTTTTTTGATGTCCCAATACCATTGAATCAGGTTTTATGAACTGATATGCGAAACAAAACATGGACGCGTCAATACGTTCTTTTCAATGTAAACGACTATATAAAATTCTCGCCACAAAACATAATGCTCAATATATGGGACATTGAACAGTCAGCCCTGTGGAGACTCTGTCATGAGGAAACACAAATAAACAGATGATCTCTTTAGGTTCTGTCCTTCGGTGGCTAGGTTTTGGAGTCAGGTCCAGGAGTGGTTCTTAAGTCATAATGTCTGTGTTCAGATGGACCTACAAACAGTACGATCAATCGATGGGAAATATGATTATACTCTTATGTAAAGTATTTATTTTTAGGGCAATCTCTGTAGAAATGGTACATATTGAGAGGCTCAAGGCCCTTGTAAGACATCACAGTAAAATAGAAGGATGTCTTGCAAAAGGAAATAGTAAAAAGGCAGTGAACTGGGAAAGATGGGCTAGTCTGTGGACATCTGAGGGTTGGAATTAGAGGTAGTGTTGGCCGTTAGTTTTCTCCAATCAGAGAAGGGGTGGTAGTATTGAAAAAATAGGGGGATTAGAAATTAGACAAACATTTTGCTTGATAGAACACATAATCTGTAATATTAAGGCTGATCTGCAAGTTGAAGTTCTGCAATGCAAAGTTCTGCATAAAATATTACATCTACTGTATAATACAAAGGACATAAGCATATTAGTATATTTAGATACATTCATCCTAACTTCAGAGTACTTCAAACTCAATTTCCAAGAGAGGGCACACTCTTATCAGGTTAACGGCCAATTTGGAACAGTTGTTTTACAGCACATTGTAAAATTCTCACATCTTTCCCCACCCAGAGACATCTTTAATTAATCAGTCCATTCATTTAATCATTACTGACCATGGTTTGGGACGTCATGTTCAGGCCTGAGCAGAGGTGTGATCAGTCTAGTCATGTCCTTTGAATGAGATTGCTAAAAGAGTATTTAAAAACCTTTCAAAGCAAAACAAAGAAGGAAATGAACTGTCATTTTTTATCGTTTCCATAACATTGGCAAACGTGTGATTCTGGGCCAGAGCCGGAGCTCCCTAAAGATAATGAGGTGAGTGAGGAAGGTGTTAAGTAAAGCATTTTGTCTGGCGGGTGAGAGAGGGAGACAGCAGAGCCACTTGCATTAATAATGAAGGACTGTGATAACGGAGTTTGATCAAAAAGCAACTGATTTACGTTGCTGTTTGTCTTTGACCTATATCTGTCTGTGTCCCCCAGACATCCAAGAGCGTCCAGAAGACGGGAGAGTCTCAGATCTAAGGGGCTGGGCGCTGGTTGCTGTGCATGACCCATGATGCCTGACCTTGTGACCTCCTAGCAACACCTGGTTGTTTTATAATACCATAATTACCCTGGTTTTATGACAGGCATGAGTTAATGCTTGCCTGGTCCCAGATCTCCTGGTTGCCTGGTTGCCAAAAGAGCACGAAAAGGACCAGGATTGATTGATTTGATGGTTGATGTCATTTTTTCTTTGACAACTATGTTTAGCTTTAAGCAGTATTGTGGATATTTTTTTTAAGATTCTGTAAATATTACTGTACTTTCTCGTTGTGCTGGCCTGGATATTGTTTTATGCTAAAACTCCAAAGAGTAACGATAAAAAAGTTATTAATTGTTTTACACTGATTTTCCTATTGACAGTTTCATGTGTGTCTTTTTCCAACCCTGATATTCTTTGGATCATATAATGCTAATGCATGGTTTAACCAGGGACAACTCATCATGGATTATTACATTGTGCATTATCCAGGTACTTTCTCTGATCTTAAAAGACATAACATATGAAAGCAACAAATGATAAAAATAGAGTCATGAGCCATCATGGTTTTATAAAAAATAATTATTGTTTAAAATATAAACATCAAAGGTCGAGTTGTGATAGTCAGATTGAAAATCGTGTCAGATTGAAATTTATTTTTTTAATTTTAGCTCAATTTTAAAAGGGATCAAAGAGAAAGGAATTAATTGGTTTGTCTCATGATCATGACTGTTACCTTGTTTCTAGTAAAGTGTGCATCATGTCAAATAAGGACAAAGTAAATATTTTCTTTGTAGAGATCATTTGTATGACTGTTTTTTTTACTGCGAAATGGCATGCTTTTAACACTGTACTGTAACTTCCCTCTGTTTTTAGACTTTATTTGCCATGCAATATTAAAATAAAATAAAATATTTAAATACACTGTAAACCCTTATTAGTTATCATTACTCAAAAGTTTTGTGGAAACTCACTGCACTAGTATACTAGAGTAAAATTACTTACAACGTTAGAGATGGCTTTACTCAAACAATAAGTGTCACATGATCCCAAATGGGCCACAATTTAAAGTTGATGAAATACAATGTTTGCTAAATTAAGTAGATTAGTAGTGCAACACACACTTAAATACATTTTGTCCACTAATGGTAATTTCAGAGTTACATAAACATAATACATTTGAGCTAAATCTACTAAAATATATGGAGTCTGGGCAACATGTTGAAGTATATTTTTTTATGTCTGTCCATTAACTTGCTTTTACTCCCTACAATGACTTTAGTTGTAAAGTTCTGTTTGTACTCAAAACATTAAAGCCATGGCAACTTGGCACATAACTTGGTTTGATCATGTCACTGTCAATAAAATTGTTTAAGTATCCAAACTGTGTAACTTTTGTGCAACTTACTTACAATTCCAAGTAATATTAATATAGTGTATATGTTAATATCACTTGATTAATAAATTAAATAATATTGTATCACTGTAATTAATTACTTTAGTTACTCTATTCTTTGGAGTGCATTCAACAAATACCGAAATCAACAGGTTCAAGTTTGTATACAACTTTTGAGTAAATTAAACGTAAAACAGTCAAATAAAATTGTATCACATTTTAGTCCTGTGTAACTTTATATTTTTTGTTACGCAACTCAAATAATTTGTGGAAACACTTCAAAATGTCAAAAGTTATTTCTTTCAGTCAACTACTCTAAAGCAAGTTAGCTTTATATCTTAAAAAATTTAATAAAATTCCCTTTAAAAACACTGCATCTTCAGAAACAGAAATCGCTAATTAAATGAACGCACAAAACAGGATTAATCTATTTTAGCCTCCATCAATAGATGAATGCCAATTCTGTACAGCATGACTCATTTGAACATATGCTATAACTTTTAAAAGGCTCAGATAACAAAACCCCAACTTTCAATCAATTCAATACTGTGTAACATTGCAACATTCCCCATCAACAACTTCCAACTGATGTGGTAGCTTCCAACTGATGTGGTAGCTTTCAACTGATGTGGTAGCTTTCAACTGATGTGGTAGCTTCCAACTGATGTGGTAGCTTTCAACTGATGTGGTAGCTTCCAACTGATGTGGTAGCTTTCAACTGATGTGGTAGCTTCCATTCAATTAAAAGCTGTGCTGAAGGATATAAAATCTAAATAATAACGAGGTAGTGATGTGCCGACATCCATTTCACAGTCTAACAACTTGACTACATTTAACTGTTCAAGATGAAGATTAATGTTGACAAATAAAAATTCTTCCTCCACAACAATTTTCACTACATTATGTTTACAAAACAAAGTAATACTTGCAGATTATAAAATGTACTTCTGCACGCATTGTTTTGGTCCTAAACCTTCATTTCTGACTAAGGTGTAGGGCCGAATCATTAAACGGTCAAATAAACGTTCTAAATACAAGTAGACAGTGTGTGGAACGTTGTTTCCCCAACTTTCTTATATGTACCGGTCCACAACACTACACAGGTACGCAAAAGACCTCTCCTTACAACTCCATGAAGATTCCCTATCCATTTTCATCCTCTGGGACCTCATCCATTTTTCGCATGATGACGTCAGCAATGTGAGATTTGTGGCCAATGCCTCTAAAGCTTCCTATATACAAGGATTCAGGCTGAGGCCAACAACTTCATCACTGATTTGTAAGGTAACTTCACAATGCCAATGATCAGTTTTTCCAAACAGTAACACTTTCAATTAAACTCTACACCAACTGATGTCAAGTTACTCGTGTATCTCTGTACATGTAAAGACTCAATAGATTAAAGGTCAATAGTATTGCAGAGACATTCTCATTTTTGTGACCGGTTTGACTAAAAGCACAGATCAAATGCAGACAGACATTTTAGTTGGCATTTGCCTACAAAACATTTAGTTGTCTTCAGTTGTTTTTTTTTTATCCCTAATTTATTTTCCTTATAGGATAACATAACTATTTACAATTGTTTAGCGCAATTAATGTTTTTGGTATTGGTATTTTACATTTGGTCTCCATCCAAGTTTAACAACACTTTATGTATAAACCCAAATGTTAAGTATCCATGTTAGAGTGAGTACATTAGCCCGTACAAACATACAAGTGCATCAGGCCAGCACCGGAAATCCTTCATAACCACTTTCTCCTCAAGGACCACGTAGACTCTTCCTGGATGGAATGGCACAGCAGCTACATCTCCATCGTCATCAATGACTGAGATGATGGCTGCTGGTCTCTTGATGGCTGCAGGGTCTTGGGATGTTCCCTCCTGAGAAAGAACATGAAAATATAATTATCATGTCACAAACTCTTTATTTTGGGTCAAAGAAAATCTGAACAACCTCGCACACAAACAACCCACCTTGCATGTTATGAACACTCCAGAGTCATCCTCTTGGAGTGTTGCTGGAAGACATCTGAGGGCAACAGTTTGATCTGTGTTCACATCACGTGGTTGCTACAGAGAAACATTAAAACATGAACTATATATCTGTAAGGGTATCACTGATCTTAAAATGTAACATTTCAATCAATTAATTTGCTTTACATTTTGCTTACTGATTTAAATGTACATACCTGGCTGTACAAATTCAGAATGGCAGCTATCTTCTGGCCATTACTTCCAGTCTTTCTCTGCTTCTCTCTGGATAGGGCTAGCAAGCATTCTGTGTGTTGGTTCAACATGGAATAAAAGGAATCCTGGAGTTGCTGGTTTGTGATGCGATTGTACTCTGTACATACCTAAAACAAAGTACAGATGCAGGTTTCATACGAACATGGCAAAGGACTAATTCTGGATTGTTGACTATGTATTAAACAGTAGTGTTTGAGAAGATTTCCTTGGGAATTGTAGGAAAACCGGCAGAGTTTACAATTCCACTGCATGCTTGGTTGATAGATGTTTGCAAAAATGGAAGTGGAAACCATTCATGCACTTTATTATAGAAATTGAAAAAAGCTATATACAATTTCAGTTATAGGCGCATAACTCAGATGCCTGTTAGGATATATTATTGCACTCAGGGCCTATCAACTTTAACATTATTTTCTGGAGTGTTTTTCCCGAATTCATCCAAACCATCTACTTTCACAGTGTAATTCAGACATTTCACGAACCTAAGATTGATGGATTTTAGTTCAAATTAATCAAAAGGGGTGACTGAAAAGCAGCTAAAAATTGAAACTACTCAAGTAAGCCTTTAACTATGAGGTTATCATGTTTTGATTTATTGTAGAGCTTAAATAATAGGGATGTATACTGTTCTACGGCTATTGGATTTTTTGTTAACTACCATATCATATAAACTTATATTAAGCATTTTGTTATTGGGACAAAATTATCTTGACAACTTACCTTTCTCTACGAGGTCTATGGCAAAGGTGAGATGCTGCAGTTGTCCCAAGGTCTGCAAGAACAGGCAAGGGCAACATTAGCAAGCAAGCAGGCTTAACGTTCAATCTCAAAGGCAATGCATTTGACACGTTAGTTAAACAACCATTTACATACATTGTCCCCATAGCTCTGTGGACAAGAAATATATGTGACATAAACTTACTCATCCAGAGGCATCTGTTCGGCAAACTAATGTTAGCTAGGCTAGATAATTGTTGAGGCAGACTGCCAACCGGTAAAAACATAAAATACAGTGGGGAGAACAAGTATTTGATACACTACCGATTTTGCAGGTTTTCCTACTTAGAAAGAATGTAGAGGTCTGTAATTTTTATCATAGGTACACTTCAACTGTGAGAGACGGAATCTAAAACAAAAATCCAGAAAATCACATTGTATGATTTTTAAATAATTAATTTGCATTTTATTACATGACATAAGTATTTGATCACCTAGCAACCAGTAAGAATTCCGGCTCTCACAGACCTGTTAGTTTTTCTTTAAGAAGCCCTCCTGTTCTCCACTCATTACCTGTATTAACTGCACCTGTTTGAACTCGTTACCTGTATAAAAGACACCTGTCCACACACTCAATCAAACAGACTCCAACCTCTCCACAATGGCCAAGACCAGAGAGCTGTGTAAGGACATCAGGGATAAAATTGTAGACCTGCACAAGGCTGGGATGGGCTACAGGACAATAGGCAAGCAGCTTGGTGAGAAGGCAACAACTGTTTAGTGCAATTATTAGAAAATGGAAGAAGTTCAAGATGACGGTCAATCTCCCTGGGTCTGGGGCACCATGCAAGAGCTCACCTCGTGGGGCATCAATGATCATGAGGAAGGTGAGGGATCAGCCCAGAACTACACGGCAGGACCTGGTCAATGACCTGAAGAGAGCTGGGACCACAGTCTCAAAGAAAACCATTAGTAACACACTACGCCGTCATGGATTAAAATCCTGCAGCGCACGCAAGGTCCCCCTGCTCAAGCCAGCGCATGTCCAGGCCCGTCTGAAGTTTGCCAATGACCATCTGGATGATCCAGAGGAGGAATGGGAGGAGGTCTTGTGGTCTGTTGAGACAAAAATAGAGCTTTTTGGTCTAAACTCCACTCGCCGTGTTTGTAGGAAGAAGAAGGATGAGTACAACCCCAAGAACACCATCCCAACCGTGAAGCATGGAGGTGGAAACATCATTCTTTGGGGATGCTTTTCTGCAAAGGGGACAGGACGACTGCACCGTATTGAGGGGAGGATGGATGGGGCCATGTATCGCGAGATCTTGGCCAACAACCTCCTTCCCTCAGTAAGAGCATTGAAGATGGGTCGTGGCTGGGTCTTCCAGCATGACAACGACCTGAAACACACAGCCAGGGCAACTAAGGAGTGGCTCCGTAAGAAGCATCTCAAAGTCCTGGAGTGGCCTAGCCAGTCTCCAGACCTGAACCCAATAGAAAATCTTTGGAGGGAGATGAAAGTCCGTATTGCCCAGCGACAGCCCCGAAACCTGAAGGATCTGTATGGAGGAGGGGGCCAAAATCCCTGCTGCAGTGTGTGAAAACCTGGTCAAGAACTACAGGAAACGTATGATCTCTGTAATTGCAAACAAAGGTTTCTGTACCAAATATTAAGTTCTGCTTTTCTGATGTATCAAATACTTATGTCATGCAATAAAATGCAAATTAATTACTTAAAAATCATACAATGTGATTTTCTGGATTTTTGTTTTAGATTCCGTCACTCACAGTTGAAGAGTACCTATGATAAGAATTACAGACTTCTACATGCTTTGTAAGTGGGAAAACCTGCAAAATCAGCAGTGTATCAAATACTTGTTCTCCCCACTGTAAATACGCATGTCACGGCAGATGGATTTTAACATCAAATTGTCGATGTTAACGTAACATATGCATTGATCCGTCAGGCTTGCTAAAGCTAGCCACAGAGTTTCCACAATGTTCCGCAACTAACATCATAACGATCATTAATGTAATGTATTACACTTAGCATCTCTATTTAGCTAGGCTAGGTCATGAAAGACAGCAGCACTTCTCTTTAAATTAGTTGGCTAACATTAAGTGCTGAAAAGTTAACCGACTTCATCTCATTTTAACGTTACCTACGTCGTCAGGCTCCGGATATTTCCTCCCTAAGTGAAATAATGAGACTACATTAGATTTCTGTGCTCACAATTGGCTCCTTAATGCAATGTAGCTTTAAATTATATATACTTAATCGTACAACCCTTGGTGGGAAGTCAGCCGCCTGTGTGTGAGGTAGATTACTGCACATGCACTTGGAGAAAGTTTAAAACAATATATCCTTCCAGATGCCAGCCCAAAATGTCAAATTAATCAGCTTTTTTATGACATGCAGTTAACTCTTTAGAGGTTATATCACTTGAACTTAAACATTAAGTTTGTTAAATCTGATGTTATTATCCAGTGTCTTGTGTGAATTTAAGTATGCTCCCTCTAATTCACTCTCTCTCCCACTCTACCTCCTCTCCCGGAGGACCTGAGCCTACCCGGAGGACCATGCTTCAGGACCACCTGTCCTGATGACTCCTAGCTGTCCCCAGTCCACCTGGTCGTGCTGCTGCACCGGTTTCAACTCCTCTGCCTGCGGTTATGGAACCCTGACCTGTTCATTGGACGTGCCACCCTGTCCCAGACCTGCTGTTGCAACCTCCACAACTACTTTTATTATTATTTGACCCTGCTGGTCATCTATGAACATTTGAACATCTTGGAGAAAGAACTGGCCTTAATGGCCATAAATTGTTTTAATCTCCACCCGGCACAGCCAGAAGAGGACTGGCCACCCCTCAGAGCCTGGTTCCTCTCTAGGTTTCTTCCTAGGTTTTGCCTTTCTAGGGAGTTTTTCCTAGCCACCGTGCTTCTACATCTGCATTGCTTGCTGTTTGGAGTTTTAGGCTGGGTTTCTGTATAGCACTTTGTGACATCGGCTGATGTAAAAAGCGCTTTATAAATAAATTTGGATTGATTGATTACTCTTAATTCAGGGCTTCATACACAGTGACACTTTACACACGACTAATCTAATAATTACCAATGACCAATTAACACCATGTTTATCACTTTTAGGCCCAGGTGCAAGCTACATTTAATTAACACTAGACCACTTCCTCAATCAGATGCAAAACAGAGCTTAAGGACCATGTCCTGGACACATTGTAATGTAATTGCACCATAATTTTGGGAATATTGGCCTCCTGACAACATTTTGAGTTGGCCTCCATTCTCACCCTGTAACCGTTCAAATAGATTTGGCCCTAACCACTACATTTAGCAATCTGTATTATTCTCACTGTTAGGCTTTGAGCTGCCTACATAATGCCAGAGAGTAAACATGTCTACCACCTATACACCACACGCACTGACAGAGTACAATGTTATAGATTAGGGTCAGCACACAAGTCATTGCAGAGGACAGTACAGTACATCAGCACAATTTACTCTGTCTGATGGGAGACTATAGGGAGGACAAGCTGTGTAAGGCATAACAAATTGACGGAAGAGTAGAGGGCATGAGAAGACCTCACCAACCATTTTCCACACCCTTTCATTTCTTATCTGTCTGTATCCACAGGATAGGAGACAAGTAAGATGACAAGGCATAAGAGGAGAATGAACGATAGGCAGGAGGAGAGACTGACTTAGACCTCACTAGCCACCCCTTTCTTAACCCTTCCATTTCCAGTTTCAAAATTATGTGTATGGTGTGTCTTAGAAGTTGGGCCTACTAACAGTGATGTTCAGATGCACCAGTTAACCCTGCTGTGGAAAACTATTTTATGCTGTGCAACGAACAGGCAGATGCCACCCAACATGCCAAAATCAATTCTCCTTGGAGCACTGCTGTTAACACTGCCTGAAGGAGTACCTGGAGACCATGAGCTCCCTCAACAGCACCATATTATAACACAGACAGATGACTGAGTATATTACTGTATAGTTATAGTATACTGTACTGCTATATGAATGTGCTCAGTATTAGTACTGCAAGTAGAGATTATCGTGATGGCATGTTCTCTCAAAGCAAACCAGGAAGCAAAGTTCAAATCCAAGCCCACCCATTTAGCAGTTCATCGTGCGTTGTTTGTAAACGTCTAATGACTTCAAGTTAATTAATAAGAGCATTAACGTCTGATCATTCAAATGATGATTGTGAGTATTTGTCGGTTAGGCAATATAACCTAGAACGAACATAATAGCTGAAGTGAGTATTATTGTGTAAAACAAATGTAACTCCTTCATGGTACACATTCAATGTATTTATTACTAAGTCTTCAAAAGCACAGTCATAGTTTACTAGGCCTACTTCCTTGCTAAGACAACAACACACAAGCCAATCCCTCCCAGCGTGACTCCATGTAGATAATTTAGGTTCTGATGCAAATGTCATATTGGACTGTACAAATTACTATTATTGATTATTGGAGAATGTTCCTCTGGTTACATTTCAAGAGAACACATACACTTACCCTCCATTTTAGACATTGTAACAGAATGTAAGCCCTGCCACCAAACCAAAGCAATACCTGTGACTATAGAAATAGTGCTATCTATTCTCCAATGTCTGTATTTCAGGACTGCTGTTCAGAATCTCCTGGTCTTCTCAGGGCAAATGTCTTTCCCATACAGAGATTGATTACAGCCAAGTCTTTGTGTGTCTTCTTCATCTCAAGAGCAATATTGGTCCTTCGCTTATCCAGATCTGCGTCAACTTTTGATTGCGGGAACTGAGAGTTTGACTGGGCCACAGTAAACAGTGTGTTTTAGTGCTGGTTCTGGATCTTTCCTTTTTTTACCAACCTCAGGACACCTTTCACTGCCTAGTTTCGTTCTGAATTTGCCTACTTTAAACTCAAGGCCATTCTTCCCTCATAAAATTGTAACCCTGAAAATTCTTAGCAGGAAGCAAGTAATGTTAGCTAATGATCATGCATGGCATGACATATCTAGGCTGGGAATTTCGCCATGGAATTATATGTAAAAGAAATTCTGTGAATTTCCAGGTAAAAAAATATTACTTAAATTAGGCAATTTCTTTTTGCAAAGTTGGCTGGATGAAAATCATGTTAAATAAATAAGTTGTACATTGAAGACACAAAAAAAGTTGCTCTAATTTCCACATCATACTTTTTTATTGAAAGTCATGTAATACTGGAAATGTTTTTGTACACACCCATTGCAATTTTTATGTTCAAGGTAGCCTACTTTAATATTTGAGTGCTGCATAAGTACAGTGAAGTCAGAAGTTTACATAAACTTAGGTCATTAAAAAACTCATTTTTCAACCACTCCACAGATTTCATGTTAACAAACTATAGTTTTGGCAAGTCGGTTAGGACATCTACTTTGTGCATGACACAACTAATTCTTCCAACAATTGTTTACAGACAGATAATTTCACTTATAAATCACTATATCACAATTCCAGTGGGTCAGAAGTTTTCATGCACTAAGTTGACTGTGCCTTTAAACAGCTTGGAAAAGTCCAGAAAATTATGTCATGGCTTTAGAAGCTTATGATGACATAATTTGAGTCAATTGGAGGTGTACCTGTGGATGTATTTCAAGGCCTACCTTCAAACTCAGTGCCTCTTTGCTCGACATCATGGGAAAATGAAAAGAAATCAGCCAAGACCTCAGAAAAAAATGTGTAGACCTCCACAAGTCTGGTTCATCCTTGGGAGCAATTTCCAAATGCCTGAAGGTACCACGTTCATCTGTATAAACAATAGTACGCAAGTATAAACACCATAGGACCACGTAGCCATCATACCGCTCAGGAAGGAGACGCGTTCTGTCTCCTAGAGATGAACGTACTTTGTTACGGAAAGTGCAAATCAATCCCAGAACAACAGCAAAGGACCTTGTGAAGATGCTGGAGGAAATAGGTACAAAATTATCTTTGTCCACAGTAAAACGAGTCCTATATCGACATAACTTGAAAGGCTGCTCAGCAAGAAAGAAGCCACTGCTCCAAAACCACCATAAAAAAGTCAGACTACGGTTTGCAACTGCTCATGGGGACAAAGATCGTACTTTTTTGAGAAATCTCCTCTGATCTGATGAAACAAAAATAGAACTGTTTGGCCATAATGACCATCGTTATGTTTGGAGGAAAAAGGGGGAGGCTTGCAAGCCGAAGAACACCATCCCAACCGTGAAGCACGGGGGTGGCAGCATCATGTTGTGGGGGTGCTTTGCTGCAGGAGGGACTGATGCACTTCACAAAATAGATGGCATCATGAGGAAGGAAAATGATGTGTAAATATTGAAGCAACATCAAGACAGGAAGTTAAAGCTTGGTCGCAAATGGGTCTTCCAAATGGACAATGGCCCCAAGCATCCTTTTCAAAGTTGTGGCAAATGGCTTAAGAACAACAAAGTCAAGGTATTGGAGTGGCCATCACAAAGCCCTGACCTCAATCCTATAGAACATTTGTGGGCAGAACTGAAAAAGTGTGTGACTCAGTTACATCAGTTCTGTCAGGAGGAATGGGCCAAAATTCACCCAACTTATTGTGGAAGCTTGTGGAAGGCTACTTGAAACGTTTGACCAAAGTTAAACAATTTAAAGGCAATGCTACCAAATATTAATTGAGTGTATGTAAACTTCTGACCCACTGGGAATGTGATGAAATAAATAAAAGCTGAAATAAATAATTCTCTCTACTAATATTCTGACATTTCACATTCTTAAAATAAAGTGGTGATTCTAACTGACCTAAGACAGGGAATCTTTACTAGGATTAAATGTCAGGAATTGTGAAAAACTGAGTTTAAATATATTTGGCTAAGGTGTATGGAAACTTCCGACTTCAACTGTACTTAAATTTAGCAAGGTGATAATACTTTTATTGCAAAGTCAGCTGAACAAATATATATAATTCAAGGTTGACAATTAATATGTAAGTTGTAAAAACACAATATGTTTACCTGATTGAACACAAAATTACATTGTTACAAATGCCAACTAAATATCACATGTAACAAAAGAACAAACATGTTTTATGTAAATTTCACTAAATACGTTTGCGTGCAAAATGACTTAAATAACTGTTGTTTGAAAGATACTTAAAGTTCAAGGTACTTAAAGCAAAACAAATGTTATGCTTACTTGTAAAAATCAGGTTTTGTTATGTTACAATTACTTTTAAGTTGCATCTACAAACAAATGTTCAATGTACAAGCTGTGTTTTGTTATTTGCACTTACACAACTAAGCTACTGTCACTTAAAAATAATATGTAACAAGTACGTATGTGTGCAATTGTTAAGGTCAACTTAATAAAATTATAAAGTTCACATGACTTCTTATCAAGTTGTGTGTCAGTACCACTTAAAGTGTTTGAGTGTGTGAAACATTTGGAAATATTTAAGTTCAGTCTACTCAATATATTTGTGCTAGTAAAGCATAAGGGTTTACAGTGTATTGTGTAGCTTGATTTTATTTTGTTAAATGTGGTTCAAGATATCTAAGAAATGTCTCCTTTTTAGATTTATACCACTGCAGTGTGTGTAGTCTACCTGAATCTGAAGTGGAATTGTTTTAAGGTTTCTGATTAGTTCAGAACTGTTTGTTTTGGTACAGACGTCAAACCCTGACTGGGTGGGGATATCATCAGTGTCTCTCATCTCAGAAGATGTAAATTGGCAAAGGCAATTTTAGCCAGTTATTTAGAGCCTCAATGGGTTTGAGAGTCACACATTATGTAAACAGGAAATTAGAAATGTTCGCCCTTGATTTATTTTAACTGCTTATCGACAGTCACCTCCAAAAGTATTGTCACCTGTCACGGTTCTTAGGAAGGACTCGAGGCGCTGAAGACATTCCTTTATTTGTTGTTAAAAACAAAAGAAAACAAAGGAGAGAACAAAAACACGAACTGATGTAAAGTAAGTAAAGTAAAATGTATTTATATAGCACATTTCACAGATAAAAATCACAAAGTGCTTCACAATAAAATGAAATACAATAACAAATCTTGCAACACAAGAACACCAAACAAAAATCGAAAACATAACAAACAACCATAAAAACCCCTCGACTACCTAAAAGCCTGCTTGAAGAGCAAAGTCTTCAGTTGCTTTTTAAAAGAATCAACAGAGTTCGCAAAACGCAGAAGGGGAGGCAAAGCATTCCACAGCTTAGGAGCCACTGCCTGGAATGATTGGTCCCCTCTAGTTTTAAAATGAGTGCGAGGAACAACTAATAGCCTCTGATCTAATGACCTGAGACTCCGGGTGGGAGTGTGAAGCTGTATCAAGTCAGTGACGTAAGTAGGCACTTGACCATGCAAGGCTCTGAAGGTAAGAACCAGGATTTTAAAATGAATTCTATACTGGACTGGTAACCAGTGTAATGCTGCTAAAACAGGTGTGATGTGTTCTCTTTTCTTAATGTGAGTTAAAAGCCTTGCAGCAGAGTTCTGAACAGCCTGGAGGCGATAAAGCTCCTTTTTACTCAAACAGGTAAAAAGACTGTTACAGTAATCTAAACGAGAGGAGATGAACGCATGAATGATCATCTCCAACTCACCCTTAGTCACAAATGATCTTAATTTTGAAATATTCCTCAGTTGGAAGAAACAGTTTCTAACTAATTGTTTAGAGTGGAGCTCCAAGGACATAGCTGAATCAAAAACAACACCTAAGCTCCTAAGACTCGGTTTGACATGCAAACAAACAATAATATTTTTATAAAACAATATTATTTTCTACTTTATTGAACATACATTATAGCTCAGTATTTGTATTATTTATTGTATACAGTCTTTTTTGCTCATCTTTATCAAGGGTGACTGTCAGGTCCTGACTAGAGTAAGATCTCTAGGCATCTCTATGGTGTCTGGAGGTTATGGTCAGGGCTTGACAATAGGGTTGTCTAGACGGCTTTATGTTTGGTAACACAACTTAAAGTCTTATCACTGTGCTTCATCTAATAGTACAACCAAACGACCTGGATTGCAGTTGAGATTGCATAAAAAATACATAGCGCAAGTGATCAATGCTGTTTGAGATTTTACACAGATTATTACAACAACTGTGAAGATCTCCACAGACCTGCAACCTTTGCATACTATCACTGAACATGCACCCTTTCTATGGTTAAATAAGCCATTTATAGTTACAGTAACCTCAAAATGTGGCAGTGAATGTGTTATTAATTTTAAGGTTGAATAAAAACTGTTACATTAGTTTGCCAATTTACTGTATTCAAAAGGTAATATTGAATTGTGTTTGGTTTGGTTGACAAGGCAACCAAACATCAACATTTAAGCTAAAGGAGATGTATCTAATGTTTGGATAGTTTCATCTGAGCCACTGGCTATTCTTTAACTTTTATTTGTGAGTTAGTTGGAGAAGTGAATCCAGCATATAAGATGTTAACTTGTCGACAAGTTAAAATTGGTTATATACTGTATTACAAAAGTAATATTGAATTGTGTTTGGTTGTCAACACAATCAAATATCAACATTTAAAGGAGATGTATTTTGTGTGCCATTGACTGGGTCTGGCTTTATTAATTAATAATTGATACGTTTGATTCATGTCTCCATCTCAACCAAAAATCTAATTAAACTTTTAATGCACTTTAAATAGAGTTTGATTTGGTTTAGTCCTATGCTTGAACATTTTACTGCAGTGGGTTGAATCAGGGTGACAGAGGCTGTTTCTTGATAGTCTTAAACAAATCTAGCATGTCAGATATAGAGTTGAAATGTATTCAATTTTGAGTTTGCATCCCAATATTACACAGAAGACTGAAATGTAACTGTTGGCTGGTATTCCCCAAGCTGTCTGAGCGGTTGGCTGTGAATGCCCTCACCCGCTATGTACTTATAACTCATTGCTTTGGTTCTGCCCACTATAGTGCTGTCCGGTCAGAACATGATGTTGAGGCCCATACTGAACACTTGGTCACCACCACATGCACACAGACACAGCTGATTCCCTTAATGTTCTTTATGTGTGGAATTGTATTGTTGTGGTTCTATAAGGCAAAGATAAGCACACGTGTAAAAAGTATTAGTTAAGGGTTATAAATATGCAATATACACATATGTACATGAATATATGGGAAATGGCATTACACTTACAACATGTCTATAAAGGGCTATAAACACAGCATCAATATAAACATTAACTTAAAGAAACTAATTACTTGGATTGACAAGAGGTCAAGGGGTCAAGATTTATGGCACCCTCTCTCTCCAGCCTGGTGTGAGAATCTTATCTGATCTGCCCTGGCGCCACTGGGTCATTAATTACTGTGAGCATGAGTAAGCTCCAAGAACAAGTCTGGGATGACTCTAGAAGCTCACCCATGGCAGCAATAAAACACCTTAATAAAGGCCACTATGGAAAAACACTGTGGTAGTGTGTGAATATAAAATACTATGTTTACCAATACAACAATTAAACCACTTCTGCAAAAGTAGTTTTTTTTCCTCAACCATCTACACACAATACCCCATAATGACAAAGTGAGTAACTACAATGTTGTTGATCCATCCTCTGTTTTCTCCTATCACAGCCAACTCTGTAACTGTTCTAAAATCACCATTAGCCTCATGGTGAAATCCCTGAGCGGTTTCCTTCCTCTCCGGCAACTGAGTTTGGAAGTACGACTGTATCTTTGTAGTGACTGGGTGTATTGATACACCATCCAAAGCAATTAATAACTTCACCATGCTCAAAGGGATATTCAATGTCTGCTAATTTTTTTTCTACCAATAGGTGCCCTTCTTTGCGAGGCTTTGGAAAACCTTCCTGGTCTTTATGGTTGAATATGTGTTTAAAATTCACTGCTCGACTGAGGGACCTTACAGATAATTGTATGTGTGGGGTACAGAGAAGAGGAAGTCATTCAAAAAATCATGTTATACACTATTATTACACAGATTTTTACTCCTGAACATATTTAAACTTGTCATAACAAAGGGGTTAGATACATATACATTTAAGTAATTTAGCAGACGCTCTTATACAGAGAATCAAACCCACAACCCTGGCGTTGCAAGCGCCATGCTCTACCATCTGAGCTACACGGGAATACAGCAGTGCCAGCAACAACAACCACAGGGCACCAACAAGATATTATCACATTTCCATTAAAAAAGCATCAGTGTATAGAAAATAGATGGTTGCTTTTTAAGCCAGTCATAAAACCAGCGGAAATTGGATGCACCTACAGATTTATATGCCCCAAACCGCACCAAGTAAATCCCATGATAATCATTCATCTTTAAAGGGGCAATCCTTAGTTAAAACATTAACGGAGCGGTTTGCTCATTTACAGATTGCTCCAGATTGAACATTCAAGGCGCCTGCTTCTATCTAAACATCACGGGAGGAGGTAGGGTACTTAAATGTTATTTAAAACTGCTGCTCTGTCTTTTGTTGCTATGCCACCTGGTTTTGTTTTTGTTGTTCTTTCTCATGATTCCCCACAGGTGCCTTGGAGACTAATGGAGAATAAAGAACTGCTGCGTCTCACCCAATATCCTCTCAGGCACAGCCAATTGAAGTGCATGCAGGAGGAGACAGCATCACGTTCCTCTGAGCTAGGCTGCTACTCAGTGACAGAAAACAAACGGAAATTAAATGGCTTTCAGTACAAAGGGCCAATTAAGATGCAGACATTGATTCTCTGAATAGTGTTTACTCATGATATAACAATTACTAATGTTACGGTTACCCACATTAAATTAATAAATAGTTGTTATGTTCGCTTCAGAGATTATAAGTACTGTGGTGATCACACAATGACATTTGGTCAAACTATAATGTGCAGATGACAATGTCTCAATTTAAGCCACTGATGTAGTTATAGTACATGGTACATGATTCCAGCTGGAATGTAGAGAGACTGTCCCGTTTTGTAAACCTTGCCTTACCTTTGTGTTACCGACCAGACCTTACCAATCAAATTGTCTAAGTTCCATGAAGAAGCTCTTTTAGATTTGAACCTTTCTCCTCACAAAGCACTACTGTTAAACAACAAAACCATTACCATTAAAACATATCTGTATTCTTCCCTAAATGGTATTTATCTTAGAAAATTGCCTGAGCAGCTAATAAGAGACTGAAATAAAAAATGTATCTAATATGTCAATTGACAGCCTTTCTATACAGACATCAATTTGAATTATTAGTAGAGGCAAAAAGTGACAGGATCACACATCTGACCCCCTGCAGCCCAACTGGTACTTATAATCGTTATCACAGAGAGACCACTGATAAGAGGCTTTATTGTAATATTGTAAGTAATTATTGGACTTAACCTACGTAGGCATTCACTCAGGAATGCATATTAGTATCCTGCCAGTTGCACCTTTTCTCATTGCTTTTAGAATATCAAATGTGCAATAAGTGCAGTTGTCTGTAATTAAACCCTGCGCACTATGGACTGTATTTTAAGGGAATTACTATTATTACCCCAAATGATATCATACACACATTTAGCTATTAAAGTATCTCTTCCTGTCATTTACCTGTACAGTTTGTGTAAACATGCAAGTATTCACTTATCTGTAAATATAACTGTATACCTAACTGTACAGCTAATTTAACCATGCAAAATTTTCACTTACCTGTTCATTTACCCAGTCTGTCTATTAAGTAAACTATTATTACCCTCGCTCATATCATACGCATTTTTAGCTACTGAAGTATTTCTCTGCCATCAACCTGTATAGTATAGTTAACCATCCAACATCCACCAATGTATAGTGTACATATTCAGCCAACCACTCATACTATGCAATGTCTCTTTTATAGCTTTTATTTTTTTGCACTCCAGATATCTTGTATTTCTATACTTTTTCATACTGCCGCTCTATGTATCATGTACCGTGTATCTGTCTTTTGTGTACTTTCGTTGTGGCATTTTGCACCTGCCCTGTGTTTTGTTGTAGCTGCTTGACAATGAAATTTCCCCCCCGGGGGATCAATAAAGTACCTATCTATCTATCTAGGCAGAACATAGTGATGAGGGCAGGTGGGAAGAGAGGTGGGAAGGGGGAGAGAGAGTGGAGAGAGAGAAGTGAGAAAGAGAGAGGAGATAAAGAGAGGAAACGAGTTACAATGAGTGTCTCAGTGACTGGACTATGGTAATGAGGGAAGAGACGGTGCTCCTCTGCCTGCAGGGTTGAGTATGACAGACTCATACTGATCATACTGGCACAGCTGTGGACAAGAGAGGCTGATTTGGGTATCGAATGGGTAAGCCCCTCGCAACTCATCCATCAATACTGCATTCTGTATCATTCCACACAGTGACATTCATATGAAGAACAATGTCTGGCTGATTAAGGTAAGTGTGATAAACTCAGGAATAATCATGTTGGCACTAGGCATACAATTGCTTAGTAAAATATCAAAAACATTGGTTCAATTATTTTAATTAGCTATGTCGCAATTAGGTTTTAATAATTGACTATGTCATCTCATCAATCAAAATGTGTGTGTGTGGGGGGGGGGGGGGGGGGGGTCTACTAAGCTAACATATGGAAATTGTTTTAAGATGGTCATACTATGGATCATTTAGCTATTTGATTTAGAATTGTAGGACCCCTTTAGGTATGAAAAGATATTTGATAAAACAGTCAAAAAATAAATCATAAGTGTCTGTCCTAAATCTAGGAGATACATGTAGATGGTATCATCACAAAACAATATCAATTTAGATCATATAAGAGACAAACCTTACCTTAAATTGAAGAGATCAAGTGCCTGACCCTGCTGTCCTTTCAAATTCAAATCGAAATGTTTCAGTTGGGCAGTTAGGTTCCTGCAAGAACCCCCACCAACTAAGGCGGTTACTCAATGAATACCACCTCCTATGGGGTTCCGGGAAAACTTTTGAGGATCTTAGAAGAACCCTTGAGGATCTTAGAAAAACCCTGGTTGAACCCCTAATTCTTAGTGTAGGCGGCTGTGGTGGATTGAGACGCAGCACATGCAAAATAACAGATATATCTTAAATGTAAGGATTTTGAAGGGGATTCTAGTGTAAAATGTACTACAAAGTGTAAATAGCATAATTTCGGTCATAAAGCCAGTTCCTTTAAAAACTGAGATTTGCAAGGTTTATGTACGCTGTTACGTTCCTAGATCCATTGGATATTTCAGGTTTGAGTTTTGATTTTGATCATGCCCACTAACACGGGGTGTTGGTAATGCCTAGTGAGATGTGTAATGCATGGAGCAATGCTGCGCTGATTGCGCTCTATCCAATCGTACAACATAACCTACAGACAGTGAGACAGACCTGCCCACATTACGCAGCGCCTCAGACTTGTTAACATAAGACAACAGGTCGCCAATGTTATGTTAAAACAGCATTAAGCACTTCATCCAGTGGCCGCTTGCTGATGTGTTTGATAAGAATCACTCGACTCTGTCACTGTTTTGAGCAAAATGATAATTGAAACGATGTGCACTCGACGTCCCAACTGAAAACATTGCCAGTCAAACACACACTCCGGTATTAGTGAGAAAGTTGTAAAAACAAAACGGCACCTAAGCACAGTGACTTGATAAGCTGATTTAGCTAACGTGGCCTGCCTGCTCAATGTGCCTACTAGCTACCTTCATTGAAAAACACAAAGACGGAACAAGCTAGTGTTTATGAAGTTACCCCTGTAGCTCGGTCGGTAGAGCGTGGCACTTAAAATGCTGAGGTTGTGGGTTCGATTCCCACGGGGGACCAGTATGAAAAATGTATGCACTCACTACTGTAAGTCGCTAAAAAGTTGTAGACATGTTCTCAGAAATCAGTTCTGAGCGCAGCTGATTGGACACTGTCTGCAGTGCAGTACTGCTTTTCATGCACATTGTTTTACTTGAGAAATACTGCACCAAACACCTTTGCTAGATGTAAAACGTAGAGAATTCCGACTGTTTTGAGGGTGAAATGTTGCTACCGTGACTCAAGAGGGACAAACAACATAACACACAACACCCAACACCCAAATCTAAATTTTCTTAATGAGTAACAGAAAAACAATGAAGGAATCGGTGAGTTCAGCCTCCTTTTAATATCAGACCTGGATTCAAATATATGTGTATAAATATTTATTTAAATCATTATTTTCTGTGTATTTGAGTATTTTCAAATAATGTGGTCAAATCAGCTGAAAGTATTTAAAAATAGCTATTTATAAATAGCAAACTATTTGCAAATACTTATTTCCAAATACATTATTTCAATTCCCCAAACAGACCTGGGTTCAAATGCATGCAGTATTTAAAAAGATGTATTTGAAAATACATTTGTCCTTGTATTTTAGTATTTTCCAATACATGGCTAAACCTTCCAAGTGTGTTTCTATACATTCCAATATTAAACTACTTGTATTTTTAGCTACTATAGCTCTTCTCAAGTTTGTGAGGGGAGGAGATGCGTGTTTGCAGTTGTTCTAGCATGGTTGCATCTGCAGTTAGGTGTTCTGTGATTCAAACAGGAGCACAATGAAGTAAGCAGAATCAAGAGGAAACATAATGTATCCACATCAGCTGACAGGACAGCCAATGGCTCTGACATGAAATGTTTCTTTGGTCATTGTCACTTCCCTGCCTCTCCTTACATGACGCCTGTGGTCTTATAATCAGGGAGTTTCTTTGTCAGTTTTACTCACTCTCTCAATTTGAAATTGGCAGCTTTATATATTCGCCTTGGTTCCTCTGTGGATATACATTCTTTGTCAAGAAAGCCTGTAAAAGAAGGGGGAGAGGAGTGACAGAGAGGGTGCAAAATGTCACAAAGAAGGGGGAGAGGAGTGACAGAGAGGGTGCAAAATGTCACAAAGAAGGGGGAGAGGAGTGACAGAGAGGGTGCAAAATGTCACAAAGAAGGGGGAGAGGAGTGACAGAGAGGGTGCAAAATGTCACAAAGAAGGGGGAGAGGAGTGACAGAGAGGGTGCAAAATGTCACAAAGAAGGGGGAGAGGAGTGACAGAGAGGGTGCAAAATGTCACAAAGAAGGGGGAGAGGAGTGACAGAGAGGGTGCAAAATGTCACACAAAGAAGGGGGAGAGGAGTGACAGAGAGGGTGCAAAATGTCACAAAGAAGGGGGAGAGGAGTGACAGAGAGGGTGCAAAATGTCACAAAGAAGGGGGAGAGGAGTGACAGAGAGGGTGCAAAATGTCACACAAAGAAGGGGGAGAGGAGTGACAGAGAGGGTGCAAAATGTCACAAAGAAGGGGGAGAGGAGTGACAGAGAGGGTGCAAAATGTCACAAAGAAGGGGGAGAGGAGTGACAGAGAGGGTGCAAAATGTCACAAAGAAGGGGGAGAGGAGTGACAGAGAGGGTGCAAAATGTCACAAAGAAGGGGGAGAGGAGTGACAGAGAGGGTGCAAAATGTCACAAAGAAGGGGGAGAGGAGTGACAGAGAGGGTGCAAAATGTCACAAAGAAGGGGGAGAGGAGTGACAGAGAGGGTGCAAAATGTCACACAAAGAAGGGGGAGAGGAGTGACAGAGAGGGTGCAAAATGTCACAAAGAAGGGGGAGAGGAGTGACAGAGAGGGTGCAAAATGTCACACAAAGAAGGGGGAGAGGAGTGACAGAGAGGGTGCAAAATGTCACACAAAGTCTGCAGCAGAAAGAAAGATTGACAAAGGAGTAACAGTGAAAAGAAATCTACCCAGCAAGTTCACAAAGCTACTGATTTTCCCATGCCCACCTGGAGATGTCATTTTGCTGTATTGTGCCAGGTGTAATTTTACCACAGCAGAAGGAAGGAAAGGTAAGGGTGGATGGTTGTAATTTGCTGTTTGAAAATAGCCGGCTCATGAGTGTGAAACATCATTATCCTCTGGCAGGCTAGCATGGCTGAAGTGGAATGGGCAGCCATACTAGCAGACTGTAGAGGACATGAATTAAGTCTTGTGCTGGCCATGTTCAGTGATGAGATCAGTCATTTTCTCATTCAAGTGTTGACTACGGGAACAGAGCAATGACCCTGCATCAGAAGTGCCCAGTTAGCAATCTGTTTTTCACTCTCTTTCTTTAACCCGGTGAGACGCAAGCATAGATCCAAATGAGAAAAAATATATATAATTATTACCCTTCAAGAATACTTGTAATAGGCCTCTGATTATGAAAATAATATGTATTTTGAATGTCAAGTTTGTAGAACAATGCAACATTGGGCTTCAATGGCAGCAAAAATGTGTAGTAAGAAAATGGTGAAATAATATTAAAATCACATCAAAATGGATCACAAGCATGTACATGGGATGTAAAATATTATTTTATGGTATATAAATTTGAAATTAAGTCATATTTTATCTGAAATAGCCAAATTGATTCACTTGAACAATCCAAATGTATTTTAGTTTTCTATGTATGGAGAACATCTAACTTACTTTTAGTAATATTTAGTTGTCATTTCTGGCTTAATTTGGAGAGGAAACCTTTTATCTTACTTAAAATGAATGGTCGTCATGGCAGTATTCTGACCTCACAAACTGACCTTATATGTTGATGTGTAGAGGGGGCATCAAAGTTACTCGTAAAGTATTTGGTTGTCCATATTTGCAATATATGGAAGGGAAACAATCTCTCTAACCAGTCTATCAATATATGAATGGGGTCCTATGTCTCTGTTTAGCAACCCTTTCAACCCAACAACCTCTGGCTCAGAATGTTTGTTAAAAAAATATAAATAATAATTCTACATAATCACTATATTTTAGAGAAGACATTTCAAGTCATGTACATGCATGGATGGATGGCCTGCTCTACAACATACAGTATGCTTGTGTAGGGGACCAGTGTGTTGTTAGACGAGTGGACAGTTTTCTAATGTTTCAGAGGTTACTGATGCCACATTAATCATACTGACATATGTCTGGGTCTAAAGCTGATGCACTATGTAGTGTTTGACCTGTGGTACTTTTTAGCTCAGTTGAAAGAGCATGATGCTTGTAATGCCAGGGTAGTGGGTTCGATTCCCGGGACCACCCATACATAAAATATACAGTATGTACGCATGACTGTAAGTCACTTTGAATAAGTGTCTGCAAAATGCATATATTATATATTAAGTACTGGAATAATGGCAAGATACATGAGAAGGTAGGTTTTTGGCAGGTTGAGGATTCTCCCTGCAAGAGACTTAGATGTGCCGGAAAAGACTAACATTACTCAAGAATCAAGCATCAAGCATACACAGAGCAAGGGCTGAAAACAACCTCCACAAACCAGTCTGTTGGCCAGTAACTATCAGCAGAAGCAGCTGTCACAAAAGTCTGCCAAAAAAACAATCAGCCTTGGTTATTAGATTGACCTATTCAATTGTTGGGAGCATACAATCTGTCTTTCTGTCTTTATCAGCCAAACCCCGTAACTAGTACTCAGATCTGTGATGGTTACTATCAACCGTTCTCACAGCTATCTGCCCCCAGGGTGCCCCATGTGTCTTTTTATGTGTCATTTCTGTCACCACTAATACAGAAGCTGTGCTCTTAGAGGACCTTGGAAAAAGGGGCATATATGCCTGGAGAGTGCAGGATGACACCAAGGCAAAGTTTTGAGGGCAGGCTTGAAGTTATCGGACTCGATGTGTGTGCGTGCATGCCTGGTGTGTGTAACCATGCATGCATAAGTGTTTGGATATGGTTCCTGAAAGTACACACAGGCAAAGAAAGCGCCAGGCAAGTTTCCATTAGTGTCTCATTACAGACCTTTCAGTGCAATCAGGGTTAACTCTAATGCAAAGTTCAAATCCTCAAGAGTCCTACACAGACCACCTGCCACTATTATAATCACTCAATGTGCCTCCTCCAAGGGAAGGATACAACGCTCCTAATCCCACAGGTGCACTTTAGATATCTAGGAGTTGAGTTAAACTCAATTAAAACTTCAGAGATTAAGGGCATGTAAATAAAAGTACTAAATTGTAGTTATGCAGAAAATTAATTGCCCTTTGGAGCGATATTTCTTTTTGACAATTCAACATAATTTATTTAACTGTTCAATGGCCTTATGTAATTAAGACATTCTCAGATTCTCAAATTGTCTCTATTAAAGTCACGCCAGTACTCATCCTTATCTATCAATGCCTTACTGATAACACTGAAAAATCATCCCTGTCCCATTACAACTGATTACACAATCTGGTCTCAGATCATTTTGTATTATTCTGTACGTAAATCCGTGACCCTCCATTTAGTACGATATGTTACGTTTTGTATGGTATGTTTTCATTTGTGGATGTACATCACCCATTTCGTATGATGTGTTACAAATTACATTTCAAATTATACACATTAAATTTAACAAAAACGTACAATATGTTATGAATTTTCATAACTATGAGATGTTACGAATATGCAAAACATATAATATGTTACGAATTCTAGCTAGGTGGCGAATGTTTGCTAGGTAAGGGGTTAGGGTTAAGTTTAGGAGTTAGGTTAAAGGGTTAAGGTTAGGGTTGGGAGAAGGATTGGCTAAAATGGTTATGGTTAGGGGAAGGGTTAGCTAACATGCTAAGTAGTTGCAAAGTAGCTAAAGTTGTAAATAGTTGAAAGGTTGCTAATTAACTAAAATACTAAGTTACTAGACATTCGCGTTATACGCCCAGCCATACACCTCGACTTAAGTAACCATCTGTCTTATGTAACCAAACCAAACGTAACATATCATACTAATTTGAGTGCCCCAGATCTAGTCTATGAGACCAAGATGGATTACATAGACCTAATACAGAAGTTATGTTTGCTTACAACGTTTGAACCAGTATTCAACTTAATATCTACATTTTTTTGCAGATGGCTTTGAAGCTGAAGACTCCTTGCTCCTCTATGACAGCATGGCTACAGTCTCTTCCCACTCCTCTCACTCCGTCCTCCACCACCTCCCAGAGCTCAACTTCTCCTCCTGCCCCTGTCCATCCATCCAGACCCTGAATGCCACCACGCTGCCACCCCCCATCAACCCTCCCTCCTTAGGAATGTCCTGTTTCACCATGACCCTGGGTGGCCTCTCCAACCTCACCGCCCTGGGCATCCTGGCCAAGTCCTATGTTCGCTTCCGACATCGGGCCAAAGCTCCGTTCCTACTGTTAGTGGGGGCTCTACTGCTATCCGACCTGGCTGGAAATTTGATCCCCGGTGCCTTTGCCCTCCATCTGCACCTGGGTCGGAGTCGGAGGCACAGGGTGGCTCCAGGAGTGCGTGACACCACCGAGCCTGCCGGGGTGTTCTGCCAGCTGTTCGGTGCCAGCATGGTGTTCTTCGGCCTGTGCCCTCTATTTCTGGGCAGTGCCATGGCAGTGGAGCGTTGTATGGGCATCACCCAGCCCCTCCTCCACTCTGCCCTGATCACGGTGGCCCACATGCGTCTGGCTGTCCTCCTGCTGTCCTCCCTGGCCCTGCTGCTGGCCGGGCTCCCCCTGGTGGACGTGGGTAGTTACACACCCCACTTCCCTGGTACCTGGTGCTTTCTGACCATCCACGGGCCGCTCTCCACAGCCGATGCCAGCCTGGCCCTCACCTTCTCCGGCCTGGGGCTCACGGCGCTCAGCCTCTCCCTGATCTGTAACACCCTTAGTGGGCTGGCTCTGCTGCAGGCCAGGCTCAGCTCCCAGGCGATCAGGACAAACACTACAGCAGCACCAGGACAATATGGAAGAACCTCCTCCTCCTCCTCCTCTCCCCTACGCTCGCTGGATGTAGAGATGATGGTCCAGTTGACAGTGATCACGATGGTGTCCTGTGTGTGTTGGAGCCCCTTTCTAGTGAGTAGCTAGAACCTCCACTGACATTTGACCTTGTTTACACTGTATATGGTTTAACATTGGTAGCCTGCTTAACAGGCTTTTGCTTGTTTAAACACAGACAGTGTTTCTAAAATTAGTAATAGATTACAACATATTCACCTCATGGATTCAGGCCTGTCTCATATACAGTGTTCCCTTTCAGTGACCCCAGTGGCTTTTCCTTCCCTAACACATTTCCTAAGTTGCTATACTACAATACTACAATAGCACATAATCATTAACTACTATACTGCTAATCACATCCGTCATTATTCTCACTCCCTCCACCGTCACCAGATCTCCATCTCTCTGCTGGTGGGTCAGTTCTACCGCGGCGGGCGAGGCTCCAGCCACACGGTGCATGAGTCAGAGAGGCTGGTTCTGTTGGGCCTCCGCATGGCCTCCTGGAACCAGATCCTGGACCCCTGGGTCTACATCCTGCTCAGACGGGCTGTGCTGCGCAGGTTCTTCCGCGTCCTCCAGCCAGACACCAGGTCCGCCATGACACAGAGTAGCTCCTGCACTACAGCCTCACGCAGACAGGGGATCGGACTACACTGACCCATGAGTGTGTAAAGATATTCCCATTTGTGGAGACACTCTCTGTGATCAACTGAGTGAAGAGAGAACTCAAAAACACCAAGTGAAACAGGTTCGAGATGCTGTACATCGATGCATAGGCCTACAGCAGAACTATGTGGACATATACTCATAGCAGAAGTGCAGTTGGCAATCATGGGATAGTCAACTCATAAACACATTAGAGATGTTTTACATAGTTTGATGACCTGTAAACACCTGCTAGCTTATAACAGTCTCTCATTTGTACTACTGTATTTGTGTTGTAAAGCTTGTAAACAGAGTGGAAGAGGCGAAGCGAGAGGGTTTACTCCGCCCAAAATCTGTCCATGAATATAAGACCACAAAGTGAGGAATTTTTGTATGAAGGTCGATGGGAAGTATCGATATTGGTCAACAAAAAATGTAATTGCTAATTTGCTACGTGAGGCTTATTTTATCAAATAGAAGTTTCATAATGGCCTCCCGAGTGGCGCAGCGGTCTAAGGCACTGCATCGCAGACCCGGGTTGGATCCCAGGCTGTGTCATAGCTGGCCGTTAACGGGAGACCCATGAGTCAGTGCACAATTTGCCCAATATCGTCCGGGTTAGGGGAGGGTTTGGCCGGCCAGCATTGCGCTCTAGCGACTCCTAGTGGCGGGCCGGGCGCCAGCAAGCTGATTTCGGTCGCCAGCTGGACGGTGTTTCCTCCGACACATTGGTGTAGCTGGCTTCTGGGTTAAGCGAGCAGTGTGTCAAGAAGCAGTGCAACTTGGCAGGGTCGTGTTTCGGAGGACGCATGGCTCTCGACCAGTGGCGAACCGTGACTATTGGAGCTAGGCCCTTAGTTGCGAAAAAAGATCTGACGTCATACATATAGATAGTGAATTCACATGCCTGTGTATACAGAGCATGACTTGAGACCATTCTTTTGCAGACCAATGTAGGAGAAGCAATTCTTTGATGACAGAGTCAAACGGTCCCAAGCCACGCCTCGGCTGTGGCTCACAGAAGCAGCACACATACACAACAGTTGCAAATATCGAACCACTTTAGAAGAAATTACAGTTGGGGCGCTTTGATCTCAATCAGGCCCACCTGATCTCGCCTCGTCGGCCTGCCTTCCATCTTTGAGGACATGTATTGCCATTGCTAGAGCAGTCACTAATAGATAATTTTTGTTGTAACCAACCAGACTGCAATGTTCATGTTTACTTTAAATGGCCGCATGGAATTGCTTCATTGTCATTCAAAATAAACAGCTGCTCTTTGACAAAGTTTCATTTCAACATTTGTATAAAGAATTAGGCTACTGTAGAGGTCAAACTATTTGACTCATAAGGAAAGTATAGCCCATCTGAGAGCCACTGTATGACAAAGTAGAGAATAGATCAGGGTTTGTTGCATCACACACATAGATAGATAGATAGATAGATAGATAGATAGATAGATAGATAGATAGATAGATAGATAGATAGATAGATAGATAGATAGATAGATAGATAGATAGATAGATAGATAGATAGATAGATAGATAGATAGATAGATAGATAGATAGATAGATAGATAGATAGATAGATAGATAGATAGATAGATAGATAGATAGATAGATAGATAGATACTTTATTGATCCCTGAGGGGAAAAACATTTTCATCAAGCAGCTACGAAAAAACACAGGGCAGGTGCAAAATGCCAGAACGAAAATACACAAAAGACAGATACACGATACATGATACATAGTGTGGCAGTACGAAAAAGTATAAAAATACAAGAAGTCTGGAGTGCAAAAAGCTATAAAAAGGTATTGCATAGTATGGGTGAATGGCTGAATATGTACACTGTACATTGTTACTGAGTGTTAGGTGAAAAAAATGATAGAAATATTGCAAGTTGATATAGATAAGTAAGGAATATTTGCATGGTTAACTATACTATACAGGTCGATGGCAGAGAAATACTTAAATAGCTAAATGTGCGTATGATATAAGTGAGGGTAATAATAGTTTACTTAATATACAGTCTGGTTAAATTAACAGGTAAGTGAATATTTGCATGGTTAAATTAACTGTACAGGTAAATGACAGGAAGAGATACTAAAATAGCTAAATGTGCATATGATATAATTTAGGGTAATAGTAATAATTCCCTTAAAATACAGTCCTTAGTGCGCAGGGTTTAATTACAGATAAATGCACATATTGCACATTCGATATACTAAAAGCAATGAAAAAGATACAGATAGATAGATAGATAGATAGATAGATAGATAGATAGATAGATAGATAGATAGATAGATAGATAGATAGATAGATAGATAGATAGATAGATAGATAGATAGATAGATAGATAGATAGATAGATAGATAGATAGATAGATAGATAGATAGATAGATAGATAGATAGATAGATAGATAGATAGATAGATAGATAGATAGATAGATAGATAGATAGATAGATAGATAGATAGATAGATAGATAGATACTTTATTGATCCCCCGGGGGGGAAATTTCATTGTCAAGCAGCTACAACAAAACACAGGGCAGGTGCAAAATGCCACAACGAAAATACACAAAAGACAGATACACGATACATGATACATAGAGCGGCAGTATGAAAAAGTATAGAAATACAAGATATCTGGAGTGCAAAAAAATAAAAGCTATAAAAAGACATTGCATAGTATGGGTGGTTGGCTGAATATGTACACTATACATTGGTGGATGTTGGATGGTTAACTATACTATACAGGTCGATGGCAGAGAAATACTTCAGTAGCTAAAAATGCGTATGATATGAGCGAGGGTAATAATAGTTTACTTAATAGACAGACTGGCTAAATGAACAGGTAAGTGAAAAATTTGCATGGTTAAATTATAATTAAATTAAATTACAATTGACAGGATACTAATATGCAGTCCTGAGTGAATGACTACGTAAGTAAGTTCAGTCCAAGAATTACTCACAATATTGCATGTGATATGATATAACAACTGTACATGAATATGTATCTACAGACCTGAATGAATGAGTGCTGAATGAATAAGTCCTGAGTGAATGAGTGATTACAGACCAGAGTTACTCATGGATGGATGCCTAATTGTTAAGCTAGGTCCTAACACCCCAATAATATATAGTTTCAGTAGGATATATGTATACAGTACACAGTATTTGTCTGAATGTGACCTAATATTCTCAATACTTAGCAACACTTGCAATCATTGGTCATCTGAATCATAAGGAAATTATTATTATCTGAGAGCCACTGTATGACAAAGTAGAGAATAGATCAGGGCTTTTTGCATCACACACATATATAGTTTCAGTCAGTGGTGTAAAGTACTTAAGTAACAATACTTTAAAGTACTACTTAAGTAGTTTTTTGGGGATATCTGTACTTTACTTTACTATTTATATTTTTTGACAACTTTTACTTTTACTTCACTACATTCCTAAAGATAATTATGTACTTTTTACTCCATACGTTTTCCCTGACACCCAAAAGTACTCGTTACATTTGGAATGCTTAGCAGGACAGAAAAATGGTTGAATTCACACACTTATCAAGAGAACATCCCTTGGTCATCTACTGCATCTGATCTGGCAGACTCACTAAACACATGCTTTGTTTGTACATTATGTCTGAGTGTTGGTGTGTGCCCCTGGCTATCCGTCAATTTAAAAAAACAATTTGAAAGGATTTATACTTTTACATTTACTTTTGATACTTAAGTGCATTAAAAACCAAATACTTTTAGACTTCAACTCAAGTAGGATTTTACTTGAGTAACTTTCTATTAAGGTATCTTTAAGTATGACCATTTGTTACTTTTTCCAACACTGGTTTCTGTAGGATATATTTATACAGTACACGGTATTTGTCTACATGTGACCTAATATTCTCAATATGTAGCAACACTTGCAAACATTGGTCAACTGGATGAAGTGAACCTGAAACAGGCGGGTCAAGAGGCGGATTCTCCTTCATCGTCATAACATCGGCCAATGGGATTGAGTCGGTAATTCGATGAGCATCCAGAGCAGCAAATGGCTGAGTTCACAGAGAAGGAACGATACAATTTGGGCGGTGCTGTTGGTGGTCATCCCAATGCAATAGCATTCAATATGGAGTACAGAGTATTGTGATTCTTATATTTCGGCTATTATGAATAGATAGGTATCCATTAGCTGTCTAGTCATTCCATAATTATAGCTGCTCGGTCGTCTGCTGTTTCGAAACTCTCTAGAGCGCGTAAGCTATATATTTGATGTTCATAAAGTGATACATTGTTGTTCTTGATGCGTTGTTCTGATAGCTATTTGGTGTGGTGACAGTTAAACAGTTGTAACATACAAACTGTTGTAATATTTGGATATGTATTAATGTACCAATATTTCAAATTCTACATGTTATCCTTGCAACGCACTCAACAGCGTGTGGTGGCGATTCTAATTTGTATACAAGCCTGGTAGTGGGCTAAAGCGCTGTTGAACTGTATTGCACAAGACGAAGTTACTAGGTGAAAGGTTAGGGACATCGCTCTCAAATAATTCGTCGTGTATGATCATAGGTAAGTGACTAAGCCTACAGTCCTGTAGGCAACGATATATTACATGAATATATTTTTTGCACAGTGCACTTTCACAAGCCTGCCTACAACAACAAATAAATCACGGGACAAACACATAGCGTATGTAATCCTAGAAGCCTTGCTATAAGGTCGTGGCTACCTCGCATTTCCTTTTAATTTATTACACATATTTACATTTTCACTGTTCAAATTAGTCATGTTAGGTAGTCATTTACAGTCAAGTTAGTCATTTTTATAAAAGAGACTGGTCCAAAAGCACTCTTACCTCTGACCGCCACCTGTTGTACACCCTCTATCCTAACCCCTCTGCCATTACATTTTAACACCATGTTGTAGGCCTATCTCTCTCACACTTATCCCACCCATATAACCATTTGAAAACACCTCTCCTCCAATGCTAGGATGTGGAATGCAGCGAGTGCCTCTGTGTCTCTGGGATCGCTGGGTCTGCTGCGTCTCTTCGGGGTCCCCTGGTCCTGGAGTTTAGCAGCAGGCTTTGGGGTCTTTCTGGGCACAGGTGGTTGGAAGTACCTCTACATCGTAGTCCGCACTGCCAAAAGAGACCTTAAGTGAGTGCCTTTTAATTTGCAAAGAATGTGTAGTGTGCTTGCTTCAACTTCTACTACCATAAAACATACTTTTAGACTGCTGAAGCTGGCACACACATTTTCTTCAGGAATTGTATTTTTCCAAGTTACAGTCATCTCTATAGGTAATGGTAAAATAGTTACATTCCCTCCCCATCCTCCCTCTCTCTACTCTTTCCAGTGGCCTTTACGTGTTGTTACGAGTCAAGATAGCCTTGTGGCATCACCTACGACGCAACAGCAATATCCCCTCCATCTTTGCCCAGACGGTGAAGCAGCACCCAAATAAACCCGCCCTCATCTACGACGCCACAGGAGAGACGTGGACCTTCACCCAGTTAGACCTCCTGTCTAACGCTGTGGCCCAATGGGCTCTGGCCCAGGGCTGGGCCCCGGGGGATGTGGTGGCCCTCTTCATGGAGAGCCGGCCCTTGCAGGTGGCCCTCTGGCTGGGCCTGGCCAAGGTGGGGGTGGAGGCGGCACTCATCAACTTCAACCTGCGGAGGGACGCTCTCCTGCACTGTGTTGGAGTGTCTGCGTCCAGAGGGATTGTGTTCGGAGCCGAGCTGGCTGGTGGTAAGTGGGATTCAGAGATGGGGAATTGTGGGGTTTGGGGTCCGTATTTACAAAGCGTCTGAGTACGAGTGCTGGATCAGGGATCAGGTCACTCCTCTTATTCATTATGATTTAAAAGGCAAAACTGATCCTAAATCAATCAATGCAGGCTTCTTCTTTCAAGCATTCCAAAGATCATTTCCAATGTTCTGATGGCCTGTTGCAATATTCCATCTTTATGTCTGGGTGGGTCAACTGTCTGGCAACAGTCTTAGGTCTGCTTATTTCAGACATCTGACTATAATTTATAAACCAACAATTTATTCTGATGGTCTGTTGCAATATTCCATTTCAGAATTCTGTCTGCTGATTCTGTCTGGGTCAACATTCTGTCTGGCAGCAGTGTAACATCTGCTTATGTCAGTTTTCTGTCTGGCGCTCTGTTTGTCTGGGTCTTGTCTGGGTCAACATTATGTTTACCAACAGTGTTCTGTCTGCTGATGACATTTGTTTTGTGCCTCTTTTTTTGTCAACATTCTATGCATAATGCATCAGTACTCTATCTTTCTTGTAATGATTATTTGTTTCTTTAATTGACCAGGTAGTTAATCGATAACTACCTTTCAATTCTGTAATCACTATCCCAATGAAAGTCCCCTTCTGAAATATCCTATGGCTCACTCCTCTACTCTGCCTCCTCTTTCTCTCCCCCTCTATTTCTCTCCCTCCTCTATTTCTTGCTCCCTCTCCCCTTCTCTCTCTCTCTCTCTCTCTCTCTCTCTCCTTCTGCCTCCTCGCTCTTTCTATCTCCCTCCTGTCTTTCTTCGTCTTCTAAGCCATGTTGGAGGTGAGCTCATCCCTGAGCCCGTCGATGGTGCGGTTTTATACAGGAGAGCTCAGTGTAGACTGTCTGGCCTCCCTGGCTGCCCAGAATCTGGACCCTATTCTGGCCTCGGCCCCTACACTGCCCCCTCCTCCCTGCATCCCACCCAAGTGCTTCAATGGTGAGTGTCCTCCTTCCCCTCACATCTTATTGTTCATCCAGTCTCCTATAACTTACAGATGCCTGTGGCTGGACACTTATTTTTAAGCATTTCAGAATGTTATATTGTGTATAACATCATAATACTACACACTGCAATGCTCTCTTGCTGCCAAGGTAACATAGACCTCACAATCTCTGGCCAGTCTCCAACAAGATAAAATATATCTTGCCATATGTAAAACAGTTTAGCTAGAGTCCACAACTATCTGCTAATACCCATCTCACATTGACAGCGTAGTAGTTCAGAGCTGACGGGTAAAATGAGCCCACAAGAAAGAGAAAAAATGGATCAGTATGCATAAAGCGTTTTCCACATGAATATTCCACTGTTGTCGTCACTTTCTCAAGTGAAATAAAACAGTTCAGCCACTTTTCCTTGTCACTCACTGTCTCGCTCAAATAACTGTAATTTCCAAGACTAAATTGGAAGCTCTTTCCCTAAGATGATTGATCCATCACGATGTTCCTGGAGATTTTGTATTCTGCTCAGTCCTGGTTATTTTTTGCAGTGGTGTAAAGTACTTAAGTAAAAATACTTTTAAGTACTACTTATGTAGTTTTTTGGGGTATCTGTACTTTACTTTACTATTTTTATTTTTTACAACTTTTTATTTTTTATTCACTACATTCCTAAAGAAAATAATGTTCTTTTTACTCCATACGTTTTCCCTGACACCCAAAAGTGCTCGTTACATTTTGAATGCTTAGCAGGACAGAAAAATGGTTGAATTCACACACTTATCAAGAGAACATCCCTTGGTCATCTACTGCATCTGATCTGGCAGACTCACTAAACACATGCTTTGTTTGTACATTATGTCTGAGTGTTGGTGTGTGCCCCTGGCTATCCGTCAATTTAAAAAAAAAACAAGAAAATGGTGCCGTCTGGTTTGCTTAATATAAGTCATTTGAAATGATTTATACTTTTTATACTTAAGTACATTGTATCAATTACATTACATTTACTTTTGATACTTAAGTATATTTAAAACCAAATACTTTTACTCAAGTAGTATTTTACTTGGTGACTTTCACTTTTACTTGAGTCATTTTCTATTAAGGTATCTTTACTTTTACTCAAGTATGACCACTGGTTACTTTTTCCACCGCAGATTTTTTGATATGCGTGTCACAGATACAGTCAACCGCAGATGTGGCTTTGATTGACAGCTCCTTGCGTCAGTTGAGCTCTGAGTCACTAAATCATGTGTTGTTAGTATGAACTTATCTCCAGGGTAAATTCACTTCTCCTCAGCCAATTCCATGTATTTGATCTAGCAGTACTAGCATACCTGATTTAACCTGTCAACTAATCATCAAGCCCTTGATTAGTTGTATCAGGTGTGCTAGAACGGGAATAGATTGAATAAGTGGAACAGGCTGGGGGTACTCGAGGAGAGGTTTGGGAAACTTTTTCTAGGGCATTGCTTGGTCAGCCTCAGGCGTATCAGTAGGCAGCCCAGTCAGTCAGCTGGCCATCCCGGAGAGTGTTATGGAGATGCTGTGTTTTGCTAACTAGGCTCTATAGGGCCTCTGTGCTCTCATCAGATGTGGTTTGAGGACAGTGTGTGTTTGTGGGTGTCAGCGTCTTAGTTTGTGTGGATACAAGTGACCACTTGTCTCTCTGTGGCTGTGAGGATCAGTCTCACTGTTGTAAATAACATGATTGAAACAACACATTCTATTTAACCTTCCCTTCCTCTCTTCATCCTTCCCTCTTCCCACCTTCCTCTATTCTTTCTCCACCCTCCCCTGTTCCTCTCCTCCTCTTTCCTCTCTCCATCCTTCCCTCTTCCCACCTTCCTCTATTCTTTCTCCACCCTCCCCTGTTCTTCTCCTCCTCTTTCCTCTCTCCATCTTCCCCAACAGATCGTCTGTTCTATATATACACCTCAGGCACCACAGGACTCCCTAAAGCTGCCATAGTGGTGCACAGTCGGTGAGTCTCTGTCTCAGCAGCCTAATGTCCAGCAGCGATACACTTGTCTGGCGTGTTTCTGCGTATGATGATTCCCAATGCTACAGCATAGCTTAGCACCCACTGCATTCATGTATTGGGTTATTGTGTCCCTTTTGTGTTGTTCTGTCTCAAGGTATTACCGTATCGCTGCTTTTGGCTACCATGCTTTCCGCATGCGCCAGGATGACATCATCTACGACTGCCTTCCCCTCTACCACTCTGCAGGTATGTGTGTGTCTTCTCTTCATCTCTGGCTTTATCTTTCTCTCCATCTTTGTTTCTGTCCCACCACCTTCCACTGCCTTTCAGGAGTCATTTGGTTTGGTCTGACAGTGTGGTCCTGGTTTTCCTATCCTCTCAACCTGTCACCCTCACTGGCTAGCCCATGTTCCCATGTTCCTCTCCTGTACAGGTAACATCATGGGTGTAGGCCAATGTCTCATCAATGGACTCACTGTGGTGGTGAAGAAGAAATTCTCAGCCAGCCGCTTCTGGGAAGATTGCATCAAGCACAACTGCACTGTATGTAGAAAAAAGCTTGTGTATCTTATTCTATGAGGATATGAACAGCACTCTTGAGTTGTCAATATTCAGCTATATGGTTTTTGATTGAAACCCACATTGAATTTAAATCTGATGTCTGCGCTGTTCCCCATCCGTCCTCTAGGTGGTGCAGTACATAGGGGAGATATGTCGCTACCTGCTGTCCCAGCCGGTGCGGCCATCTGAGAAGGGTCACCGGGTTCGCCTGGCGGTGGGGAATGGGCTGCGCCCTAGCGTCTGGGAGGCCTTCACCGAGCGCTTTGCGGTGGCCCAGGTCGGGGAGTTCTACGGAGCCACCGAATGCAACTGTAGCATCGCCAACATGGACGGCAAGGTAAGGGGTCATGGGCAATGTCATCAACTGCTTCAATCAACAATTATGTAAATAATAGAGAGCAATATGTTTTTGACATCATCGTGCTAAAGACTGCAGCTTGTATAGAGCCACAAAACAATGTAGTGTACCTCAAGGATCTATTCTTGGGCCAATATTCGTTTTTATTTACATAAATACCAAATACTTATTATGTCTTCTCCACTGTCCAGGTGGGAGCTTGTGGGTTCAACAGCCGCATCCTGCCCAACGTGTACCCCATCCGCCTCATGAAGGTGGATGAGGAGACCACGGAGCTGGTAAGGGACAGGCACGGCCTGTGTGTGCCCTGCCATCCTGGTAAGTAAATGGGCACCGATATCGAAAGTCAAGTTTTTTTGACATGATATTGATAAATATAGTAATTTTACAAAACCAACTGTGTGAATTTTAACCTGGGTAACTGTAAAGCATGTTGTGAAAAATGTATGTTAAAAGGGATTCATAACTACACTTGGATTGATTGACTTCTCCATGTACCTCTTCCTCTCTTCAGGGGAGCCAGGGCTGCTGGTAGGAAGGATCAACCAACAGGACCCGCTACGGAGGTTTGATGGCTACGCCAACCAGGAAGCCACCAGGAAGAAGATCGCCAACAACGTCTTCAAGAAAAACGACTCTGCATATCTGTCAGGTAAAACCCACAGTCCCTTAGTGTGATTAAACAATAACTATGGATTTCTTATGTTTACTTGGGGTTATCATACTTGGAATTAATACTATTATTATATCAGTCCTTACCTTATCAATTCACCTCTTTCTACCTCCTCCCAGGGGATGTGTTGGTGATGGATGAGCTAGGCTACATGTACTTCCGGGACCGCAGTGGGGACACGTTCCGCTGGAGAGGAGAGAACGTCTCCACCACCGAGGTGGAGGGAACACTGAGTGGTCTGCTGGGCCAGGCTGATGTGGCTGTGTATGGGGTATCTGTACCAGGTGAGATTTAGTTCAGACTCTATGTGCACCATGTTACATGTATGATAGTGACAGGTGGTGAAACCAGGAGTTACTCTTCCACTTAAAGGCCCAGTGCAGTCAAAATTCAGTTTTGTATCATATTGTACAGCTGATGAAACAAACACTGTAAAAGTGTTAACAAAATTAACCAGTGCTATTTCTCGATAGTTGCTAGTTGAAAATATAATCTACACAGGACCTTCTAATCAGCAGGTTTTGCATGGGTGGAGTTTCGGCTTGCCTGGTTCCAAACCTCTCTGCCAGTAACAGCTAGTTTTCAGTTGTCCACTCAAACCACTCCCAGACAAAATTCTTACTTTTTTTGCTAAAAAGCTATTTGTTTATTTTTGACAATATTAATGGAAGAATATCACAGTAAGGTACTTAATTGTTACCCAGAAATAATTGGATATTGATGTAAAAACAGCTGCATTGGGCCTTTTAAATGTTGATTTGACAGCATTTTCCCTGTCAAATAAATGTAAAAATCGACCAGTCAACAGGGAGGTTGAGTGATGAGGAAGACTTGTCTCGGGCCCTTTGCAGCATGGTGTTGTGAAAAGCCAGATGTGTATTTGTCTCCCCGTAGATGTGGAAGGGAAGGCAGGGATGGCTGCCATCGCTGACCCAACAGGGACATTTGACTGTGATGCGTTCCTGCGAGAGGTCCAACAGGCCCTGCCCCCTTATGCCCGCCCCGTGTTCCTACGCATCTCCCCACAAGTAGACACCACAGGTGAGTGGACTGGACACAAGGCTAATTGTAATGTGAAATATCGATCAATTGTATGTTTTTATAAAGCCCTGCATGAAGAATCTAATACTCATTCCAAGAAATAATCAAGTATGTGAATTACCTATTATATTTGTGTCCCTCTTCCAGGTACCTTTAAAATCCAGAAGACCCGGTTGCAGAGGGAGGGATACGACCCGCGCTTATCAACCGACCAGATCTACTTTTTGAACTCCAGAGCAGGGCGTTATGAGGCTGTGAATGAGGAGCTACACAGTGCTATAGTGGAGGGTAGGATGGCTCTATGAGATTATGGACTACTTTATGAGGCTGCTTTGAGCCACAGCTCCTTGTAGCTACGTTAAATCTAATCACATCATTGTTTTCGCGAAACCGCGTAGTATGGACAATCTTCACAACCAAGTGAAGAATCTTGTAGTGTGTGACCCCTGTCTGTGCCATATCGTTTAGTGTCACACCACTACGTTGGCAAGATTTTTTATTTATTTTTTTAACTACAGGAAAGACAATCATTTAATGTGAGAGGCTCAGCGATGTTAGGATTTTGAAAGTCGTAGTGCACACCCGGCTTTAGGAAAGTGGCTGTCACGGTGTCAGATACTGGAGACAGAGGAGACGGAGTGATATGCTGGAGTGTTAAAGCCTTATCATGCCATTTATAATGCATTTTAAGACTTGTCATAAGCACCTATGACCCCTTATAATGTATTATAATCAACTCATAATGATCCTGTCTAAATACCAGACATTTTTTGTCGGTTTCTATTTTGATACGTTGCAAAAAATAATAGTATAAGCTTTATTATAAACCATTATAAATGCTCATGTGTGCTTTATAACGTGTTATAAAGCATTACACCTGCAGACTTTAAGTAGTGTTTAAGTCTCCATGTATCAGTGTTTCTCACACCAGCTCCCTGGGTCTAGATCAGGGGACCGAAGGGCTACTGATCAATCAATAGGAAGTTACAAAACAATGTTTTAACACTGTATCAATAACGTCCAAGGACTGGGTTGTACGAGGGCATTTCCCCCCGTTTTATTTCTTAATTTGTGTTTCTTAGTTTAGCTAATTGGTAACTTTCAAGCCTTCAACAAAACAATGCACGCAGAGTAAGTTTTTACTTTAGAACCGGAAGTCTGTTACAATGACAGCGTTTGTCTGTTTGTTACAATGAGACTGTGAAAGAGATGAGAGCTGTGACTGAATATACCACAGTCGTTGAGATACCAGTCTCTTGAAGAATATTGTGTTACAGGCTATTTGCTCCCAACCTTGTAATAGTTGTGTGTCACGAACACCACCATGTAATTGAACAAAATACTAAACAGGTTTTAGCAATACGTAAGTATCCATGTTGGATGAGGTGTTACTACCTGTGTGTTAGTATGATAGAACATGTCTCAGATGATAAACATGCCTCTTATTCCAAACACTAACTAACTGTAGAAGTTTCGATTGCGAGATGACTTTTTTTTTTTTTCGTGAAACTAAACCCGATCACTTCACTTCATGTTTGAAGTAATGTATGATATGCAATGACTGACCACTCAGGTTCACACACATTGATATTATGTGCCTTGTGGGAACCCTGTGGAAGCCCTGTGTGTGTCCTGAAACTATTGGGTTTTTATGCTTAACCTAATTAAGGAACTCACACTGAAGAAGGAACTCCTTAGTCAGCGATCATGGTTGCCCTATTAGTATGTAATAAAGCATTTTCTCAGAGTAATATTGTAGATTTTATTGATTGAACATTATTCTAGCTCTCCATTTTCATACATTTGTTTAGGTGTAATAAAAATACAGGTTTGAAAAAGACAGCAGTGTTATTTATTTTGTGATTCAGAACGGAGTTGTAAGGGCTCTGGCATTCTAGGGCAAACTTGTACCCTTTCAGGGATGCTAACTAGTTTCAAGACAACATGTACGCTGGCTGTACAAAACATTAGGAACCTACTCTTTGCATGACAGACTGACCAGGTGAATCCAGGTGAAAGCTAAGATCCCTTATTAATGTCACTTGTTAAATCCACTTCAGTCAGTGTAGATGAAGGGGAGCAGACAGATTAAAGAAGGACTTTTAAGCCTTGAGACAATTGAGACATAGGTTGTGTATGTGTGACATTCAGAGGGTGAATGGGCAAGACAAAAGATTTAAGTGCAATTGAATGGGGTATGGTAGTAGGTGCCAGGCGCACCCGTTTGAGTGTGTTTTAGAACTGCAACGCTGTTTTTCTTTTCCAAGTGATTAGCGTTTTATCTTCTAGTAAACTCAACTGGATCAGTATCTGCAAGTAACTGAGCCTCCACTGCTTGTTTGTACTGAACCTCCATGGACCTCTCTAGTGCTCCACAGAAGCAGACAGCCTGACGGGCAGCAGTCTCAGTGGGTGTTCCTTACAGGCCGTGCAGAAGTAAGGGAACACCCGGGGTGAGATGAGGTCTGTAAACGTATAGAGGGGCGTCCTCTCCCGGGGGTCAAAGAAGGTCACCTTGCCCCTGTCCATGTCCAACACCACCCTGATGACCTGGGGCTCCTTGCTTATCATGGTCAGGGGCGCCCACGGTGCCGTGCACGCCTTGTGTTCGCCATTGCGGAAGCGTATAGTCCAGAAGCCCTCGGCCGGCGTCAGCACGTGCTTGCCCTTCCTGTTGATGGACTCGCTGGCGACGCCTACCACCCAGTACGTGTTAGCCTTTACCTCTACTTCCCAGCTGTGGCGGCCAGAGCAGAAGCCCTCAGAGCCCAGTAACTCAGCGCTGATGTCAAACCTCTCTGGGTTGTTGGGGAGCTTGAAGACCTGGGAGCAGCACTGGACCACAGTCAGATCCTCAGATAGGATGAAGCAGCTAGCGGCTGTGTTGGGGTCTAGAGTCACAGGAGCTGGGGAGAGAGGAACAGAGATGATAGAAAGGGCAGAACTGAGATAAAATTAAATATATAGAATAACTGTATTTTCTGTGACTCATACTCACTATATTGGATGACGCTCTTCATCTTGTCCCAGATGTTGAACTTTACAGAACCCAGGTGCTTTGCCACGTCAATCAGCGTTCCAGGAATCATCTTTGGATCCAGCGGCATACGCCAGGTTCTGGAATGACGACATTCAGTGATGAGTCATATCCTGTCTATTATACCAGAGAATTGATGTATGATGTATTGTATCATATTCATTGCTATTTTGTGTAAAAGTGAAGTTAATTTGTACATAATGATCTGTTTAATGATCGTTGACACGAGCAGCACCACTATATTGCGACGAGCGAGATGCAAGACTTCCGCTCTCACACAGTCACATACAGTATCTACGTGTTCATGAGTTCACGTCATGCTGTTAGAGCGTAGTAGGGACCAAAACGTCTGAGAAGTCAAGCCTCGCGCTTCAACTCTCTTAGTTGTTGTATGCTGTTTACTTTGTGCACCTACGTCAAATCGCTGAGTCTACCTTTTAACGGCCCTGTTCAATCAGATCCGCTTTACCCGACATCTGCATTGCGGTTGTTTTGGCGGTGTCAGAGGTGGAACTGACCGTTTTGACAGCTCCAGCACAGTTATACCTCCGACACCGCCAAAATATCAGCTATGCAAGTGTCAGCTATCGCCGGTTAACGCTTGATCTGATTGATTCTAGGCCTAAGTTAAGATTAATAATTTAATATGGAAACACACATGAGCCTTAGATGTGACTGCCACATTCACTAGCTAGATCACTGTTTTCATTAGTATATTATGGGCACATGATAGAGATGCAGTATGGGTCTCTGGCTATTTTTGTATTTTGCCTCTGTTAGCTTATGACATCAACCCATGGGTCAAACCAACGGCTATTCTTGACTCCACTTACCTCTTGATGATATCCTTGTAGTTCTGAAAAGCAAATAAATGTATAGCTTTCAGATGAACAGCCAAAATATTCCACATGCATGTTATGTTTGTATATTTTAGTCTTTATTTTGTTATGGTAATTCCCTTTGTACTGTAAGTAGGGTTTAACTTCATACTGTGTATACCTGTAAGAATGGGATGTCCTGAGACCTCATCTCTTGCTCTACGGTTCTGATGGTGTTTGAGATGGACGTCAGTTCGTTGGACATCTCCTCAATCTTCTCCTTTATAAGCAGACTCTTCTGATCTTCCTCTGCCTTCAGAGCATTCAATCTGGCTGCCTCTTCATCTCTCAGGAACTGACGAAGGGTTTCAAACTCATCCTTGATCTGCCTTTCAGTATGCTCAACCTGGTTCTGGAATTAGACATGTTTAGAAATGAAAGACCTGAAACACTCAATGACCCCAGGTTACGTTACTGATGATGTGTTCCATGAGTATTATAAGATGTATTCATACAAAAAGGACACCACCAAAATCTTTCTAAAGTGCTAAATACCCTACCTTGATGTGCTCTGCCGTTTGATCACAGACGATCATAGCCTTCTTGTACAGCTGCAGCTTCTCCTTCAATGGGGTCAATGCTGTCTTGAGTTCCTCCTGGAATGGAATGGCAAGATATTAACACATACTACGGGGTCAGGCTGGCCACAAGGCAGTCTATTAACAGCACTATGTGTTACTTTCAACTGCCAGGTACTGCCGCATCACAGCATTCAGCTGCATGTGTAAAAGGTCACAATACCTCCTTGAAGATCCAGATCAATTGATAGCTGGACCTAAATAATGCCACGGCAACAGTAACAGAGTTTGTATCATGTGTTTTAGTGACAGAGAGGGTGGAGATGATGATGATGATGATGAAACAAAATGGCTACACACAAATTCATAAATTCAACGTGCCAGAGCAATGTATGTAAAAACATTGAGTTTTCTGCATTGTGAGGCACACTCAAGCTGTAGTATTTGTTAAAGGGCTCCCAACTGGCGCAGCAGTCTAAGGCACTGCATCTCAGTGCTAGAGGCGTCACTACAGACACGCTGGTTAGAATCCGGGCTGTATCACAACCGGCCGTGATTGGGAGTCCCATAGGGCGGCGCACAATTGGCCCAGCGTCGTCTGAGTTTGGCCGGTGTAGGCTGTCGTTGTAAATAAGAATTTGTTCTTAACTGACTTGCCTAGTTAATAAAGGTGAAATAAATAAAAAATATTAAAATGTATAAAATGATCCATGCTCTGTTGATGTTGTCTTTGAGTATTACATTCTAAGATGTAGAAAGACAGCTGGTGGGCCAGGGGAGGAGTGGAATGTAGAGGGGCACACTTGGAGAGACCTTCTGGGATCTGGTTTCATTCCTCTCAGGGGCCCAAGCAGCGACCAACCCAAAATATGAATCTATTAATAGAATCATAAACTCTTCCAAACCCCCTATTAACCATCCCGCAGTGTCAAATGTGGTTTCTATAAAATAAAGGTTTTTACAAAACAAACTGTAAAAAACAAAGTAATATGTTGCTTTTCATGATGATAGAAGTGCTGCTGGTTTAGCAACTTTTGCAAAAAATTGCTATTTGACAATGCGGACGGTAAAGGATGACAGCCGGAGGTTAGATGAGACTGAACATACAGATGAAAGTGAGTTAAGAGTGAGGGTATAGATGATGAGAGACATTCAGTGACACTGACTGCACAGCGAAGACAACCAAGGTTGTGCTCCCCTACCTTACAGTCGTGTGCACCTTCCCCAATGGGGTAGAGCCTGTGCCCCTCGTGTACCGCCGACGTCCGGCACACAACACAGATGGGCTGCAGATCGTCCAGACAGAAGAGTGTGAGTATCTCTCCATGTTCCTTACACGCCATAGGGTTATTCCTGCTGCTCATCTCCTTCCTGAAGGACTCGCAGGTCTTCTCCAGAATGGTGTTCACCACAATCTCATTCATGGAGGAACGTCTCCAGCACAGAGGGCAGAAGTGGCAGTCGTCCTCACCGTCCTGGGTACTCCAGCTGTCCTGAAGGCATGTTTTACAGAACCTGTGTCTGCAGGAGAGCACCACAGGCTGGTTGAAGATAATTCCACAGATGGGGCAGGAGAGATCGTCTTCACGGTGCCTGGACGCCATTCTGTCTTTCAGGGCTGGAGCAGCAGCAGGGTCAGATAAGGTTACTATGCTCCTCCCACCCCTGTTGCCGTGGTTCTCTGGGGTCTACCTCAGTTAAACTTTAATGCTTAAAGTAAATTAATACGTCCATAGGGCTTCCATCGGCTTGAGAAGTGGATATGCAAATAAACACCTCCCACTGCATGATATAACACAGCTATTCACCAGATATCTTTGAAGGAAGACCAGAGAGTGAGTAATAGTCCCATTTCATTGACACAGTGTTCTGAGATTAGTGCTGTTGTGGGGGGGGGGGATTGGCACATCAAAGTGGTGATGCCAGGGGGTCTGCACATACAGCCAATAACATTTTGAAGACGGCGTATTGCATAAGAATGATATGGTCCATCAGAGTCTAGGAAGAAACACAATAACCAAGAAAAGATGGGAAGACGGTGAGTATTAACCGATGGAAAGAATGTATTAGGTTGGAGGGAGGAGGGTAAGAAAATACCCCTCCACTGAGCCCTGCAACATTTTCCACAGTCCAACATAGCCTTGACTAAGTGCTGGGTCTAACATTTGACAAATCCCTGTCCTGAAAACGCCCCAGGGTCCAAAATGTTGTCTAAATTGTTGTACAAATGGGCCATAATTGATATTTTTTTTATGTTGTCCTAAAGACGTCAATTTAAGTCATTGTAAATTATTAACCTGCATCTGTTGGTATCACTTTACCCAAAGCCTACAGGTATAATGCATAATGGTGTGGTTGTAATGCATTTATAAGCAAATATGACGCCACTATGACGTCTTAAAGGAATGGTTTGCTTTTAGCTCATTTTCGACCTAGGGTTTTGTTGTTTCTGGATGTTACTAAATAACCAGCAACCTCATTTAAAAACGGTTTGGTGGAAACAACAACACCCGGGGGAAGTTGAAAATAAGACAAACTTTTTAAAAAGCGAACTATTCCTTTAATGTATTCATTTTTTTGTTCTGAATTAGCTTTCTGGTGCATAACGCTCTCATTAAAATCAGGATAATGCGTTTTATAAGAGGAACATCTAAACAACAAATATTTTTGGCACACTTTTTATTGGGGACAAGTTGTTGAATTTAGCTGAATGAGCATTCTGGTAGCTGGAACTATTATTATAGTAACCCAATAGTTTGAGTAGTGGGAGTTAGCCCACAAGGATCAAATCCTGCACTAGGAATAGATTTAAACACTAAATATATTTACTGTCTCAGCTTACCTTGCAGTCCACCACTGCATCAGCTATTGGGTACACTTTGTGATCCTTATGGTCAACTGACCAATGAAAATCACAGATAAGCTGCAGGTCTGTGACACAAAAGAACTTCAGTTTGTCCCTGTGTTCCCCACATGTTCTCTGAGGACCTCCAGGGTAGTCGATGATGCACAGAGGACATATTTCAGAACCCTGCTGCTCCCAGAACTCATTCAGACAGGGATTGCAGAAGCTATAGCCACAGGTATGGCAGCTGAGAACCACAGGAATAGAGAAGACTTCTCTACATACAGCACATGAGAGATCATCATCCTCCAGGAGAGAGGAAGCTTTGGAATCCATTCTCTCACAGAGCTAGAACTGGACTCCTGTATGCATCTATAACAAGCCGCAGTGGCTCAGATATGGTTACGCTGGCCTGTGAGCCTTCGCCCCTCTGACATTTACAGTCATGTGAGAAAGTAAGTACACCCCCTGGAAAGTTCTTATTTTATTTTTTTACATATTTGGACAGATGTATATGTAATTTTCACTTCAACACTATTGACAGATAAAGGTTACCCAATTTAACAAATCACACAAAAACATTTGTGGGGGAAAATGTTATGCAATTAAAATAAACAAAAATGCCTTTTCCTTATGGGGAAAAACTTAGTACACACCTACCTTTACCATCACATAAAATTGTCAGACAACACCTGGGTAAAGTCAGTTGTCTCTTGATATTCTTTTTTGAGAGCAGAGGCTTCTTCCTTCCTGACCTCCCATGTAGGCCAAGTTTGTGCAGTCTCTTTCTGACAGTGTACCCATGCAATTCGACATTGATTGTGGCAAGAGATGCCTGTAGATCCCTTGATATTACCCTGGGGTTCTTAGAGACTTCTATGAGCATCTTTCGGTCAGCTCTTGGGCTGACTTTGGTGGGACGACCTGTCCTAGGTAGTTTGCCAGTGGTCTGGAATTTTCATCAGACAGTGGAATTATGTACTTCAAATTGCTTGGAAATGGAATGATGTACTTCGAATTGCTTGGAAACGGATTTGTAACCCCTCCCAGACTCATGGGCATCAATAATCTTTCTTCTGAGGGCCTCTGGTAGGTCTTTTGATCTTTGAATGATGTGTTACCACACACCCATATGGTTAAGACGAGATCAGACCAGATCTTCATGGAAGGCTGGACCCTCTAATGTTTTCTAATCATTTCACTTGTTTTTTGTTTTGGTACACCTAAGTCTAATTTTAGCCATTTTATGTGATCGTAAAGGTAGGGGTGTACTAACTTTTTCCCCATAAGGAAAAGGCATTTTTGTTTATTTTAATTGCATAACATTTCAAAAAAAAAAAATATATATATATATATATATATATATATATATCTGTCAATAGTGTTGAAGTGAAGATTACATATCCATCTGTCCAAATATGTAAAAAATAAAAAAAATAAAAAAAATAAAAAGACAACTTTCCAGGGGGTGTACTTACTTTTTCACATGACTGTATTTTACTCCAAGCTTTGTAAATCAAGAGTGAACTTTATAGTGACATTGAAGAGCAGCACAGGTCAATATCTAATTTGTGCCAAAAGAGAACCTGAACAGCATTAAGTCAGTACAGCTACTATGCAAATGTACACCACCGTGACGCTTCTGATTCCCAGGTACTACTGACACACACACACTGCCATCCAATGACAGAGACATTCAACTGAGCCCACATATGGTGGTTTACCCCACCCTACAATATAGCTGACTGACGAGACTGACATGAGTGACCGACTTCACACTGACCCAAGGAGGAATGTGGGCCGTGGTTAAAATAGTTTGTTAAAAACTGGGTGTTATTGCCAACCTTTTAAGGTACTCAAAATGTTGGATAAATCATGCATGAGCCATAAATAGACTTATCTTTATTACGAAGAGGTTCAGTATTTCACAACTTAATGTTAGATGTTCCAAACCCTGAAACTAATCTATTAGCCAGGAGAAACTATAGTCCATGGTTCGATTTCATAAAACAGGCACTACAAACTTCAGCTAAGACTAGCCAGTGCTAGCTAAAATTCAATGGATGATAGGGGCCACAGCACAATGTTCAAAGTTTTTGGCCAAATCACTTTAAAGTAACATCAAATTAAGTCATGGAGTTAATTTCAATTGATTTGACTTTGAAATGTAGAAAATTGCACCGTTGCCCCTATCACTCCCATCTAGCGGTGGTTCAAGTTTGAACCATAGATTGTGGTTTCTCTAGGCCCATATACTGCGTTCAGATTAAGGAACCATCTAACATTACGTTGTAAAATACTGAACTTATTCTTTAAGGTTATGAAGACGTCTGTTAAATAGACCATAACAAATTACTTCTCTAAGCACACCCTGCAGTCCTCCAGAGCCTCTTAATGGGATACACCCTGTGGTCCACATGCTGCCCTGTGAGAGGACACTCAGAACAGATAGACTGCAGGTCCGTGACACAGAAGAGCGACAGTTTGATCCAATGTTCCTCACACTTTCTCTGTGGTTTCTGAGGAGGTCTTTTTATGATGAACATAGGACGTACTTCAGAGCCCTTCTGCTCCTATGGCCTGTAAGGTCTCGCCTCTCTGACATATATTTTCCTCCAAATATTTGTAAATCCAGTGTTATTATTATCTCTCTCTCTCTCTCCCTCTCTCTCTCCCCCTCTCTTTCTCTCTCTCCCACAAAAATCGACGGACAGACACACACACAATAACAGAGACTGAAGAGACTAACTTTAAAGTCGTTCTTTATCAAAGAATGGGCCACAAAATATAAATAAAAATAACTTTCTCTGCCACAGATGTGTATTCTGGAACATTGGTTATATTGTGGGAGGCAACCTGTCTGTCTAGACTACTATCACTCCCATTGATTTTAAGCTTGAAGACATTTTCCAGATTGACTGACCTTCATGTCTTAAAGTAATGATGGACTGTTGTTTCTCTTTGCTTATTTGAGTTTTTCTTGCCATAATATGGACTTGGTATTTTACCAAATAGGGCTATTTTCTGTATACTAACCCTACCTTGTCACAATTCAAATGATTCGCTCAAACGCATTAAGAATGAAAGAAATTCCACAAACGTATTTTTAGCAAGGCACACCTGTTAATTGAAATGCATTCCAGGCGACTACCTCTTGAAGCTGGTTGAGAGAATGCCAAGAGTGTGCAAAGCTGTCATCAAGGCAAAGGGTGGCTACTTTGAAGAATTTGTTTAACACTTTTTGGTTACTACATGATTCCATATGTGTTACTTCATAGTTTTGATGTCTTCACTATTATTCTACAATGTAGAAAATAGTAAAAATAAAGAAAAACCTTTGAATGGGTAGGTGTGTCCAAACTTTGGACTGGTACTGTATGTACATGGCTGGCAGGCCATGTATAGTTACAGGAAGGGGAATTCAATACCAAAGCTTAGCCTAATTGCCTCTTGTTGAACCACACTGCAATATATATTGAAGGTTGTGATAAGTCAATAACAAAAACTGGGCCATTTTTGTTAAGGTTTAGGGGGCAAATAAATGTTATGAGAAGAGCTACAATCCTTCCATTATCCACGGCATAGAGAGGATTAACTTAGTCATTAATTTATCTACTTCAACGTTCATGGAAAAGAGCCACTCCACTATCTTTGCTTTCATTTGGGAGAGACCAAAGGCACTTTGGCTGGATCTCAAGTCTACAGTGACTTCCTCTCATCTCCTTCATCTGCTCTGAGGTAAAGGAACTGGACAGAGCAGCAGCAATGTTGTCACCTGTTCATTGTTTTCTGAACTAGACAAGGGGAGGAAGCCACAGTAGACTATTGAGATGCAGCCTTGGTTGACCAACTTACAATAGTGCATTGCAAAGATACCTGAGAGCTGTGGCGCTGCAGACTTTTTCTGGTGTCACAACAAAGCTATTTACAGAAGGGCATGACAATTCCTCTTCAACTAATGGCCTGATTCTACATATGGGCCTTGGGTGTATTACTGCTACCTAATGCAAAGGAGTGCACACTGCATATGTAGATGCTTACTGACTGACAAAGCATTTGCTTGTGATTGATAATTTGTTTGGTGACTAAAGATTTGAGATCTGTGTGGTTATTTCTTCATTTAAAAGTCTAGCATGTATGTATGTATGTATGTATGTATGTATGTATGTATGTATGTATGTATGTATGTATGTATGTATGTATGTATGTATGTATGTATGTATGTATGTATGTATGTAGTATTGTGATGTCACAAAACGTTGGTAGGGTAGACTTCAGATGTAGGATCTTAATTTGAGCCAGTTTGCTACAGCAGGAAAATAATCCTGCAGCAACAGGAAATGTGAATTATTATGTGGATTATAATTAATGGACATTTTTTTAGGGGTTGATATATTTTTCGTAAGGGAAAAGTTGTTTGAAATGTCAAAGTGGAAATTACAAACTTCAGAAGCCTTTTTAAACCTCAAATACAAATACATATTTTGAAGGAAAGTTATTCTGCAACAGGGTGATCAAATTAAGATCCTACATCTGTACTACCTCTCAGCCATAAAAAAAAAACCTTGCCGTTCCTCATATAATCAATGTCAACATGTGATAAAAGAATCCAGGTTGAAGCTCAAAAACGTAGTACAGTACACCGCTCCCATACTTTATTGTGTGGAGGTCAAGGTCTAATCTAGCCTATTGTAGATAATCAAACACAGTACCTACACATTTCTCTCTAGTCAATGTGTAGGTACTGTGTTTGGCAAAAATCTAAGAATTGTCGGTTGGAAATACAAAGGTAAAATTGTTTTCACCTTCAGAATCATAAAGCACGATGAGGCAGCTATATGGACATACAAAGTAATGTCTGTATAAATAAATCCATAGGGTACAAAAGTCGTTGATGTGCTTTATTGCTTATGACCACTGTGAGCGGGGATGTAGAACACAGGTGAAAAGCACTTTCTATGTCGCTCATAAAAATGAAAATCTTACATATTTGGTAGAAAACATCTCAGTATTATCAAGTATTCACAAATTATTCACAAAATGTACATAAAACAAACAAAAAGTCCTCAATGAAGAGCATAATTCGATTTTTAAAATTAAATGTTACAAAGAAAAAAGCCCATATGGACAATATTAAAAACGAAATGTACTTGTAAACATTGTGAGATGGACAAATGAAATGTCCTTATGGGGTTCAGTGCTGCCAAGCCTCCAATTTCTGTTGGACAAAAGATATGGTCACCTCATGATGTCATACTGTAGCTTTACATCAGTTTTGATAGATGAGAAAAATGTATTCCAACTCCTAAAATAGACAATTGCTGGTCAACCTAAGCTTCTTCGTTTCATGAAGCAGCAGATCTATTTCTCCCTATCAGAAACAGTATTACTGTTTGAACAGGGCTTGTCTTTAGGCCTGCACTGCCATTCAGTGACGTTAATGGTTAACTGAAAGATAAAGGAAGTCTGTTTACATTAGATCGCACAGTTTCTTTCCTCATTCACTGAAACTCTGTATTTTAATTGGATTATAAAGCAGATTATAGCCTACTGAATTGTGAATCAAAGTTGTGGGCTATTATCAAGCAAAAACAACAGCCTACTATGAAGTTGGCCTATAAAACCTATAATCTATGCACATATTTAATGCAAATTAGGGCTATCCAATAACAACATGTATCCCTAGGCTATAGCCTAAATGGCCGATTGGAAATAATTGGCTAACCTTGTGCGCATTGCGCATCATATGGCCGAGGTCTCTGTAGCTGTGTGAGGGACAGGTATGTCAGTGTCCACTGATGCAGACACCTTGTGCACGTCTTCATCACGCGGGCCCATCGCCAATTCGACTGGCGGGGGTTCCGGTTGTTGTTGTGCATCCCTGATGTGCGTCGTAGACAGCCTGGTCCCTGCCCTTCTCGCGACCCCTCGGGGGGGTCCTCCATTCCGCCGCAGAGAGTTCCTGATACCGTTGGAGAGACGGCTGGATAACTGCCTCACCGCACCTGCGATGCCCCGCTCCTTCTTCAAGAGCCCGACGTCATCCTCCAGCTCCTCCGGTGGGACCTCGATGTTTCCCGTGTACCAAAACACCCACCAGATGAGGCTGAGGAAGATGATGATAGCCCCGGCGTATATTAAAAAGTCATAGAAGAATGTGTCCGCAAAAACACCGACCAAAAGAACAAGCAGCCCGAAAATGTCGAAGGACACTGCCAACCAAAAGGCGCAGGAACATCGCCCCAGACCGCGGTACGTCGGCTCCATGTCTTTAAATTGGCTTGGAGATAGGCCTGACAAAAACTTTGTTTAGACCACCTTTGCGGTTGGTTTTCTGGTGGAATTCGGTTGGGGTAGAGTTTCAAACGGAGCCTTTTGTTTGAACAGGTAAGGTGAGACAGGTGAGGAAGCTTACCCCATTCAGGTTTACCTGTGTCACAGCAGAGAGAGAGAGAGAGAGAGAGAGAGAGAGGTGCGGAGTGGTAGCAGTAGACAGGTGAGGGAAGGGAGGGCGGGGCAGACGGGAATACTGGCTTGACAGTAGCCATATTAATACTGTAATGGAGGTAGGAAATGTGTGTGTAGAAAGAAGCCATGATGGTTCTGATTTTCTATATATCGGTCATCAGTCCAATATGCAGAGATGCCAAACATGGCACACTATTGTCTGTTCATAAGCAACATGATATTCCTTTTCACTTGTGGAATGACATTCTGGACAATATTTGACTCATGTGTCCCTCTCCCTCATTTCTACAAGGCCATAATGGCAGAAATCTATTCATGTCATGATTTACACAAGCCTTATTCTGAATTTTTGACCAATCAGATCTTTTCACATCAGCTCTTTTTCAGAGCTGATCTTATTGGCCAATTAGTGGAAAAAATATCAGATTTGGGCTGCCCCTCTGTGCAGTCTAAGTATAATGCGATACACCCCACCATGTCATTTCACCTGCCCTCTCACCTGACTGGCAGGTAATGGTATGTAGGCCTATTGCCACCTTGTGGTCTTTCATACAGAAAAATATGTGACCCCATACAATTCATTACTGTACATTGAAAATGAAAGTATATCAAATCTAATGTATTATTCATCACACAATCATTGCATAATGTTCATAAATAATATTACACATCTAGAAAGAAGATAGAGGATACATGAAGACTTGCTGCTCTCAATGCTGCATGTTGGTTTAGGCCGTCATTGTAATTCAGAATTTGTTCTTAACTGACTTGCCTAGTTAAATAAATATGAAATAAATATTACATGGAATCAGAGTAGCCTACATTAATGATTGAATGAACAAATGCACAATACAATGTAAAACTGTAACATCTCAAATTTATGTAAAAATGTAAACATTTTGGCTAAGTTCAAATCCCACTGGCCCCCACCTCCCTTAGAATATATTTTTTTTGCTTTCAACCACTGCCAGATGGACAGTCCTTTTGACCCAGAAAAATAAAAGGTTAGATAATTTCATCCAGCAGCAGTATTTGGATGATAGACAGAGCCAGGGTGCACCCACTACCACAGTGTCCAACTGTCCATCGTGACTTCGGCAATCAGCAATAATAATGTCCAGTAGCATTTTCTCCCTCCGTAATCCTGTTTCTAAAGGATTTAGCAATCCACTACAACGGCAGCTACAAGGAAAACAGCAGCTTATAGTGGGGAAAAACAACAACTAATACGGATCACAATCAGACAGACAGTTGGGTTAGCCTGGGCAACAGCAGCAGGGCTATGTTCTGATCATGTTAAAAGCCTCCAACAGAGCAATCACATGATGTTCCCTTTTACAGGACGAGCTCATTCAATCCCATATTTGTATTAGGACCTAGATATAGAGTACAGCTACATACAGAAGATATACAGTATATTTCACAGTCTCATGTAAAAGATAATCAACATAAAGGTTAAATAAATAACAATCCATCTATGTTATTTTACACCTGCTTCCTCACACATTTATACATCTTTTAGGAAGTGTGCTTTTCAGAATTCTGTTGGGCGAAAACCCCACTAACACTGTTGACCTTCTCTACAGTACAAAACAACAGTTTTCGCTTTAAGAGTCCATGGCTCTTCAGTGCTGTTCGTGGACCTGAAGCGCCTTGCCATTGACCTTGGTCAGAGCCTTGTGCTCCAGTCTCTGTTTCACCACGGGCACCCACACCAGCCCCGTGACCAGGAACATGAGCCCCACAGAGAGGAACACAGGACCCAGCAGGTAGGGCACGTTCCCCACCTGGGTGAAGTAGAGCAGGGAGAGGGCCGTACCCAAGCCGAACAGCACCCCGCCGATAAGGATGGCCAGGATGGGCCGGGTGAAGTAGAACCAACAGGGAAGGTTAGTGCCCAGGGTGACCCCGTCAGGGAAAGGGTTCAGTGGGGTAGATGCTTCAGTGACCGGGGCCTCGTGGTTGGTGCGGCTGGTTCTACGATCCATGTCTGACACGGTGACCACTGTGGATTGCATCCTTGGGTTGTGCTGAGGAAGGGATACCAGATCAGAAACCACTTAAAAGTATAGGACTTTATCAAGCACTGATACTTCAAAGACATACTTTCAGAGATGTACAATTGACTATTTTATCAATGAATCTGCCATCGCAGAACTCACTATTTCAGATATATTTTTATTTGACTTGAAATAATTGCAGTAAAACTACATGGAAAAGGAAATTCTATCCAATTTTTACATTCAAATCCTGTAGTCTTAAATTTAATTAATATAAACTTTTAAAAAATACAACAAAAAAAACAAATGTCTTCACTTACCATTAGGCGTTTTGCCTGTGTTGTCTCTCGCTCTTTGCCGAGTGTTGGTCAGAGACTGGCTGCTCCTCTGATGACTACTGTCAAAACCACTACCCTGGGCAAAGCCACGCCCACACAAGTGATCCCACCCTGTAGTTCTCTCTCCTGCTCTGTCCCTCCATGTCATGACAATCTCTGCTTTGCTCCAGTTTGTGTCCTGTTGACATACAGTACATACTCCCCACATGGCATTTTAGGCTATGTATTATGGGAATATGGAATAGTACATTATGATTCATTCTAAGATGTCAGTTGGAATGCCATGGCATGGCAAAATTCTACAATTAAAATCAATAGATTAGATATTGTACATTTGAATGCCACAAACTGATACAGAATTGAAGTTTGAAAAGGGTATGATGCTTATAGAGAATGGGTCATTTATGTTATGGGAGAGGAGTATTATATACATTATAATTGAGTCCAGATGTCACCTGTGTATGGATATTTAATTTAGTGTAAATACAGGTCATGTTTGATTTATAACATTTCTTAGTTATTAAAATTACAATATCCATTATCGTAAAACTTTAAAACGGGAGAGGAGAGGCGCCACTTGCTGGTCATGTAGATATTTGCCTGTGCACACGCTGTCATCCTTACACACAGGCAAATATCCAGCTGCAGGGTACATATTTCTGTAGGGGTCGAAATTAAGTATTTTAGGCTTTGAAAAGGACTGCCCAAATACACCTGTGCCGTGAAACAGCTCTACTAAATTCCATCTTTCTCACAGGGTAAAGATTTTTTTTGTTATGCATGATAAAAAAAAAATACATTTCATGGAAACCTAATTAACGATTTCCTCGTAACGTAACACACTTCTGTGAAACAGCCCAAATAAAGAACACCAAATCCTCTCCAATTTTTATATTTTATTGTCATAGTAGTTTGCTTTAATAACGTGAAGGCGCTCGAGCACACTGCCAGAACGTCATATGAGAAGAGAAACCGTAAGTTGGTAAAAGCAAGACATGTACAATTAGGTTTGCAAAAATCCAGAAACTTTCACAAAATTCCCAGGTTTTCCAGAAATCCTGGCTGGAAGATTCCAGATTTCCTTCCCATTCCCTCCTGATTCCAAATTTTGGGATAGTTAGTGGATATTTGCAACACTATGTACAACCAAGATAATAACATTTTGGTTTCAACTTGTTCAGTTCTCTAACATCCGTTTTTTGTAAATAATATATTTTTCTGTTTTACAAGCAAATCCTGGTCCTCGTCTGGTTACAGATATAACTGCTGCCATTTTACATTTTCAATGGATGAAAAAAACAATAAAAATAAAAAACTGGAAGAGAAAAAAATCTGTTTATGGTCATGAGTAAACCAGAGTAGGGGAGTGGAGGAATGGGTTTGGGGAGAGGGGCCCAACCCAAAAATGGCATAGCTGAGCTCTCAATATGAGAAAGCTGACTCGTGTGTACTTGATCTCGTTTTTCATTTGCTTAAAAACAGGTTTCTTTTTCAGATACGTTTTTTTTAAGCTGATCTTCGACAGGTCGAGGGGGGAGAGAAGAGAGTGGCGCGAGCAGAGTGGACGTCACCACCTCCCGTGTTCCCATCAATGACCCCTGACCCCACTCTCCACCCCACCATGGCGCCGGACTGTGACCGGGGACTCCCATGCAACTGCTTCAGTCCCTCTCAGCAACGAGCTTCAACACCTTACCGATGGCAATTGTCTTACCTGGGGAGAGGACACAGAGACATAGTTTAACAGCAAGGCCCCTGTCTACTCATGTCCAATGGGCTAGTTTTAAATTAAAATCAAAACGTCATAAGTGGAGCACCTCCACTCCACGACCCCCTGCTACAGACTTTCTCCCTCATCAGGGTCCCAATGAATGACCCATCCCCTGTACCCAACTCCCCAACCAACAGTACTTTTTCACCACGAATGCAACTCAACTATTAACCTTGGTTTCAGTTTGGACTACATTTAAAGCATTGTTCCTTCTAGCATGGCCATTTAGGAACAACATTTTTTAACATTTTACATGTACACTTTCATCATTCAGCAGACGCTCTTATCCAGAGCGACTTACATAAGTAATTAAGGTTAAGTGCCTTTTACATTTTTTATTTAACTAGGCAAGTCAGTTAAGAACAAATTCTTATTTACAATGACGGCCTACACCGGCCAAACTGACGACGCTGGGCCAATTGTGCACCGCCCTATGGGACGCCCAATCACGGCCGGTTGTGATACAGCCTGGATTCAAACCAGGGTTTCTGTAATTACCCCTCTAGCACTGAGATGAAGTGCCTTAGACCGCTGTGCCACTTGGGAACCCTTGCTCAAGGGGACATTGACAGATTTTTCACGTAGTCAGCTAGGGGATTCGAACCATCAACCTTTAGTTTACTGGCCCAACGCTAGGCTACCTGCCGCCTACTAACAGTCCCAGTGATGGCAGAGGCCCGTACCTTCATCCCGTAGGGTGAACCGTCCCATCTGGGGGAAGTCTTTGAAGGTCTCAAGGCAGATGGTTCCGGCGGTGCGCAGGCGGGCGATGCACACCTGGTCCTGTTTCACGAAGCGCGGTCGCGTCTTACTTTTCTCTCCCGACTTCTTGTCTACCAGACAGATTAAGGCCTAGAGGAAGAGAGGAACCATCACTATACTGGCATGTCTTTAAAAAACTATTTGAAAATGAAGGACTAGTATAACTATACTGGCATGTCTTTAAAACACTGTCAGATGCAGTTCAAAAGGAATACATTGCACATTCAAAATGAAGATGGTTCTGTAGGTTTATGCTATGGTATTATGAGAGTATCTTTACCGTAATGAAGATGGTTCTGTAGGTTTATGCTATGGCATTATGAGAGTATCTTTACCGTAATGAAGATGGTTCTGTAGGTTTTATGCTATGGCATTATGAGAGTATCTTTACCGTAATGAAGATGGTTCTGTAGGTTTATGCTATGGCATTATGAGAGTATCTTTACCGTAATGAAGATGGTTCTGTAGGTTTATGCTATGGCATTATGAGAGTATCTTTACCGTAATGAAGATGGTTCTGTAGGTTTATGCTATGGCATTATGAGAGTATCTTTACCGTAATTTGCACTTCTTCGATGCAGGTGTGGATGTGGAGGACTGCATTGTAACCAGGGCAGATAATGGACTTGTGTTCAATGATGACAATCTGAGAGAAATAAACAACACAATAATGTGTAAAAACAACCACCAACAAATTCAATGTTTGCCATTAGGGCGACATTCAGACAGGACTAGGGTCCACCTCCAACCACCTTAGTATCCGTGGTGGCATGGTGACTGGCGTACCTGGGCGTCGAAGGTGCGTCCAGAGTGGCAGAGGTTCTCAGCGTTACAGAGGATGAAGCCTGGCAGAATCTCCTCCTCCTCGATGCCCTTCAGTCTTAGCTTCAGGTTCTCCCCAGGAGCAGCATCGTCTGTCTCCACGTCATCACTCAGCAGGCTCAGCACCTCCACCGTGTGCTGCAGGGAGGGATGGAGGGAGGAGGAAGGTGGGGTGGGATGGAGGGGATAAGCACCCATTAACACATTTTCATAAAAGATGCTGGGTGGTGCTGGGTGGCAGACAAATGGAAAACAGGAAAAAAAATACCTAAGACTAAAAAACTGACTTAAGATACTTGACACCCCATTGGCTATGATTATCTATAGCTCTAATGCACTGATGGGCGTTCCATGGCAGGCTGCTGGGGAATATCTTACCCTGTTTGGCATCATGACAAGCTGCTGTGCTTTACTGATGGACCCCGACTCCAGTTTCCCTAAGATGACAGTACCCATGTCCTATAGGGTAGGGAACAGTAGAAAGACCACGAGATTGAGTAACCCAGGTCAGACGAAAGGTGTGCTACAGTGGTGTGAGGCATAAAAACTAGTGTAGTTTAATAGGCTTTTTATTACCAGGAAATAGGATGTTGCATGTACGAATGTCATGGCTCAGTACAGATGTTGAGCATCAAAATACTGTCACATAAAGGACAACCATATGTAAATAAACACTTAAATATAATACGTTGGTTGCCATATTTACAAATGTTTCATAATGTGTTCGCCTTCACCTTGTATTTGTCTACAATGGGTAATCTGACTGGTCCGTCGCTCACTCTGTTTAAGTTTGGCAAACTGTCCAGATGTGGAATGAATGGTAACCCTCTAGAAGACAGAGGAGATAAACAGGTCAGTACAGTAGTGTCAGGAGAATATTAGATCCATTCACACTGGAAAGTTATAGTACCATTGGTTTGGCTTCGTTAACAGAGAAGAAAGGAGCGTTTCTTACTGGATAAGAACAGATGGTACCTCTCCATGACTGTTTTCATCCGTTTCGTACTTAGTGAACACAGCCCAGGAACAGCAGTGTAAAAGATACTCACGTATACCAAGTGCACGACTCAACAGGCTCCTTGAGGTTGGCTCCTGTGAGGCCGGAGCAGGGCATGAAGTGAATGTCTTTCTTGGGGTTGAAGCCAACCTTCTTCAAAAATGGCACTAGTTTCTCCTTGCATTCTTCGTACCTGAGGTTTCAGGTTAGACAAGAAATCAATTGCGGGTTGAGCTGGATTTCAGATGCATGAGAATAAATGTTCAACTCTCAAGCAAATCTTGTAATGATGTCAATTCATTTATGATTTTCGTTAAGGTTCTACAAAGAACCTACAACAACATATGATTTCACCCTAAGTTATGACTATCACTATTTAATCTTGTCTATAATGGGTGTCTTCATGTTTATCTACAAACTGTAGGAAGCACTCACAACTACCAGATTCCTGTAGCTGAATGTGATTTCTGTGCTCTACGTGGTAACTGCGCACCTCTCTAAGCTCCAGTTCACTGTGGGGTCGTCCATTTTGTTGACGAGGATGATCAGATGTTTCACCCCCGCCGTTTTGGCCAACATGGCGTGCTCCCGTGTCTGTCCACCCTTCTCAAAGCCCGTCTCAAACTCTCCCTTCCTGGCCGAGATCACCTAGGGAGGGAAATACACATTGGAAATAATTAAAGGAACCATGACATTGCTGTGTGGATTTCACGACCAGGTTGTCATTGTTCATTCTTAATTTTAAATCATCTTTATATTTACCATTTAACCTTTTCACACGTACCAATACACAGGTGTGATCATTCTACAGTGGCCCCTGTAGTGTACGATCAAACCGGTGTGATTAGAACGCTTATTTAGAAAGTACAGTTTCGATTGACACAACAATCAGCATTTGAGCTGGCCACAGTGTTATTTATTTATTTTTGGATGCAATGTTCAGACATTCACAGAAGTAGTTGCAGAATAACACAATCATCCAAACCTAACGCTAAGTGAGAAAAGATTGACGTAACACAAACGGTCACATTTTTATAACCTCTCGGGGGGCCTATTTCTGGGGCCTTTTTCCCCCCACCAAGAAAAACAAAAATGACTCTGGACTCACCAGTACAGCCAGGTCAGCTTGCGACGCTCCTCCGATCATATTGGGCACAAAGCTTTTGTGGCCTGGCGCGTCCAGGATAGTAAAGTGCTTTTTCTCAGTTTCAAAATACGCTCGGCCCACCTCCACAGTCTTCCCCTTGTCTCGCTCCTCCTGGTTAGTGTCCAGAGCCCAGGAGAGGTACCTGGCAGACAGAGGGAGACGGTTAAACCCTTTTTAATACTCACAGGACTTAGTCATGCCATTTAATATATTTATTTGCAGTAGGCCGTGGTTAAACCAGAGAGCAACTCACCAGGTTTCCCTGTTCTTCTCCTTGGCTTCTCTTTCATACTTCTCCAGAGTCCTCTTCTCCACCATGCCCGTTAAATACCTACCACCGAGGAAGGGGATAACCAGAGGGAGTGAGGAGGGGGGGAAGAAGAGAAGAGTGGTGAGAAATGCACAACAGCTGTTAAAAGCCCCCTTGGAATGAACCAATCACGAGTGAGAAGGAAAAGTTATCACAACTGAAAGATATACTCACATGATTTGTCCTCCGATGGTAGACTTGCCAGCATCTAGGGAGAGAGGAGGGACAACAGGGAGGGGTGAGAGCAGATAATGTCCTGTCTGCTCGTCTAGCCTTGTAACGGGGCTCATTCAATGAAAAATAAGTACAAAACATTGCCTGGTTTCCTATTAATGCAATAGCATCGTTTCCACTGGATATGTTTCTTTGTCAGATCAGCATCCAGGTGTGACAGTGGCACACAACTATCCACCATGGATGTTATATAGGGCTGCTGAATTAAATTAAACCCCAAGAAATAAACAGAACAGTGCAGAGATGACCCACCCACACACCTAAGTGATAATAGGTGAAACCACTGCAATAGTCATGAAAAGAGAGGGAGAAGTAAGGAGCGGGTGTGCCCCCACTCACCAACATGACCGATGAACACCACGTTCACATGTTCCTTCTTGGGCGCGTCTGGTGGGAGGGTGACCACTTTAGGCATGATTGGCACTTCCTCCTCCTCCTCCTCCATGACTTCCTCCTCCAGAATCTCCTCGACAACTATTGGTCCCCCGTTGCCACCAGGCCCTCCTCCTGGTTCTTCCTTATTGGGCTCCGCCTCTTTCAGGTCCCACGTCTCCTCTGTGGTCATTTCAGAGTCACCGTTCTCCACCGGGGCTGGCCAGGGACAAGCCGAACAGAGCATTAGTGGTGTGGAATATATAATCATGACTTGAGTTTGAAAATAGATTTGATTGGTCTCAGGTCTGAAAAATACCACCGTAGCTAAGAATATGGTAAATTATAAAAAGCTTCTCTACAAATATTTTAGTTTTGGTAGATAAAATGTAACTAGATTGACATAGGTTTTCCCCTTTGATTATGAAATATTAAATAGGGCTACACTACAGGCTGCCAATGATACAGAGGCCTCATACAGTACCGTTAGAGCCAGTTAATTAAGCCTGAGGGTTTTGTTCTACGAGTAAGCTTGTTAACGGTTACTACAGCTAACCTTTTGCCATCAGTTATGACAACAGGTTTTACCGCCAAAACTACAGAATGTTAGAGCTGAAGGTCTTCTGAGTTTATTCCAACATGGATAAAATTTCCCTTTGATTTCCAGAAACAGCAGTTTGACACCTGAAATAAAGTGTAACCATTAGGTACCCTACATGCTTTAAATACTGTGGTAGTGATGACAGACCATGTACTACACACCTGATTCCACTTAAAGGTTAAATGAGTTGATCAGTGGAATGAGATGTGTAGTGTTAAGAGGAAAAACTAAAATGTGAACCCCTTTGAGTCCCCAGGACCAGGAAACACTGGTGTAGTAGAATATAGGTTAGAGGCATATTTGTCTGGACTTTTCACAACTTTTAGCCTAATGCACATTTTGTAAGACCTCAACAGTAAGGAAGGCTGAAGTCACAGGAAGTGTCAGACTAATTGAATGGAGTGGCTGCGGATCATTCTGGACCCCTCTTCCCAACAGCGAAAGGTCCTGAAGCTCCTGCGCATGTGCCGGATTCTCTACTTTATGGACAGTGTCTGCTCTAGTCAGAGAACAGGCTAGTCTGACGAATGGTGCGCGTTCTATAAAGTTGGATCAAAGCTGAATCAATGTCTGCTAGATCACATAACGATAGTATTTTACTTAACAGAATATAATAGTATAATATACCGGTACTGTAAGAAAAAAAATGGATTGTGCAAATTGTCTTATCTCTCTCTATCTGGTCCAAAACTCAACAGCGTAACACCACAACGCAAATTATGTACTTTGATTGAAACTAAAAAACACAGGTAGGCTATGCTACAGCTTCTTAACGGCATCTGCTCTAAAATTTGCTCACTAGCTAGGTTACCATCCGACAAGCGACAGATTTTCCATGATAATATGTTAAAATCTGTATAAAAACAACAAGAGCATTCTCACCAGAGATGTGTTTCCATCAAATGTACATGTTGCAGATAAAAAGGCTTTGCGTGATGAGCTAGTGCACATAAAAATACCATTTGCAGTTAAATTGCCCATGTACCAAATACAAAATTCAAGTTAAATGGGTTTGTCGCATTTTCAACTGATGTTCTCATAAAAGCTGTTGGCTAGAGTGCATGTATAGCCTACATGATAATAATAATAATAATGGCCAAAAGAGAGAGATAATTTTAATGTCAAACGGCAGCCAAGCATCGATTATCATATCACCAGAATAAGAACCTCAATATTTATTGGAAAGGAGCATCAAACTCTTCACTTTGCACTTTCATCACCACCCTGTGAAGTTCATGAGAATGTATTTTATCTGTAGCCTAAAAGGCCTAAAATGCAGGGGGTATGCAGGCGTTTCCCCCGGTAATTATACTACTGAATGCACCTTTTGGGGTAAAAGGAGTAGCCAGAGGCTATGAATACAGAGTTTCCACCCACGCCGCTAACCTCTCAAAACTAATGAGCCGAATCATGTTCTGCGCATGTTGTTTTACACAAACACAAGTTCTCTATACTGAGACCCTCAACCAATTTGATTAACATGATGTAGTCCGTCTCTGCCTCATAGTTCTGAAACGCTAATATAAAAACTAGCCATTTAAACAAACATTACAAAAACATACGGAGGCTCTGTCTGTTGTAACGGATATTGCTGTAGCAAGTCTACACTTTGCATTTGGGGCAAAACGATCAGCATTGTGATGAAATCTTTAGATATATGCTGTCATATTGCCCGAGATGCTGAAAAAAATAACTCTGCCTCCCAATAGACAATATTTGCACATGAAATCGCTATTGACAAAGGCTGTACCAGTTCACCATAACCACGGTTAGGAAGGCATTGCAGTTTAGGGGTCACGGTCCAGTTTCGCTATAGATAGGTATTTTATTCGTCAAGCAGCTAAGAAAAACACAGGGCAGGTGCAAAATGCCAGAACGAAAATACACAAAAGACAGATACACGATACATAGAGCAGCAGTATGAAAAAGTATAAAAATACAAGAAGTCGAGTACAAAAAGCTATAAAAAGACATTGCATAGTATGAGTGAATGACTGAATAGTGTGAAGAGAAAAAAATAAGTTATTAATTTAGGGTGATAGTAATTCCCTTAAAATACAGTCCTTAGTGCAGGGTTTAATTACAGATAAATGCACGTATTGCACATTCGATATACTAAAAGCAATGAAAAAAGATACAACTGACAGGATACTAATATGCATTCCTGAGTGAATGATTACGTAAATTCAGTCCAAGAATTACTTACAATATTGACCGTGATATGATAACTGTACATGAATATGTATATACAGACCTGAATGAATAAGTCGTGAGTGAATGAGTGATTAAAGACCAGTTACTCACAGATGGATGCACAATTGATCAACTAGGTCCTAACACCCCAACAGTTCCAGGTCTATGTTGCCGACGGCACGGCACCCCAGGGAGGGATTAAATAGTCTAATAGCTGCCGGCAGGAAGGACCTCCGGTAGCGCTCTCTGGCACACCGTGCTGGGATCAGTCCGTGACTGAAGGTGCTCCTCTGCGTCATAACCATGGCATGCAGAGGGTGGGTGACGTTGTCCATGATGGCCAGCAGTTTGGCCAGGATCCGTCTCTCCTTCACCTCCTCTAGAGTGTCAAGGCTAATCCTCAGAACAGAGCTAGCCTTCCTGATCAGTTTATTTACCCGAGAAGCATCACCAGCCTTTATGTTGGCGCCCCAGCACACCACTGCAAAAAAGACTGGTAGAAGGTATGCAGTAGTTTACTGCACACGTTGCAGGACCTGAGCCTCCTCAGAAAGTAGTCGGCTCTGGCCCTTTTTGTACAGTGCCCCGGGTGTTACCAGCCCATTCCAGCCTGTTGTCCATACAGACTTATATGAACTTGTATGACCCAACCATTTCCACATCCATCCCCTGTATAGGGAGTGCAGTCAGTTGGGCCTTGGTTCTCCTGAAGTACACCACCATCTCCTTTGTTTTGCTGATGTTGAGCTGAAGATGGTTCTGCTCACACCACACAGTCATTGATAGTGTTCCTGTACTCTTCCTCCTGCCCACCCTTGATTCACCCTACAATTGCGGAGTCATCCGAAAACTTCTGTAGGTGGCATGTTTCAGAGTTATATCTGAAGTCCAAGGTGTAGTGGGTGAACAGGAAGGGGGACAGGACCGTTCCCTGGGGGGCCCGTGTTGCTCACTGCCCGTTTTGACACACAGCTCTGTAGTCGCACAAATTGTGGCCTATCGGTCAGGTAGTCCGTAACCCAGGAGACTAAGGGTGCTTCCACTTTCATCCTCTTCATCTTCTCACCCAGTAGCAGGGGCTGAACGGTGAAGGCACTGGAGAAGTCAAAAAACACAACCCTCACAGTGCAACCTGCGTTGTCCAGGTGAGAATAGGCCCTCTGCAGAAGGTAGATGATTGCATCATCCACCGCGATGCTGCGCTGATATGTGAACTGCAGGGGGTCCAGTGATGTACACACCAGGGGTCTGAGGTGAGCAAGGACTAACCTTTCCAGGGTGTGGTGTGGGATGTTAGCGCTACAGGTCTGAAGTCATTCAGGACAGTGTGGTGTGACTTCTTCGGCACTGGGAACAGTCAGGATGTTTTCCACAGCACAGGGACCCTTTCCAGGCTCAGGTTGAAGAGTCGCTGGAGTATTCCACACAGTTGGTCAGCACAGACCCTAAACACCCTTGGGCTGATGCCATCAGGGCCTGCCGCTTTCCACTGATGTAGTCTCTCCAGCTCTCTCATCACCTGGTTGGTGGTGAAAGCCAGGCCAGGTGGGGGGAAGGGGGGTGTTGAGGATCAGTCCAGAGGTGGGGGGAGGGAGGTGTTGCAGATCAGTCCAGAGGGAGCGGAGGTGGTGAGGGGGTCGCTGATTGAGCAGAAAATGAAATGCCTGATGAGAGCACAATCAGGAATACCAACACATTGTATTTTCTTAAATGACAACACATGATTATCAACAAACACTAAAATTAAGTGTGAAATCAATATGTAAACATGACTCACATTTTATAAGCCTATGCTATAATGTTTTCTAACAAAGGAAAATGTGTGCACGTGTGACTCAAAGGGGGAGTCTGTAGCACAGTACTTCTAATTTCCCACTCCAGGGTAATGTAATGGGTTGTCACAGATAAGTAGCTCTTTGAAGTCCTGGAGGATCATCCATCTGTAGTAAGCACAACACAGGGTGCATTGGCTAATTCATTGACAATTTAGTCAATGGGCGCATATCCACAGCTATAAAACATACCTACTGCTCTTCTAATTTCTTTGGTTGGGTCAGAATCCCGAGTGGTGCAGCGGTCTAAGGCACTGCATCTCAGTGCTAGAGGCGTCACTACAGACCCTGGTTCGATCCCGGGCAATATCTCAACCGGCCATGATCGGGAGTCCCATAGGGAGGTCCAGGTTAGGGGAGGGTTTGGTCGGGGTAGGCCGTCATTATAAATAAGAATTTGTTCTTAACTGACTTGCCTAGTTAAATAAAGATTAAATAAAAAATAAAAAAGAATCAGATGCAAAGGTCTGTTTGAACGTAGAGGAGAGACAATGTGTTTTTGCTTTTCCATCTTGCTCCTGTGGTAGAAATACCTGGGTGATGTCGGAGTAAATCTGTCAACATGTTTGAGGTGTTGGCAGCTGCATAGGCTATTCTCGTTGATCAGTGGCGACATACTCTGTCCATTGCAATCTTCTGGGAAGCCAAAAGGTTCCAAAAATGGAGATTTAAACGATTGCCCTGGTTTATCGACCCCAACACTGGTCATCGTACAGAACTAGTTCATGGCTGCACCTCACAAAAGGACACTTTGAAATGCATCAATTAAGATTTGAGTTTTGATTACAACGTGCGCATAGGCTCTAGTTAACGGAATAGCATGAAAAGTTTTACTCAAGGCATACAATACAGCGTAGGCCTAGCGTTTTTATTTATGCATTCATTCGGGTTCACAGTGTGGACTGAACCAAGGACCTTGTACTGAATGGTTCAGTACGGATTTGTACCGTTACACCCCTACTATTGACTTCTCTCTGTCTTGCCTGTCAATATTCTGTGTACATACAGCTTGCCTAAATAGTAGGGATGGGCACGATTACTCTAATATCCTAAATGAAGTTAAGTATTCGAATACTATGACGGCAGTCCAAAGGATTTTTTTATTTATTTTTTTAAACCTGTCGTAAAATGTAATATGAAATTAAGTGTTCCATGTGTCGTGTATTATAAGAGTTAAGTTATTTAATAAATAAGCAAAAAAGGACAGCCATTCTGCCTTCTGCTGCAGTCTATCATTTGGCACTCAAATGGCAAGCATGCGAAGCGAGGTGTGGAGATATTTCAATCATGTTGACAACCAAACAAAAGTTAAATGTAAAATATGCAATGTCAAGCTAGTGTACCCCAAGTCTACCACTTCAATGCAAAACCACATGAGGTTGAAGCATAAAGAAACAACTTAGTCACAGGACAAACAAACGCAGCCCCGCATCACCTCATTTTCTACCTTGAAGCGAAGCTGTGACCCGGTAAGAAGCAGCACATCACACAGTTGATCACCACAATGATAACAAAAGACCTGCTACTTCTGAGCTTTGTTAACGGCTTTAATCTGTCGTTGTGCGCCGTAGTCTCGATAAGATCCCAGTTCCAAGGATTGATCTCTGCAAATTAATATAATTCTACAAGTGTATCTTTCGTTTTTATAAAGGATAGCCTACATAATGTGTATAATTTTGTTCAATGTACGTTTTTACTTTTTATTTAACTCAATCGTAAGCTAGGCGTTATTGCACTCCGTTTAAGAGCCTACTTCTGAAGACCAGCATTTTTCAAGTTCAATATCTTTTTGTCATGTTCAATAAATGCATCTTGCATTTGTGTTGTTTATTTAACTGTTATTTATTCTAATAGCTAAACAATCACAATTATTGTCACTGAATGCGTTGCGTCATGTCAGGCTAATTACATAATGGAACGGCAGCAGCATTTAAACATTTTCGAATATTCTAAAGAAATATTGGATATTATTCGAGTAGTGGAATCATTTCAAATGCTGCATGTAGGAAAACTATCCTCCTGAAAAAGAACATGAAATTGCTCGACTGCCTGTTCTGCAGTGCTTATGTTTGCTTTGATTGCTGTTACAGACAAAGAACAAAGTTTCTTCGAACAAGTGGCAGTGGAGACAGTGAGTGAGCGAGCACTGAGCAGCAGCTGAAAGGACTCGGCGGACAAAGCACACAGCGGATCCTGCACATGCGCAGAAATCTTTTTTTAGTCATAAACTTCCAGGTTCCAGAAAATTCCGAACTCCACACCAAACATCAAGTTTGCACTTTGTCTGCACCAAAGCTATTGGTGCAGACAGAGCTAGCCAGCATCATCAATATGTTTATGACAATACAGCACCCTCACAGGATTCACTGGCATCGCAACACACCTTAGTTTGCACTTTAATTAGAGACAGGGCATTGTCTATTGTCTAAATATAATGCAACCAGACATTAGCTAGTCAATTGGCAGTCATCTACTCAGAATGAGAGAAGGGACACACTGCGGTCAGAAATAGCTGACAGACAACCCTTCCACAGCACTAGTGAATGTGCACAAAAAGTATGTTCTAGAAGCTGTACTAGAAACGCCATAACTTTGTACTAATTGAGAAAATTGAGGCCCACAAGCATCAATTAGTGATTCATACCAGTGACACTGGGTGGACACTGAACAGTGGGTTGACAGGACTTACGGAGGGCTTTGATAGAGGCCAGAGGCTGGGCTCGTAGATTGTGAGGCCAGCTAGAATATTCAAAGGACAATGCTGGACAACAAGGCCAAATGACCACTGGTGTGAAACACACACACGTATACATACCTGCAGTTTCTGCAACCTCCATGATGGCAACAGCTGGTTCAACATCCGCTGAAAGAGGTAGAGCGTATTCACATTAAAGCTTCTTTCATAGCAAATTTTTCATCAAATAAAATGTAAGGTGGGATTGGTGTGAAATCTACTGACCATTGCTCTTCCGGTCTAACACAACGGTCACCACTAATAGAGTTCTTATGAGGCCACTCAAGGTCAGTACAAACTGTAACTCCAGTTCGTCCCCCCCCCCCCCTCATCTGGTTCTAAATATGTACGATAGACGGGTTGGTTGCTCAGCAACAACGCATGCACAACTACGGGGCAAAACATAAGGGGTTGGCTTAGATAGTTGACATGTAAATTATATTTCTTCCCCAATGTTTATTGAAAACAAATTTGCACAATGAGCACATGGTCTCAAATATATTGTTACAGTTGTTGCTTAGCTAGTTAGCAACTTTTTGCCATTTAGCACCTTAAAACAAGACATCTTAAAACAACAAGAACAAGATCAAACTAGTCACTTACGATTCTCCACACGGCAGTTTCTTGTCATTGTTGGTAGCCATCTGGCCATCCAGAAACACAACATCTGACTCCTGCCCCATTGAAGCGTCAATCGTGTGACATTGTCAGCTAACCCATCTATACCAACAACACTCCACTGGAAGAGGTTAACCCACCAGCAGCTTGATGTTTACTATACTTTTACTAAGCTGCCATATCCATCAAAACCAGTTTCATATATTTAGTATAAACACACATTGGTGATGTCCATCAACAGCAGAAAGACGTGTTCGCCAGGTTAACGGGTAAGTTAAGGTTATAGGATAAGAAAACTGACTTGGGTCAAAAAATAACAGACTGGGGAAAAAAAGCTAGATTTGAATCCCCTCATGACTTACAAGTTAGCATTGCCTAATATATCATGCATAACCACCACAACCTAAGGGCTTTTCTAGAGAGCATGGTCATTTATTTTATTTGAGGCGACAGGTAGCCTAGCGGTTAGAGCATTGGACCAGTAACTGAAAGTGTCCTTGAGCAAGGCACTTAACCCTAATTTGCTCCAGGAATTGACCCTGTAGGTAGGCAGTCATTGTAAATAGAATTTGTTCTTAACTGACTTGCCCAGTTAAATAAAGGTTACATTTAAAAAATGATGCTTCAAGGGAAAGCACTTTACATTTTCTCCTCCATATTGGATTTGGCAAAAGACAGAATTGACCAAAATATGCCAGCGCTCATTTTTATTAGATAGATAGAGATAGGTACTTCATTGATCCCCGAGGGGAAATTTCTTCACCAAGCAGCTACGAAAAAACACAGGGCAGGTGCAAAATGCCAGAACGAAAACTCACAAAAGAGAGATACACAATAGATGATACATAGTGCGGCAGTAAGTCTGGAGTGCAAAAAGCTATAAAAAGGCATTGCATAGTATGGGTGAATGGGTACACAATACATTGTTACAAAAAAATTATACAAATATTGCAAGTTGATTTAGATAAATAAGGAATATTTGCATGGTTAACTATACAGGTCGATGGCACTGAAATACTTTAATAGCTAAATGTGCGTATGATATAAGTGAGGATAATAATAGTTTACTTAATATACAGTCTGGTTAAAGTGAATAAGTGAATATTTGCATGGTTAAATTAACCGTACAGGTAAATGAATATTTGCATGGTTAAATTAACCGTACAGGTAAATGAATATTTGCATGGTTATTTAAATTTTGACAGAGAAAAAAAGACAGACCTAGATCTCTTTTACGGCTGTGCCCTGTGTAAACATGTTAACATGTACAATTTAGACACAAAGACAGACATTCTGTATCTTAAAACATACAAAACAGAGAAACATTTCAAGAAAAACAGAGTTCAACAGAAACAAACACAGATAACATCATACTGATCCTCTAAAATATTTTTTAAATGGGAAAGGGGCTAGTGTCTAGCTTAAGGTGGGTCTGCAATTTGTTCCACAGAAAAGGTGCAAAGGAACTGATGGCAGTTCTACCCAAATCTGTGTAGACTGCAGGCGTCTCTAATGTAATCCATGACTGTGATCTGGTATTACAATTAGTATGGCTAGTGGAAATTAATGCTGAAATATATGGCAGGTGTTTTAAAAGGAGTACTTTATAAATAAACAGAAGAGCATGTTTTTCTCACGTCACAGACAGAGGGGCCCAACCCATATTTTGGTATAGAATAGTGTTGTGTTCTGAAACTATCCCCGCTGATAAACCTGAGTGCACAATGGTAAATAGCATCCAGTGGTTTTAATGTGGTTGCCGAAGCATGCATATAGATAACATCACCATAATCGAAAACGGATAAAGAGGTAATCTGAACAATTTGCTTTCTATTTACAGAGGACAGACAGGCCCCTTAAATTAACTGTACAAAAAATATATAACTGACAGGATACTAATATGCATTCCAGAGTGAATCACTACGTAAGTTCAGTCCAAGAATTACTTACAATATTGCACGTGATATGATATAACAACTGTACATGAATATGTATATAAAGTCCTGAGTGAATGAGTGATTACAGACCAGATTTACTCACGGACTGATGCCTAATTGTTAAAGTAGGTCCTAACACCCCAACAATATAGTTTCACCCCAACAGTTCCAGGTCTATGTTGCCGACGGCACGGCACCCCAGTGAGGCATTAAATAGTCTAATAGCTCTCTGGCACACCGTGTTGGGATCAGTCTGTGACTGAAGGTGCTCCTCTGCACCATAACCATGGCATGCATAACCATGGCAAAACGTAAAACCAAAAAACGTAAAACCAATCAGTTGAGATGGCTTTTGATCTGGGCAAGACTGTAGATACAGAACATATCTATGTAAATAGATGGCTAGAGTTACATGTATGAATGGCTCTGACTTGAGTTATTTCTGCTTTTTTGGTCTGCTCAAATACGACACTTTGTTCACAAGTTTGTCTTCCACTTATGGACTGTATGTACATAAGATCACCCACTTCACACCAATAATGACAACACAAGCTACCAGTTCCTCAACAAGTTCTCATGTCTTGCGATTTATGCAGGGCAAGGTTGTACCCGTTCAAATAATGACTAGTTGGCCATCTACAATAGCTAGTTAGGTACATGGCTTGAAATTCTAACTTACATTGTGGTAAGGGTATAGACACAAAAAATACGTAATTGGCCAAGAATGTCTTAGCTAGCCATTTCTGACTACAAAGTCCACGTAGATGGTAAGACAAACAACTTTTAATTGTATTTTTACTGAAGTTACGCGTACACAATTGTCACACGACTGACAGTCATATGAGAGGTTTGGCTAACTAAAGATAACTTACTTATGCCAGTAACTAACAGTTGGTAAAATTATAAAGTTAGTTAGGTACTCTACTAAAACCTCGAATGTCCAAAACCTCACACTAACTGACTAGTACAGTTGTCTAAAAACAACCCAAGTTAGTTAACCGGCAAATAGCTTGTAAGTAGTGGTTATAAAGTTAACGTTAGTTAGTGGTAACTAAAACCTAACGAAAATATTAACTACAAGCAATCCATCCATTAACTACCGAACTAGAGTAACGTTATAACGTTACCTAACTAACAAACTAACGTTGTGTTGCTAGCTAACTAAAGACCGTTAATTGTGTAACTAATGCTTGTCTTTAACGTTAACTAGCTACTTTACGCGGTCTCCGAAGTGTAGACGCATGTGTGTTGCGGGGCTAGTTAGCTAGCTAACTAAGTTATCTTAATACCAAGCTAGCTAAACGCAAACCTGACTGAACGCCAACTTACCACCGGAATCAGGATCTTCCGAGGGGCCTTTCTGAAAGAAGGACGGGACGAATTCGACGGCATTTATGTTGGGGACAAACGGTTTGGCATTCACGTTGAGGGCGGCGAATTCAGAATCGAGTTTCCCGTCGACCGGGGCCTCAACATCATCCTCTTGTTCCCAGGAATCAGGGGCAGCGTCTCTCGGGTCCATCGTGGGTCTTTGCTAAATGTTCACTACTGTGGATAAAGACTTGCGTTACGCAGTTGCTGAACTGGCTAGTGTCCGCCCTTATTAGCCCGTTGTTGAGGTCACCCGATAAAATTGATAAAACTTCCACTCTCTAATGTCTAATATGTGTTCGATTTACTTGAAATAAAATTACCGGTTTCTCTCGGTAAACGGATACGCGGATTCGACTCTGCACTCCCAGCAAGTCCTCGTGTGCTGCTGACTCTCCCCAGCCGACGGGAGAGACAACCAGTTGCATACTGGGAGATGCTGTGCAATGCAGGTGTCGCCATTATTCGGTAGAACGCAATGGTCGAAGCAAAAGAACTACATTTCCATACACACGAAAAGCACACCTTTTACGTCAACGTTGCTGACACATCTTACCAGTTCAACATTTTTTTAGTTCCGATTCGGCAAACGTTTTCACGGGACTCTAAGGCCAAAGTGTGTTCTAGTATGAACACTGAAAATTATTATTTACACATCACGCGTATCCCGTTTAAACCTCAATTTCATTACCAAAAATCGAGGAAGTGCATCTGCAACAAACTTTATCATTGGATATTTTTGCATAGGCCTGTCTGTGTGAGTGCGCTAGTTATTTCCAGTGTAGGCCTTCTCTATTGACAGACAGACAGTGGGTATTTAATAGCAATGCAGCCCGTTCCAAATAGGTAAACGCATGCAAGCTTAGCTCATTTTCATTCCCATCGAAATAAAAAATGTGAACTATACTGAACAAAAATATAAGCCCAAGAATGTCAAAGTTTTTACTTAGTTACTGTTCATAAAAGGAAATCAGTCAATTGAAATAAATTCATTTCACATAACTGGGCATGAGCCCACTGGGGAGCCGGGCCCAGACAATCAGAAAAGGGCTTTATTACAGACAGAAATACTCCTACTTCTTGATATGCCACACCGCTCAGGTGGCTGGATTATCTTGGCAAAGGAGAAATGCTCACTAACAGGGATATAAGCAAATTTGTGCACAAAATTTGAGAGATGGACACTGCTGAGGTTCAGCTGAGGACTTGGTGTAAAGTACTAATTTTTCCACTAGGGTGAGACAATGTCCACATAGATGGCGCCACAAAACGGTACATCATCCAAGGCAGGGCGCAATAACCATGAGAAACATAATTGAGCATTGCAGTGTGTATTTGAGTTCTTTCATTCATTCCCTATACTGATGCCATTGGTTATTTCTGACAGGGAGAAACACATCAAGCTGACATTGATACTAAATCAGGATTTCAATGATATTGACTGTGGAATTACTGATTAATTGGTAACTAACAACTTGATTAACACCTTTGACCTGTACATTTAAGAATCCCTGCAAATGATTGATGACACAAAACTGTTTTATATCATGTTTTAATAAAGCTGATTGGATTCTACAATATATCCCTCTTTCCATCCCAGTAAATTACATTTGACCCGTGTTTTTTCAAACATCTTTGAGAAACAGGCATTGAACGTCAGTGCATTACTTCAACCACCTATGTCCTTAAAACATTGTTAAAGCATTAATCTATTACATATTTTCACTTCAGAAAACTATATTAATGGTGAATCAAGAATAACACTCCCAGTTCAACAACAAATATCAATTATTTTCTCCTTCGCAATGAGTGGATTATTACACCAGAATTGATGATTAGGAGCGGAATCAAAAGTAACATGTACATACAGTTGAAGTCAAATATAAACTCAGTTTTTCACAATTCCTGACATTTAATCCTAGTAAAAATTCCCTGTCTTAGGCCAGTTAGGATCACCATTTAAAAAAATGTGAAATGTCAGAATAATACTTGAGAGAATTATTTATTTCAGCTTTTATTTCTTTCATCACATTCCCAGTGGGTCAGAAGTTTACATACACTCAATTAGTATTTGGTAGCATTACCTTCCTTTAAATTGTTTAACTTCGGCCAAACCTTTCAGGTAGCCTTCCACAAGCTTCCCACAATACATTGGGTGAATTTTGGTACATTCCTCATGACAGAACTGGTGTTACTGAGTCAGGTTTGTAGGCCTCCTTGCTCAAACACGCTTTTTCAGTTCTGCCCACACATTTTCTATAGGATTCAGGTCAAGGCTTTGTGATGGCCACTCCAATACCTTGACTTTGTTGTCCTTAAGCCATTTTGCCACAACTTTGGAAGTATGCTTGGGGTCATTGTCCATTTGGAAGACCTGAACTTCCTTTACTGTGGATATAGATACTTTTGTACCGGTTTCCTCCAGCATCTTCACAAGGTCCTTTGCTGTTTTTCATCTCTAGGAGACAGAACGAGACTCCTTCCCGAGCGGTATGACGGCTGCGTGGTCCCATGGTGTTTATACTTGCGTACTATTGTTTGTACAAATGAACATGGTACCTTCAGGCGTTTGGAAATTGCTCCCAAGGATGAACCAGATTTGTGGAGGTCTACAATTTTTTTCTGAGGTTTTGGCTGATTTCTTTTGATTTTCCCATGATGTCGAGCAAAGAGGCACTGAGTTTGAAGGTACGCCTTGAAATACATCCACAGGTACACCTCCAATTGACTAAAATGTTATCCATTAGCCTATCAGAAGCTTCTAAAGCCATGACATAATTTTCTGGAATTTTCCAAGCTGTTTAAAGGCACAGTCAACTTAGTGTATGTAAACTTCTGACCCACTGGAATTGTGATATAGTGAATTATAAGTGAAATAATCTGTCTGTAAACAATTGTTAGAATAATTACTTGTGTCATGCACAAAGTAGATGTCCTAACCGACTTGCCAAAACTATAGTTTGTTAACATGAAATCTGTGGAGTGGTTGAAAAATGAGTTTTAATGACTTCAACCTAAGTGTATATAAACTTCTGACTTCAACTGTACCTAACATGTTTAAAGAATATGAAAACAGAATGTCCTCAATAAAGTAAGGTGATAAAGACAAAAAAATTATATAGTACATTAAATACAATGAGTGCAGTGAACCAAGATCTTTATAGTATCATATTCAGAAGACAACAATAACAGTTGTATTTTCAAGTTAAGTGCACATCCTAAGCTAAGAAAAACATAAAAGTATATGCTCATTCCATTTGGTCTGCTTTGGATATAAAACGTCAATCTTGTACAGTGGATGCAAAATCAGTTTAATAAGCAAATTATTAAGTTAATTTGAAAGTCAAGCCAGTAGTCTCCGGACACCCTAGGGCATTAAAGTTCTCCCAAATCTTTATGACTACATAGCAGAAATATGATTGGTCAACGAGAATGTAACACCTGTAATTTCAATAATTACAACTGTGTACAAAACATGTTGTAAACCACCTTAGGGCTGTGGGTCGATAATAGTTAACTTCTCCCCTTTGAATACAAATGGTTTGGAAGGAATATACAACTCGATACTTGACAAAGATCGTAGAGAAAACGTATGTGAAATCAAATAGAGATTGTAATGGAAGCAGGACGGAAACATTGTTGTGTCATTTCAAGTCAGGTATCATAAATTCTTCACCAAAGTAGTTATTGCAACAAAAATTATAGATTTAGTTCTTATTTTGAGAATAACAAATACAAAATAAGTGAATTATTGAAAAGGTTTTGATTAATTTAAGACATACTATGTGCAACATTAAATAAGGTACTGCAGTAATAAAATGGACAGAACAAATTAAATACCTGTTATCTTTTTTTCATTATTATGCATTGAAACCAAATCCTTTAACCTCCAAAAATGCTATCATCAGTCTATGCATTATAATAACTACTACATGTCTTTCTCACAGGAAACATCAACATGCAGTATTAGCCACTATATCTTTTGACAAAGAAAATCAAAACAAGTATTTCCTCAGAATGCATGTTAAACAAGACTTTGCTTGTGGACGTTAAGCCCCATTGGTCATATTATTAAAAACATACATTTATATTGTAAAAACATTGTACACCAAATCAGACCCAAGTATGTGCAAATATTAACAGGAGGGTGTTTGACAAACCGTGGAGGGTTTATACTGTGGGAATGTTTAAAGATCAGAAGCAGGTGGATGTGTGTCTTCTTTCGTGTTAAGTCATATCACAGTATGCTTTCATTTTTCTACTACATTTCCCTCTATTATAGAGCTGGGTTTACTGATAATGATGGTGATTAGGTATAGAAATAGAAGGTGTGTATACAGAACATACAATCTAAAATGGTTTTATTTCCAGTGTTAGTCACACGTTACTTGCATATAAGCTGCTGTACCTCCGGGCCATGACGAGGCCGACTGAAGTAGAATGGAGGCCATGAACCAGGAAGTCCTCAGACGACCCTTCACCTTTGACTCCCAGCCCCAGATGTAGTTCCTGCTTGACCAGAGTACTTAGGTCCTATAGGGTGTCTGAATTCTACTCCTACATAATTATTTATTAACCCACAGAGAGATTGAGTCCTCAGACACAATCTCAGGACTGCTGTAGAAACAACCCTAGAGACTTAGGCTGGATTCGATTCTGAAATCCTGGTTACTTCCCTCTGCCCTTGACTTTTCCCTCACAGTCTTCAAGGGACTGGAACGAAAGAATAAAGAGATAAAATGACAATACCACTCACTACCCATCTGGTAGTCTAAGTGAAGCCTTTGCTATCTAATTATCTCTCATCCCAGTCTCCAGTCCCTTCAGATCTACAAGGACACAATTGTCAAGAAAAGAGGCAAGGGAGAATTATTTAAGAATCGAATGAATCCCTGCTCTGCAACACCTGCTGGCCTGGCCTGGCACTTTGCAGAGACTGTTTCAAAGAACCCTGCCCTGGGTGCTGTCCTATCTGCCTGTCTCCTCCCCTAGTGCCTCCCCTGTTGCCTCCTGGCCCTCAGGCTGTCTCTCCTCCTCCTCCTCCATATCCGGTTCCCCTTCCTGTGTACCCACCTCACCCTCCTCCTGCGTGGGCTCGGGTTCAGCAGGCACCTGGGGGGTCTCTGGGCTCTCAGGGGCCACGGAAACCACCTCGTCTGAGACAGGGGAAGGTGGGTTGGTTGTGGAGGGTTGTGGGACCCCCTCCCTGGAGAGATCCTCAGCCTGGCCCACAGAGCTGGTCTCACTGTGGGAGTCAGAGCCCCCTGCACCCTCGCGCTGGAACAGCCTCTGTCCTGCAAGTGGAGGAGGAAAAGGAGGAGTAGTCAGAGAGAATAGTAGTCTAAGATTTCCAGTATTTTCAATAAATAACAATTTTAAAGAGAATGACTGCAAAATAACAAGAATATCCCATTCTATAGATTCTGTGAGGCCATACCTGGCAGTCTCTTGGCAGAGGAGGTGGGGGTTTCTGGCGACGCCAGCCCACCTGTCTGGGCCTTCATGGAGTAGGTGGGCTCTGTGGAGTCCAGGGAACCTATGGGAAACACACAGTCACTTATTATACCATCGGAATGCAGACATACAGGAGCAACATAGGAGCAGACACAGACGAGACACACACACACACGCGTACCTGCAGCCAGGTTAAAGGTCCTGCCCTTCACAGTGCTCTGGAACGGAGAGAACCAGTTCAACACAGAGCCGACCAGAGGAATCTGTCTCAACACACCCTGAGAGAGAGAGAGAGAGAGATGATGCAAAAAAAAAAAAAAAAAAAAAAAATCAGTCCATAAAATGTGCATGTATACAAAGCGTTGATTAAGATTCCTCACACACACACACACACACACACACACACACACACACACACACACACACACACACACACACACACACACACACACACACACACACACACACACACACACACACACCTCCTCCATGAGTTTCTCCTGGTTGTCTTTCTGGAGCTGGAGCTCCGCCTCCTGGATGCCTTTCCTCACCACCTCAGTCATGTTCTCTAATAGCTGGTGACAAGATGGGACAGAAAAAAATAGTCATTTACTGAATCAATGCAATGGGATTGTAGTTTTACACAGATTTTTGATTACTTGTTATAATCAAAAATCAATATAATCCGGAAGTACCAGCCATGTTGGAGGCAGTGGAAGACTGTAGGTAAACAGAAGTAACAGCCATGTTAGTGGAAGTGGCAGACTGTAGGTAAACAGAAGTAACAGCCATGTTAGTGGAAGTGGCAGATTGTAGGTAAACAGAGTAGAAGGAGATAGCGTTACCCTGCCATTCTCCTCTATGTCCCTCCCCAAGGCGGCTATCGTATCCACTAGCTCTGCCACGTCTAGGTCCTCCGTTGCCATGCCAATAAATATGCAGTCCTTATCGGGTCCGAACTCCGGGCCTGAGGATGGAGAGAGGTTAAGGAGGCAGAATTAGAACCAGGTCTGAATCATTCGGCAGGTAGCCGAGTGGTTAGTGTTGGGCCCGTAATCGAAAGGTTGCTGGATCGAATCCCTGAGCTGACAAGGTAAAACCTGTCATTCTGCCCCTGAACAAGGCAGTTAACCCACTGTTCCTAGGCCATCATTGTAAATAAGAATTTGTTCTTAGTTGACTTGCCTAGTTGACTGGCTAAATGAATATATGTATATATATTTTAAATCCTTGATTTGAGAGTCCAGATATGATAAAAGGAGCTCTGTGCTACTGACCGGTGGAGAAGATGAGGTCTGTGTCCAGATCCCCTAGTTTCACCAGCAGTTCACAGTTGATCTTCTCCATCTCCAGCTGTCTCCTACTGTCGTTCATCTCCTCAATCCTCGGCTCATACCTGAGTGGACGCACGCACAATCATTGCACATTATTTTACTGTACAGAAATGACAAGGTATTTACTATGAAATGGTAAAATGGTAATTAGACAGCTATTAATAATACTAATAGTGAATTAATAACAGTATATTCCTACCTGACGGCTCCCAGGCCGGGCCAGCTGAGGTCCTCTATGTAACTGAGGGCAGAGTGGCGGTACACCTCCTCTCTGAAGTCCAGTCTGAGACGCAGCGTACAGTTCAGCACAGGAACCAGCTCAGTCAACCGCTCCACCAGGAGATCCACGTCACACCGCTGGGTCCCCAGGGCTGGGAGGGAACAGGTCAGAGGGCAAGGTTCAGAGGTCAAGATAGATTGATAGATACTTTATTACTCCCCCGGGGGGGAAATTTCATTGTCAAGCATCTACAACAAAACACAGGGCAGGTGCAAAATGCCACAACGAAAGTACACAAAAGACAGATACACGGTACATGATACATAGAGCGGCAGTATGAAAAAGTATAGAAATACAAGATATCTGGAGTGCAAAAAAAAAAAAAAGCTATAAAAGGACATTGCATAGTATGAGTGGTTGGCTGAATATGTACACTATACATTGGTGGATGTTGGATGGTTAACTATACTATACAGGTTGATGGCAGAGAAATACTTCAGTAGCTAAAAATGCGTATGATATGAGCGAGGGAATAATAGTTTACTTAATATACAGACTGGCTAAATGAACAGGTAAGTGAATATTTTGCATGGTTAAATTAGCTGTACAGGTAAATATACAGTTATATTTACAGATAAGTGAATACTTGCATGGTAACAAACTGTACAGGTAAATGACAGGAAGAGATACTTTAATAGCTAAATGTGTGTATGATATCATTTGGGGTAATAATAGTAATTCCCTTAAAATACAGTCCTTAGTGCGCAGGGTATAATTACAGACAACTGCACGTATTGCACATTCGATATACTAAAAGCAATGAGAAAAGGTGCAACTGGCAGGATACTAATAATATGCATTCCTGAGTGAATGCCTACGTAAGTTAAGTCCAATAATTACTTACAATATTGCATGTGATATGATATAACAACTGTACATGAGTATGTATATACAGACCTGCATGAATAAATAGGTCCTGAGTGGATGAGTGCTGATGGACCAGAGTTACTCACGGATGGATGCATAATTGTTAAACAACAGTTACAGGGTCAACATTACGAGAGTTGTGCCTGACTAACACCCACTATGGTGGGTGGATTGACTGACGATGATCAGGTGCTCTTCATTAACTGTACAGGTGAGTGTGTGTCTTACAGGTGAGTGTGTGCCTTACATGTGAGTGTGTGCCTTACAGGTGAGTGTGTGCCTTACAGGTGAGTGTGTGCCTTACAGGTGAGTGTGTGTGCCTTACAGGTGAGTGTGTGTGTGTGTTACCTGCGGCGGTCATAAGAGGGGTGAAGCGGACACAGGTGCCCTCGTCTTCCAACTCCACTACGTCTACCCCGCTGGCAGGAACCAGCTGTGCCAATCGCTCACACAGCTACAGGTAGACACAATCAATCAATCAACCAACCAATCTTTATTGTCTCACCCACTACAAATGTATACAAATGCTTACCCATCTGTTGAGGGTATCTAGCACTTCTCTCTCTCCAGCATAGTAGCCCTCCACAGAACCACCACTGGATTCTGAGTAGCGGGGAAGAGGGGGAGGGCATCGCATTACGACCATACATATTACATGACAAATTCAAACACATAGTACATTTACATGATACTCATTTGAATGCATTATTACATCATTTGAATTTATTATTACATCATTTGAATGCACAAATTGCAACTGAAGTTGGATGTAGCTGAATAAGAGTTCCTGCTTAGTTGTCAGGAAAATGTGTAGGAATAGAAAGAGTAGTGTTAACCACTCACCTGCACTGCTCTCCTGGGAGAACCTGAACACTACTACTGGAGTGTTGAGCTCATCCTCCACCTGCAGCACAGGACAGGTGAGACAAACCACACAGGTGAGGTTCCACACATCCAGGGTCATAACCTTTGACCTTTAAAAATCTATTGTCATTAACATGCAAACAGGTGTACTGTGTGAGAATGAGCCTGAACAGGCCTGAGAAGCTGTGTGATGTGATGCTATGGAGATGCCTGGTTTTGTGACACACATCCTCTGTTTGAGCAGTCAAACTGGTCTGCATGGGGATTGTTATATCATGCAACTTTAAAAACTTAAAATGTTTGTGCGTAAAATGTCAATGGCTATGACTTCCATTCACAATGAACATTTATGTGTTTTCCATGGACATTATGTACATGACTAACTCTTAATCATACAACCTACGACAAATCCACAACTCACCATTATATTGTATGTACTGTGTATACTTTGCACATAAACCATTGGGCCGGCAAATTGTAGTTTTAGAGAAAATCTCAGCACAGAAAAGACACTCCTCTTCCCTTCGGGTAATTTCTGTCCATCTCTAACAATTCACAGTAAGGGTATGTACTACCCAGTTACCCACAGCAGGACTGACTGGTTGAAGTGACATGTTGTACCCTAACAGGGTAGTTATGTAAACACAGTGAGGTCCATTTTTGATGACGCCTGGGTCAAAGTTAAAAACTTTAGCGTCATCAGGATTCTGTGAAGAAGTGGTGGTGGGGACTTTCCCTGATGTGCCTAAAACATGCCTGTAGTGGTGATTGGACAGGAACCAGGAAGTGGACTGATGGCCGTTTTAGCCAATGGTGCCCTCGGTTTGAGCGGGGTCTCAAAATACAGTGCTTCTCAGGGAATTCAGGTGGACAAACATGGTCAGGGACAGAGTGAAACAGAGAAAGGAGAGGAAGGGGGGGGGGGGGGGGGGGGGGTTGGTCCCACCTACAATAGACAGAATGAGAGAGCCCAGCAAGTCCCGTAGAGAGCCCCCTGAGATCGGCGGGATCCGAGAGAGCGACACCACACCCTGTAACCAAGGCAACCCAACAGCTCACCATCTACAGTATAGACACACACTTACTAAACACAAACAGCACACGGCACTCACTACGACAAAAGGTACTCAAAGCCACTTTCAACCCAACACAGTAACCAGACCCACACACTCTGCTGGTTCACTGGATCAGCTTCAGCAGTTACTGCACCGTTCCAATGATCTCTATATCATCTACACGTGTCAATCTTATTCACACTGTTTCAGATGATCTGAAGAGCAATATCTGCTCAGAGCTGATGCCTGTTAACGAGGTCTTTGTTTAGTGACAGTATGATGGCAGTCTCTGTTAGCGAGGCTGAGTGCCATTTCTTTACCATAGTCAAAGCATCGGAGAGAGAGATCTCAGAGTCAAGCTCATCCTGATGATGATGATGACGTAAAAACCAGACATGAGACGCCCTCATCTTCATAGCTGTGTGTTATGTGTTTGAGAGGAGTCGGTGTGATCGTATGTTATAACTCATCAAGCCCATATATGGGGGGCCTTCGTCCTATGACCCACCTATGTGTAATGGCTTTACAGTGCCTTCGTTAACACCCATAGTGCATTAGAATATAATGCAATAAACAGCTTATGGCTGCTTAGAACTGTCTCAATCCTTTACATATATATTAATAGTAGTAGATAGTTAATAGTTGACCAGCGAGTTGTGGACCTACTGAAGTCTTTATGGAAGCCAGAGTCTTCAGTTTCTCCAGAAGCTGTTGGCTCTACAGACAAAAAGAGATACGTCACGGGTCAGTTTGTTAGCAATAAGGTGATAGAAATTAACACCAACATCGTCAAGTCACATTCTAATTACTAAGCCAAAGTACTTACGAGCTCTGCAGCGTGTCTGATCTTCTCCACTATCCCATCATGGCCCAGGTACTGCAGGGAGAGCCAGAGAGGCAGGGCATGCAGCTTCTCTGCAGGCTGACTGGATGTCAACCCGGCTGCCAGAGACTAAGACAGGAGAGAGATATCTCAAATGGATAGGTAAAACCAAGGATTCCATATCAGATCCGTAATAACTCCAAGGGAGGCAGGAAGGAAGGAAGGATGTTTAAAGTACTAAACAGAGACCAGATAGGCCCTACAGCTAGAGCTGAGAGAGGATACGAAAGAAGAGAAACCAGGAAGGAGAAAGTGTACCAGGGCTGGGTCCTCGTGTCTGTAGAGGGTGACAGCAGGGACAGCAGGCAGGCCCAGCCACGGACCCAGTGTCAGGGTCATACTGTCACTCCTAGTGGCAGCCTGGGGACGGGGGAGGGGCAAAGACACATACTGTAGTAGACATATTACATTACCGTACAATACAGCCATCTTACAGCGCATTCATTTCAAGTTCAGAGGGTCACAGAACAGGAGCGCATATCTTATACCTACCGTCACAGGGGCCGAGACCTGCCCCAGAGCCAGGGTTGCCAAGTTGACCCTGAGAGAGACAGAAAAGACAAAGCAGTTATAAAGCATTTACAAATCCCTCCAATATTGTTAGTTAAAGACATATTAGAAGTATGTGTAATGTTGTTACCCACCCTTCAATGTGGAGCCACATGACATACTGTTCACAGAGCTCCTTTAGACGGCCCAGCTTGTCTGTGTGGCCAGCCCCAGGGGTGCCTGGGAAGACAAGGCAGCGAGTACGCTGAGTCACTCTGCAGTATGTCTTGGTCAATACGTCAATATGACCAGGTAAGTCATACAATAACATCCTGGTTGGTCAAGAGGTAAACATTGTTTCACTTTAGAGTGTAATACTATGTGTAACCATGCAAGGTTTTGCAATAAGCACACAATCCATAAAACACTTATAAAAGAGTAGACGTGTGCCCTTAGCTACTCATTTGATGATAATTGTATTAATGGTGATAGAATTCCCCACTGACCGGCGTTGGCTATCAACAGCAATGGAAGCTTTCCAGTCTCCACATCCTCTCTGATCAGCTTGTCCAGCAAGGCAACATCCTGCAGATAGGAAAACACCCAGGGAGACATAATATTATGTCTTCAATTTAAAATCAGGGTAGTACGGTAGGTAGTATGAATGCAGGCACCCCAGTATTACCTAAATATACTAATATATATATATATATATATATATATATACACACACACACACAGCGGGTGAAATAAGTATTGAACATGTCACCATTTTTCTCAGTAAATATATTTCCAAAGGTGCTATTGACATGAAATGTTCACCAGATGTTGGTAACAACCCAAGTAATCCATACATACAAAGAAACCAAAACAAATAAGTTCAGAAATTAAGTTGTGTAATAATGTGAAATGACACAGGGAAAAAGTATTGAACACATGAAGAAATGGAGGTTCAAAAAGGCATGGAAAGCCAAGACAACAGCTGAAAACTATCAGTAATTAAAAAGCAATCCAGCCCCCTGTCAGTGCAAATTAATATCAGCTGGTTCAGTCCCAACTGATGGCCTACAAAAAAGGTCTCATTGCCAAGGTGTCACACAAGACACATCTCATGATGGGTAAAAGCAAAGAGCTGTCTCAAGACCTTCGTAACCTAATTGTTGAAAAACATAATGATGGGATTGGTTATAGGCTCATTTCTAAGCTTCTGAATGTTCCAGTGAGCATTGTTGGGGCCAAAATACGGAAGTGGAAAGACAATAATTTCACCATAAATTTGCCTCGACCAGGTGCTTTATGACAGAGGAGTGAAAAGAATAATCAGAAGAGTTGTCCAAGAGCCAAGGACCACTTGTGGAGAGCTTCAAAAAGACCTGCAATTAGCAGGTACTGTTGTCTCAAAGAAAACAGTAAGTAATGCACTCCACCGCCATGGCCTGTATGCACGCTCACCACGCAAGACTCCATTGCTGAAAAAAAAGCATGTTGAAGCTCGTTTAAAGTTTGCTGCACAACATTTGGAAAAGCCAGTGAAATACTGGGAGAATATAGTGTGGTCAGATGAGAGCAAAATTGAACTGTTTGGATGTCATAATACACACCATGTTTGGAGGAGAAATGGCACTGCACATCACCCTAAAAACACCATACCAACAGTGAAGTTTGGAGGTGGGAACATCATGGTGTGGGGCTGCTTTTCAGCAAATGGTACTGGCAAACTTCACATAATTGAAGGAAGGATGAATGGGCAAATTCACAGAGACATTCTTGACAAAAATCTGCTGCCATCTACCAGGATGATGAAGATGAAATGAGGGTGATCCTAAACACACAGCCAAGGAAACTCAATTGGTTTCAAAGAAAGAAAATAAAGCTGCTAGAATGGCCCAGCCAATCACCTGACTTAAATCCCATTGAAAATCTATGGAAAGAACTGAAGATCAAGATTCATAGAAGAGGCCCACGGAACCTTCAAGATTTGAAGACTGTTTGTGTGGAAGAATGGGCCAAAATCACACCAGAGCAATGCATACGACTAGTTTCTCCATACAGGAGGCGTCTTGAAGCTGTCATTACCAACAAAGGCTTTTGTACAAAGTATTAAATAAATATCAGTAAGTGTGTTCAATACTTTTTCCCCTGTGTCATTTCACATTATTACACATAACATAATTTCTGAACTTATTTGTTTTGGTTTCTTTGTATGTATGGATTACTTGGGTTGTTACCAACATCTGTTGAAAATGTCATGTCAATAGCACCTTTGGAAATATATTTACTGAGAAAAATGGTGACGTGTTCAATACTTATTTCACCCGCTGTATATATATATATATATATATAAAAAAAAAAAGTATGTGGACACCCCTTCAAAATTACTGACAGGTGTATAAATGCGTAATCTCCAGACACAAACATTGGCAGTAGAATGGCCTTACTGAAAGGCTCAGTGACTTTCAACGTGGCACCGTCACAGGATGCCACCTTTCCAACAAGTCAGTTCATCAAATTTCTGCCCTGATAGAGCTACCCCGGGCAACTGTAAGTTTTGTTATTGTGAAGTGGAAACATCTAGGAGCAAGATCGACCCAGCCTTAAAGTGGTAGGCCACACAAACTCACTGAACAGGACTACAGAGGACACGCTTCACCATCTGGCAGTCCGACAGATTCATCTGGGTTTGGCGGATGCCAGGAGAACGCTACCTGCCCCAATGCGTTGTACCAACTGTAAAGTTTGGTGGAGGAGGAATAATGGTCTGGGGCTGTTTTTCATGGTTCGGGCTAGGCCCATTAGTTCCAGTGAAGGGAAATCTTAAAGCTACAGCAAAAAATTACATTCTAGACAATTCTGTGCTCCCAACATTGTGGCAACAGCTTGGGGAAGGCCCTTTCCTGTTTCAGCATGACGATGCCCCCGTGAACAAAGCGAGGTCCATACAGAAATGGTTTGTCGAGATCAGTGTGGAAGAACTTAACTGCCCTGCACAGAGCCCTGACCTCAACCTCAACCGACTGCGAGCCAGGCCTAATTGCCCAACATCAGTGCCCAAACTCACTAATGCTCTAGTGGCTGAATGGAAGCAAGTCCCCGCAGCAATGTTCCAACATCTAGTGGAAAGCCTTCCCAGAAGAGTAGAAGCTGTTACAGTAGCAAAGGGGGGGACCAACTCCATATTATTGCCCATGATTTTGGAACATACTTTTGGTCATGTAGTGTATATTGTATGAGCCCATCTAAATGAGGCTAATCTTCCTACCATTTGGTGCTGGGATCCAAACATGGTGTTACAGGGGACGGTGCACAGGCTGGACAGAGGCAGACCCAGCTGAGGAAGAGAAGATTTCTGTTAAAGTCAATCTACATTGAATAACTTCTGAAATATTTGCCCTTACATGACCAAAGTAATATCAAAAAGGTCTGTTGTGTGTCTTCATGTAAGTACATGCAATGTGCTTCTATGCCTGCTTCTACTCCTACTTGGCTGCAAAGGTGCTGTCCCAGGCCAGGCCTGCAGGTGGCGCTCTGGTAAATGACAGGCTGTCTGGAGTTGAACACGGCGTAGCCCTCTGTGGAGTAGTCCTCATAGCGGGCGTTGATGACCAGGCGACACACCTTCAGCAGGCCCTCTCGGTCATCCTCATGGTAGTATGCTGAGCCACTCTCATACCTGGCAGGACATCAAAATCTAATTAGCAATGCACCAGGAACAAGCAAACACATGCACTCGACAGACAGACCCAGACCAAGACCTGAAGAGTCTGCAGAGCCAGAGTGTTGTGTCAGACGCGACGCGTGTGATCAGCTTCCTGAGTATCTCCCTGTCCAGCATTGAGATGTAGGCTGCTAGGCTGTGTCCTAGCAACGCCATGTGACCCTGCTCCCCAACGTTCTGCATCCTGCTGGGGTACAAGGCACACACAGGAAGTGAGGTCACAAAGATGTGATGATGTTGATCAACTGTATTATACTGATTGTAATAGGAATATTTAAGATTAATAAATATACAACGAAGAAACACAATCCTTAGCATGTTTATATGTTTTCACTTTCTGCGTTCTGTTTGTGCAAGTGATTGACGCCAGACTTGAGGTACAAGGACACTGATTATTACTGTATTCTTTGAAACACTGTGTGATTCTGTAGCAGCTGAATGTCACTGCAATTTGTTTTGACTTCCTACAAGAGTCAAAACACTTGGTACTGTCTGATTATAATATAAAGGGCCTGTCTACAAGAGTCAAAACACTTGGTACTGTCTGATTACAATATAAAGGGCCTGTCTACAAGAGGCCAGATAAACATTTTCTCTGCCTCTGTTCTGGAGGTGTCTCCCTGTTGCAACTTGTAATAACCCAGATTTATTTTGTATTTATATTATCCATGCCTTCTCTCCTTTTTAGGAGAATAGGAAATTCCTATTATACAGATAAAACAATTCTAAGATGGCCTTCTGACGGACATATGCTCTCAGTAGTGGTGTTCTAATGTTAGACCTACCGATGGCTTGGCTTGTCTTCCTCCTTATCTTCATGCATGAGATTCTGGACCAGCTGGAGTATACTGGCCACATCCTGCCCACTGGAAGTTAGGAACAAAACACACAATGTTTTGTTTGAGGGGACCCATGGCTTCTGTGAAATACCATCCACATTTGTTTGTGTGTGTGAGAGTGAGAGAGAGAGAGAGAGAGAGAGAGAGAGATACTAGATCGAGAGTGAGAAACAAGGGTATCTGCTGTACTCACTCTCCCTGTAGGGGTCCGGGGATACTACCCCTGCTGAACCGTTGTCTATCTGTATCCGGTTCTGATGCACTGGAGAGAAAGAAACGACAAAACAAACATGTCAGATAGTCCTTCAGGTGTGTGCGTCTTGAGTTGTGTAAACATGCATGCATGCATACAGTATGTGCAACGATATGTACGTCATTAACAGCCAGTGTAATACTCTTGTCAATATCTTTACGAAAAAACACCAATTCATAAAAGCTTACGTTCGGCCATCCTCCAGGATCTTCATGGCCTCGTTGAGGTTCTTGCCCATTTCAGCGAGTGTGGGGTCAACCATCATCTAGGGTCAGAGACGGAGGAAAAATACACTAAAACCAGCTGGATACCTCATTGCATCTCAGGGTTACAGACAGAACCATAGACAGAGGCTAGGTAAAAACACGGCTCATCTTTCAGTTCTCTCCCCCTAACACCCTACATTTCACACTGTAATCTTTCCTCTGTCTCCTATTGGACGGCACATTGAGGCGGATCAGAGGTAGAGAACACAAAGGTCAATCTAATTGTTAACATTAGTCACAATGTTAACAACAGACTCTACCCTTGTCTAGCTCATCTTACTGCCAATTCAAGCAACTGGAGAAGCAGTTGAAAGTAGATCCAGTCTATAACTTCTACTCATTACCAGTGGTGCCTAAAGGCCCTCATTTCTGTCTGAAATTATAATGTGTGTTGTTCTGGATACACTTGTTATGTGATAGAGTTGGACACCAGTTGGACTACCTGGCTGATTTCACCAATCCGGATTTTCCTGCTACTACAACATGCCACGCAATAGATTTATGATGTAGGACCTACCTAAATATGTGTCTTTCAGTAAATGTCAGTTAGCCAATGATTAACATCCTTGATCATGATGTCTCTCTGGCTGTCTCTTACCCCATTCATAGAGCCTACTGAAGTATCTTCTGACCGGGGGAGGTTTGTTAAGAGCCCTGACCCTTGCTCTAGAACAAGTGTTGCTTGCGGTAGGGTTTTGGAAACATAAGGAAACTTATCTTTCATATCAAAGAAATATACTACACTTTTATAGGGTTAGTGTTCCCACACAGCAATATCTCCAAGTTACATCACTTGTTTACAGAAGACACAGTTGAAGTCAGAAGTTTACATATACTTAGGTTGAAGTCACTCATTTTTCAACCACTCCACAGATTTCAAGTTAACAAACTATAGTTTTGGCAAGTTGGTTAGGACATCTACTTTGTGTATGACACAAGTAATTCTTCCAACAATTGTTTACAGACAGTTTATTTCAATTATAATTCACTATTTAACAATTCCAGCAGGAAAGAAGTTTACATACACTAAGTTGACTGTGCCTTTAAACAGTTTGGAAAATTCCAGAAAAGGATGGCTTTAGAAGCTTCTGATAGGCTAATTGACATCATGAGTCAATTGGAGGTGTACCTGTGGATGTATTTCAAGGCCTACCTTCAAACTCACTGCTGCTTTGCTCGACATCATGGGAAAATCAAAAGAAACCACCCAAGACATCAGAAAAAAAATTGTAGACCTCCACAAATCTGATTCATCCTTGGGAGCAATTTATGAATGCCTGAAGGTACCACGTTCATCTGTACAAACAATAGTACGCAAGTATAAACACCATGGGACCACGCAGCCGTCATACCGCTCAGGAAGGAGACGCGTTCTGTCTCCTAGAGATGAACGTACTTTGGTACAAAAAGTGCAATTCAATCCCAGAACCACAGCAAAGGACCCTTTGAAGATGCTGGAGGAAACAGGTACAAAAGTATCTATCTATATCCACAGTAAAACGAGTCCTATGTCGACAAAACCTGAAAGGCCGCTCAGCAAGGAAGAAGCCACTGCTCCAAAACCGCCATAAAAAAGCAAGACTACGGTTTTGGTTTGCAACTGCACATGGGGATAAAGATTGTACTTTTTGGAGAAATGTCCTCTGGTCTGATGAAACAAAAATATAACTGTTTGGCCATAATGACCATCGTTATGTTTGGAGGAAAAAGGGGGAGGTTTGCATCATGTTGTGGGGGTGCTTTGCTGCAGGAGGGACTGGTGCACTTCACAAAATAGATGGCATCATGAGGAAGGAAAATTATGTGGATATATTGAAGCAACATCAAGACATCAGTCAGGAAGTTCAAGCTTGGTCGCAAATGGGTCTTCCATATGGACAATGACCTCAAGCATACTTCCAAAGTTGTGGCAAAATGGCTTAAGGACAACAAAGTCAAGGTATTGGAGTGGCCATCACAAAGCCCTGACCTCAATCCTATAGAAACTTTGTGGGCAGAACTGAAAAATCTTGTGTGAGCAAGGAGGCCTACAAACCTGACTCAGGTACACCAGTTGTGTCAGGAGGAATGGGCCAAAATTCACCCACCTTATTGTGGGAAGCTTGTGGAAGGCTACTTGAAAAGTTTGACCCAAGTTAAACAATTTAAAGGCAAAGCTACCAAATACTAATTGAGTGTATGTACACTTCTGACCCACTGAGAATGTGATGAAAGAAATACAAGCTGAAATAAATAATTCTCTACTATTATTCTGACATTTCACATTCTTAAAATAAAGTGGTGATCCTAACTGACCTAAGACAGGGAATTTTTACTAGGATTAAATGTCAGGAATTGTGAAACTGAGTTTAAATGTATTTGGCTAAGGTGTATTTAAACTTCCGACTTCAACTGTAAGTGGCCATCTGTGCTAAATAGCCATCTAGCATGCTCTGAACACCTGTGTCTAATCGTAACTGTGGAGAAAGTTTAGTTCGTCAACTGGAGGCACACACATCTTGTGAATCTGTGCAAAACTGCTAAAGTAAGTGTATATTTTTTATTTGAAATATTATTTCTTGCTGTTATGAAAGAAACCGGTTTGAAAGCGATTATTGACATTTCTAAATGTTAAAACACTGCGCCTAAACTGTAATTCACATGGAGGCAACCGTGGGCGGATGTAAGGGCTGATGTTTACATACAAGGAAGAGTTTGAGCGATAGCCGTCTCTATGGTGCTTTCAAGACAACTGGGAACTCATGACGGCAGGGATCTTCAAGTCGGAGTTCTTGAATGATGCCAGAGTTTCCGAGTTGGATGAACGTTCAAAATATGTTTACCAGTCGGACCTAGTTTTTTCCCCAGTTGTCAGCGCTGAATTCAGAGATAACAAATTAGCAGCATCGTCATCACGATGATAAACTGTTTTCTAAATGGAAGGTTGCAGTTTCTTAATTGACGACATAAAGCCAATAAGAAACAAGGACATGCACGGGTTAAATGTCACATTGTATTGTGTTTATCAAGGAAATAAATCTAGTTCCGCGTAATTCTTAGCAATGACAGCTGACTTAACGCTGTTGGTGCTGCTAGCCTAACTAGCATTGCTAGCCATCGCTTGGACCACACCAAATGACTGCACTCAAATGACAGCTCGTCTGTGCTTACCTTGTGATGCGGTGGCTCCAGATAGTTGGAAAGCTTGAGAAAAGGATACGCCGCCTATCCCCTCTGTATGGGCGTGAGGAATATTATAATATTGACGGCAGAACAGCTTCGTTAACTCGCTAACCCTTGTAAATGTTCACTTCCTGGACTAGCGCTCCGTATTCCACGCTGGCAGAGCTGACGTATCCCTACGCCACTAGGGTGTGTGTTGATTGGCTGATAGAGGTAGCTGGCTAGCAGGCGCTGTAGTGGCTAGCAGGCGCTTTGAAACAGCCTAATAATGAATTATCTATTTGGATTAATTTATGAAAGCAGGGCATCTAGTGGATAATGCACCAATCCATCATAGATAGATACGTGATTATTTCAGTGAAGTGAGGATGTATCCAAACAGATGGAGAATCTCCACAAAGTCAAAATTGTCTATATTTGACTATTTAACTTCTTAAAATCATATTTTCAACCTAACCCTAACCACACTGATAACCATATGCCTAACACTAACCTTAAATTCAGACCAAAAGGCAGATTTTAGTTTGCAATTAATTTTTACGATATAGGCAATTTTTACTTTGTGGCTGTGTTATTTAGTGTAAACCACTCCCAATTGGATAAGGTCAGAGGGGTAGGGACGTGAGGGATCAAGGAAATGCAATTGAGATTCTCCCAAAGTGTGCGGTACATGTTGTTTTTATTATACCTCAGTGGTAGTATCCTAGAATAGATTATGATGGCTAATAATGAATATGGATGTACACTCTCCTATGTAATTATTTGGATAGTGAAGCTAAAACATTAAATGTGGTTCTATACTGTGGTATTTTGGATTTTAGATAAAATGTTTTACATGAGGCGACAGTACAGAATGTCATCATTTATTTGAGGTTTTTTTTCATACATATCTGTTTTACCGTTTAGAAATGAAAGCACTGTGTATCAAGTCCCCCCAAGTGCCAGAAGTACACTACAGAAGTACACTATATGACCAAAAGTATGTGGACACCTGCTCGTCGAACATATCATTTCAAAATCAAGGGCATTAATGCTATAACTGCCTCCATTCTTCTGGGAAGGATTTCCACTAGATGTTGGAACATTGCTGTGGCTCGCAGTCGGTGTTCCAATTCATCCCAAAGGTGTTTCATGGGGTTGAGGTCAGGGCTCTGTGCAGGTCAGTCAAGTTCTTCCACACCGATCTCAACAAACCGTTTCTCTATGGAACTCACTTTGTGCATTGGAAGCACAGAATCATTTAGAATATAATTATATGCTGTAGCGTTAATATTTCCCTTCACTGGAACTAAGGGGCCTAGCCCGAACCATGAAAAATTGCCACAGATCATTATTCTTCCTCCACCTTTACAGTTGGCACTATGTATTGGTGAAGCGTGATTCATCACTCCAGAGAACGCGTTTCCACTGCTCCAGAGTTCAATGGCGGCGAGCTTTACACCACTCCAGTCGACACTTGGCATTGCGCATGGTGATCTTAGGCTTGTGTGCGGCTGCTCGTCCATGGAAACCCATGTGCTGACATTGCTTCCAGAGTCTGTTTGGAAGATGGAAGTGAGTGTTGCAACCGAGGACAGACTATTTTCACGCGCTTCGCGCTTCAGCACTCAGCGGTCCCGTTCGGTGAGCTTGTGTGGCCTACCACTTCACGGCTGGACCATTGTTGCTCCTGCTTTTAGATGGTTTAAAGCATAGTTATAACACATTGGGAATTCAACAAACTTCTGGCTGTCTTTTTGAGTGGGTGAATAAAGGTTGAAATCTCATTGATCAACATCGCATCCAAAAATGACCCACATTTTCCATGTTGAAATGACGTGGTGTGCCCAATGGGTGAGCACATACAGTAGGTTTCAACATTCTCATTACGTCAGTAGAATACAGTCCTGTAAGTGGGAAAGGTTTGACAGACAGTTAATGGAAAATGAAAACAACTGCAAAGAAAGATGACTTGAAAATAACTTTATTTGTAGCAATCTTAGAATTACAGTATCTGTACCTATAAAAGTCTGTACATCTTATTGACATATTATGAAGATATACAGTATACAGTCAGAGATGCACAGGCATCACCTCATGCAATAAAAACCTATAAATATTTGTAGATATACCATTTACGTCCAACCCAATCCACCACATTCACCAGACAAGGTAAATAGCAATTTCCTTGAAAATTAAAGTGCCGTACGAGCAACCATGCCATGGCAATGCATTTCTATTGACAATAACTACAGTTTTGTATCATTTTCTACACATACACAATAGATCATTTTAAAAATAATACTGATCATAATACTTGCAGAGTATATGTAATGCAGAGTTAAATAAACAACCGGGTGATACACATAGTATAGCCACTGCCAAGAGGGCTAGTCCTATCGGCACTGCAGCTACAGTAGTGTACATGCCCAACATGGTAGTTGCTGGTTTCATACCAGACAGAACCAACAACCCCCCGAATTCTCTACAATACAGTATCCCTCAAAATATCAAGCAATGAAAAAAAAAGTGCATTCGCTGGTCTCCCATTTTTTACTTCTGGGTACAATCTACGCCCGCATGGATGTCTGTTATGAAGACGACGATTAGATAGTGAATATTACTACGTGGTAGCAGCTATATTCAAAACATATATCCAGCAAATATGTTATATGTTTGTGGATTTCAGTAAATATAATATAGATTTAGGAAGATAAGTAAACCCATAATGTAGAAAATGAGTGAACAGAACAGGAGCCTTAATCACTGCAAGAGCTCCAGAGAACATTAACAATTGACAGACTATCTGTCATTAAGCAATTACAACTCATACAATAACACTTTTCATCACAGAGTGAAGGCTAATTTTACTTAGTGACTGTTCATAAAGTGCAGAGAGAGAACAAATGGATGTTATTGAACAGAAATAGTGGAGAACTTGAGAGTTTTCCACCAGTAGCCTTTATCATAAAGAAGAGGGTTGGACTGTACAGTTTTCTAAAGGGTGTCAATAAGTATAATTATTATGAAAGACAGAGCAGTCTAATGACATAAAAGCCAGTTTGAGTCTAATGTTTTTGTAAATATACTAGCATGCACTAATCATGCTCATGATGACATATTCTGCGAATTCAAGGCATCACAACACTAAGAAGCATTCAAGTCTTTTGAAAGAAAATATGATCTTGCAATCCTCCATGAAGCAAGCATTCACAAGCATAGCTTGCCATGTTATCAATATATAACATTTTTACAATATTACATTTGTTTACTACGTTATCCAAGATACGGCGGCAGGTAGCCCAGTGGTTAGAGTGTTGGGCCAGTATCCGAAAGGTTGCTGGATCGAATCCCCGAGCTGACAAGGTAAAAATCTGTCGTTCTGCCAATGAACAAGGCAGTTAACCCACTGTTCCTAGGCCGTCATTGAAAATAAGAATTTGTTCTTAACTGACTTGCCTAGTAAAATAAAGGTAAAATAAAAAAAAATACAGGAGTTGCTTTCAGTATTTTTCAAGTAAATGCATCACTCATCTCTCTTATCTCTTACATTTAATCTGTCTGCAGTTATCTCTTACACTCCATCTGTCTGCAGTTATCTCTTACACTCCACCTGTCTGCAGTTATCTTACACTTCATCTGTCTGCAGCTATATCTTACACTTCATCTGTCTGCAGCTATATCTTACACTTCATCTGTCTGCAGCTATATCTTACACTTCATCTGTCTGCAGTTATCTCTTACACTTCATCTGTCTGCAGTTATCTCTTACACTTCATCTGTCTGCAGTTATCTTACACTTCATCTGTCTGCAGCTATATCTTACACTTCATCTGTCTGCAGCTATCTCTTACACTCCACCTGTCTACAGTTATCTTACACTTCATCTGTCTGCAGCTATATCTTACTATTTAATTTCAAGGAACTACTATCTAAAACTCCTCCTTTCCACATATTTCCCATCTTATTAAAAAGTGATAAAAGTCTGGCCAAAGAGCCAGCAAAGATATAAAGGCTTAGGAAAGATATTTAGAAAATGTATCACCAGTTAGTTAGGCAAATAGATGGCTTTCAGCAGTCAATAACATGTGTGACATATGAATTGATATGAATCGATGTCAGCAGCAATGTCTGATATATTCTATGTTATGGTCTCATCAGTATGTAACAACACTTAAGCATTTCCATCTCCTGCTCTAATTTAAACCTATTGACATCCATCACAGAGACCATTACTGTATACCAATACAATAAGGACATAGTATGGGTAATATGAATCACATAACGTATCGTACAATTAAAGTTAACTACTTCCTCATTCTAAACCTAAATTAAACTACAGCAAAAGTGAATTGTGCCTGGGCTATGAAATTATAATGATGACGTGCATTTCATAGAATTACAGTACATATAGAATCATCCGATAAAATTGGTTACTATTCATAACATTTTAGAATTGATTAAGATCTCTGTGGAGCATTCATCCAGCCTATACAGTAATTGGTTTTCCCCAATGTTTGCACTAGGTTGTCATGGAAAGGTTTGTCCCTCTCGGACTATTCATCCTACTGCGTTCAGTATACACTATCATGAGGTCCTCACTATAGTGAGGAGTTAGTTAGTTAGTAAACTGTCCTGTAGTGCAAAACCTAATGAATAAATAAATACACGACACAATGGTGTCACGGAGGACAAACGTACTCTCTTTAACATCTGCAACAGAACGGGTTGGCCGAGCCTCAAACTGAGCCCATTCTTTCAGGCCTGTTCTTTCTCTAGCTACCTCACAATGACCCAGGAGCCATTACACACAGAACGTGGACTGAGCATGCACTCCAGACTGGGAGATAACCTACAGCACAGTGCCAGCAAGCGATGGAAGTTCACGTCCACCAAGATAATAACACAAACACACTTCAAGATCTAGATCATAGACGGGTAACATTCCTTGACTGATTCAGACCTACTTTAGGAAACCAGGTGAGTGAACTCTGGCCAATCAGTGATATTAATTGATCAATTAACTACCAGGACAGGAAGTGTGAATCCCCCAGGACGAGTGGAAGCAAAATAGCCCCATAACATCAAATGTCCACTCCCACATTTACCACAAAATAGCCCTATAACATCAAATGTCCACTCCCACATTTACCACAAAATAGCCCCATAACATCAAATGTCCACTACCACATTTACCACAAAATAGCCCCATAACATCAAATGTCCACTACCACATTTACCACAAAATAGCCCCATAACATCAAATGTCCACTCCCACATTTACCACAAAATAGCCCCATAACATCAAATGTCCACTACCACATTTACCACAAAATAGCCCCATAACATCAAATGTCCACTACCACATTTACCACAAAATAGCCCAATAACATCAAAGGTCCTCTACCACATTTTACAGTAGTGTCACGTCTACTCCCGTTCCTCCCCTCCGGCGTTCGACGTCACCGGTCCTGGCAACCACCATTACGCACACCTGGCAACCACCATTACACACACCGGGCAACCACCATTACGCACACCTGGCAACCACCATTACGCACACCTGGCAACCACCATTACGCACACCTGGCAACCACCATTACGCACACCTGGCAACCACCATTACGCACACCTGGCAACCACCATTACACACACCTCTGTCTCATTACTCCCTGATTACTTACCCTTCTTATAGCACTCTTATGCATCTTTCTTTACATGCAAAACCCACCGCTGCTCTGCGTGGCAAAAGAGCGCTATGTTCATGTCATCTGACCATAGCACCGGTTCAAATCAAAGTGTCAACGCCATTTAGCAAACTCCAGGTGTTTACATTTGTTAGATGACATAGATGGTTACATCCTGCCTGGTTGGCCCTGTCCGGGGGTATCGTCGAGCGGGGCCACAGTGTCTCCCTGTCTCAGCCTTCAGTATCTTTCTCTGAGCAATTGTATTAGTATAAAATAATATAATGTTCAAATGTTTTGGAGCATACAATATAGCTCAGTATTTTTATTATTTAATATTGATTTTCTCATCTTTATCAAGGGTGCCAATAATTTTGGACCTGTATGTATGTATGTATGTATGTATGTATGTATGTATGTATGTATGTATGTATGTATGTATGTATGTATGTATGTATGTATGTATGTATGTATGTATGTATGTATGTATGTATGTATGTATGTATGTATGTTATAAGTGCCACTTTGGGCTAAACCATTCATGAACTAAATTGGAGGAACAGATCTGTATAAGACCCTGAATAAGACCCTGTATAAGTATACAGTATATTCCAAATGTATTCACAGTCTTTCCCTTACAAAAATACATATTAAAATACAGTACATCTTGTAAAAGTTTTTTTTTTTCCTATGTTAAAGAACTTTATAAACTCCCCATTAGAATGTACGTTTTTGAGGATAGACAAACAAAATGCAAGTAATCCATTTCTAATCTCTTTTGACATCACATTTGCTCGTAAATATACTGAAAGAGTGAGGTACTTTGGCTTGGTAGTGTTCTAGCAACAGCACACTGTGGAACAACCCCACATATTCTGCTGTGTAATAAAGAGCGAATCTGCAGAACAAGTCAAGGTCCTTTGGAGGAAAATCACTGTATATTCACAAAACATGAAACTGTGCCTACATATCGGTCTACAGACTGTACTGTATGCTTCCCTGTGTTTGGTTGGAGTATAATGGGGGTTGCTGCTCAGAAGCAAAGAGATAGAATGGCCCAGATTCTGCCTCTCTCATTCACCACCTCCTAATCTGTCTGTCTCTGATACAGCAGTTTCACCTCCTCCTAATCTGTCTGTCTCTGATACAGCAGTTTCACCTCCTCCTAATCTGTCTGTCTCTGATACAGCAGTTTCACCTCCTCCTAATCTGTCTGTCTCTGATACAGCAGTTTCACCTCCTCCTAATCTGTCTGTCTCTGATACAGTTTCTTACAGACTTCAGCTCAGCCTGATAGCAGACTCTTGCCTCTTTCTTATTGACAGTACAGCATTATGAGTGTCTGATAGATTCGAACAGTGAGCATATCTGTCTATCTAGGTGTAAACGGGGGAAGCTTACTGTATGTGTATGAAAAGGGTGGACTATCTGTCTTCTATCCCTCAACCCTCTGCTGTCTTCCTCTCCTCCATTTTGAAATCTAAGAGCTGCACTCTATATCCCTCTCTCTTTCTTCTCTCTCTTTCTACTCTCTCTTTCTTCTCTCTCTCCCTTCCTCTCTCTACGATCTCACCCCCAGGGCTTTCTTCATGTGTTCGTATACCACGTACGAGATGCTGACAGCAGGAATGACCTTCAGGAAGTTGGGGGCAATGCCGCGGTAGAGCCCAGGTACCCCGTCATGTGATATGATGTGCTTGAACTGACCGACCATGGACAGCTTGGGCCCACCCTCAGTGGAGGCTGGTGGGATGCGGTAAAGAGGGAGAAAATGTCTGTTGTTCAGTTCGGTTATATCCGCTAGTTAGCTATTGATAGATCACTAATGACTATGAACAATTGATAACAATATTGATTCAATTATCAAAATGCTACTGTATATAGTTTATTCTGCAATTTTTTAGTGACCAAGTTTACATTTTCTATTTGGATAGCCCGTACAGTAATATAGATATAGGGTAATAGGTTGATATAGTAGCTAGTAATTCATTTGTTATAGAATGTTATAGATTGTAACAGAATCTATATTATCTATGTAATATAATCTATGTTATGTAGAGGTAGAATTGTAGTTGTTGTACACCAGTCTCACCCTGGGCCTGCATACGTGTTCTAATGAGGGCCAGGGGGTAGGAGGCCAGTTGTCCACAGGTACTAGACACAGTGCCACAGCCCAGCAGCACCAACACCCCTGGGTCAGCAGAGCCTTTACAGTACCGCTGGAGCCAGGCATTCTTCAGAGTCTGAGATGGAAAGGGGGAGGAGAAGAGAGAGAAGAGGAGAGGAAAGACAAGGATAAGCAGATAGAAACGAGAGGAGAAAGAGGAAACGAGAGAGGTGAGATTGGAAGCGAGAGAGGAGGTGTAGAGAGATGAGAGTGGAAGCGAGAGAGGAGAGAGAGGAGGTGTAAAGAGGTGAGAGTGGAAGCGAGAGAGGAGAGAGAGGAGGTGTAGAGAGGTGAGAGTGGAAACGAGAGAGGTGAGAGTGGAAACGAGAGAGGAGAGAGAGGAGGTGTAGAGAGGTGAGAGTGGAAACAAGAGGAGAGAGGAGGTGTAGAGAGGTGAGAGTGGAAACGAGAGAGGAGAGAGAGGAGATGTAGAGAGGTGAGAGTGGAAACGAGAGAGGAGAGAGAGGAGGTGTAGAGAGGTGAGAGTGGAAACGAGAGAGGAGAGAGAGGAGGTGTAGAGAGGAGAAAGAGGAGGTGTAGAGAGGTGAGAGTGGAAACGAGAGAGGAGAGAGAGGAGGTGTAGAGAGGAGAAAGAGGAGGTGTAGAGAGGTGAAAGTGGAAACGAGAGAAGAGAGAGAGGAGGTGTAGAGAGATGAGTGGAAACAAGAGAGGAGAAAGCAGAGGTTAGAGAGGTGAGAGGAGAAAACAGAGGTGTAGAGAGGTGAGAGTGGAAACGAGAGAGGAGAAAGAGGTGTAGAGAGGTGAGAGTGGAAACGAGAGAGGAGAAAGAGGTGTAGAGAGGTGAGAGTGGAAACGAGAGAGGAGAGAGAGGATTTTAAACCAATTGATAGACGACGGTCGCTAATTATTTTTTTTGGTCAGGGACAGCCCTACTCTCTCTCACACACACACACACACACACTTTCTCACACACACCTCGTAGACTGCCAGGTCTATGCCAGCATACGGTATGATACCAAGTGTGTTGGGCACGTAGCCCCTGTAGAAGGCTAGCATCCCCTCCTTCCTCAGGATCTGGCGGGCACAGTCTGCCATGCCAGAGTACTGGCCAGTCTTCCTCAGGGTCAGACGAGTCTTCAGCACCTGGGGAGGGAGAGAGGGAGGAGAGGGTAAAGAGAGAAGGTGTTCAAGGAAGAGAAGGAAAATAAGAGAAAAGTTCTATGTTTCTTTATGCAATAAAACGTCTGTCTATCTTCCTGTTGGTCTGTGCGGTGGCTCACCTCCATAGGGTAGATGATGGTCTGTGCGATGGCTCCAGCCAGAGAGCCAGCGATGAACCTCTCCTGCACCCGCAGAGTACCCGCTTCATTTCTGCCCCGGATCAACCACTTTATCTACGATGGAGGAGGGAGTGGAGACAGCAGGGAGAGGAAAGACAGGCAGGTGGAGAGAGGCAGGGATATACAGGGTTTAAGGGGTGAGGGGGATAGATTGTGGGAGGTGTGGGAGGCAGGGATACAAAGTGAGGGGGAGGTGTAGATTGGGGAGATGGGGGTGAGGGGGGAATACGTGAGTCATACTGGGGTGGAGAAGGAGAGTCAGAGACACAACAAGTAGAGACACAGGGTGTGTGAGGGTGTGTGTGTGTATGTGTGTGTGTGTCTGACAGGGTGAGAAACAGAGTGTGTGTGTGGGTGTGTGTGTGTGTGTGTGTGTCTGACAGGGTGAGAAACAGAGTGTGTGTGTGTGTCTGTGTGAGAGTAACATTTCACACCTCATTGTGTGTGACTCCATTCCTATGCTTTACTAATGACCACCCCCAAACACAACGTGTTTACAGATGTGTGTATCAGTGTTCTCCTTACATTGGCCCCAGACACCACAACGTGTTTACAGACGTGTGTATCAGTGTTCTCCTTACATTGGCCCCAGACACCACAACGTGTTTACAGACGTGTGTATCAGTGTTGTCCTTACATTGGCCCCAGACACCACAATGTGTTTACAGACGTGTGTATCAGTGTTCTCCTTACATTGGCCCCAGACACCACAATGTGTTTACAGACGTGTGTATCAGTGTTCTCCTTACATTGGCCCCAGACACCACAATGTGTTTACAGACGTGTGTATCAGTGTTCTCCTTACATTGGCCCCAGACACCACAATGTGTTTACAGACGTGTGTATCAGTGTTCTCCTTACATTGGCCCCAGACACCACAACGTGTTTACAGACGTGTGTATCAGTGTTCTCCTTACATTGGCCCCAGACACCACAACGTGTTTACAGACGTGTGTATCAGTGTTCTCCTTACATTGGCCCCAGACACCACAATGTGTTTACAGACGTGTGTATCAGTGTTCTCCTTACATTGGCCCCAGACACCACAATGTGTTTACAGACGTGTGTATCAGTGTTCTCCTTACATTGGCCCCAGACACCACAACGTGTTTACAGACGTGTGTATCAGTGTTCTCCTTACATTGGCCCCAGACACCACAACGTGTTTACAGACGTGTGTATCAGTGTTCTCCTTACATTGGCCCCAGACACCACAACGTGTTTACAGACGTGTGTATCAGTGTTCTCCTTACATTGGCCCCAGACACCACAACGTGTTTACAGACGTGTGTATCAGTGTTCTCCTTACATTGGCCCCAGACACCACAACGTGTTTACAGACGTGTGTATCAGTGTTCTCCTTACATTGGCCCCAGACACCACAACGTGTTTACAGACGTGTGTATCAGTGTTCTCCTTACATTGGCCCCAGACACCACAACGTGTTTACAGACATGTGTATCAGTGTTCTCCTTGCATTGGTCCATAATAAATCCAAATCAACCTCTGGGGCCTCTTAGACCCACATTTGTATACAGGTGTGTACAGTCCTCTTCCCTCACCTGTTCGTAGGCCATGAACTTGATGGCAGACTCTGGGGCAATTTTGAGGACATTGATGCCATTGCCCCTCCAGAGGGCTCGTACACCACCCTCCTGGACCATCCCCCTCAGCCCCGTCCACAGGTTGATCCCCTTAGAGCTGGAGCCATGCACCTAGAGAGACAGCGGGGTCAGTAACTATAATAGCATCCTGTACATCAGGGTGGCCAACCCTCTACTGGATACTTTTGTTCCATCTCTGCTCTAACACAGCTGATTCTACTAATCAGCACTGCACTGACCTCTAACCTCTGAGCCTGTAGTAAACATAACAGTAACCCTTCACCTGTAGGAAGACCTTGAGACGGTCTAGGGGGGCGGTTCCTGTCCGTGAGACCGCCCCCGCCATCGCCCCGGCAACCAGCTGCCTCCACACTACCCCCGACTGGCGCTCTTGCTGAGAAAACTCTGGCGGCACTGTCATGTGCTCTCCAATGTCAAACATCTGAGAAATCACAGAGAAACCCTGGTCAGTGAAATTAACTTTATTGACAGATAAATATAGAAAATGGCCACAGTTGTCATGAAAGGATATTGGCTAAATTATTTGTTTCTATAGTTACTCTGTAATTACATGTTGTTACATTAATAATTGAACATCCCATGTAATGCTATCTGTGCTACTTCATGTCAAGGCATAGATAGGCAGTACTGACTGACCAGAGAGTGTTTCCAGTAGTGGGCGATGCCCTCCATGTTGTGAAGAGGATTAAACAGGAAGTGATCTCGCCACTCATTCCAGTTGATAGTCATGGTGCCGTCCCTGTTCATACTGAGAGAACACACACACACACTGAGCAGTGTGAACCCCCCCCCCCCACACAAGCTTATTAAAAACTCACACACATGCTTACAAACACACACCTCTGTAGTATTTTGATGGCGTGTTCTGTGGACACCTCCAGTCCCAGGTTGTGCAGAGACTGTTGAATCTCCCCGACATCAATGCGCCCTACATAAACAGTGAATCAGTGCCTGCAATATGTAATATGTACATCCAGGCACACAGTACAGTTGGAGCACAGTGATGTGTGTGGCTACTATGTGAACTACATGCAATAATATGGTATGATACTATAGACCACACATTCTGATAAATTACCATACCAGTGAAATGTGACAGAATGCTCTGTGCATGTATGAACAATTTAAACAGTGTTTTGCAAGTTAAATGACGTAGTATCCAAATGGCCCTCCTACATGTGTCTATTTATGTGTGTTTTGATCAGACTTGGGTTCAAATACATGATTATTTAAGCAATAAGGCCCGAGGGGATGTGGTATATGGCCAATATACCAAAGCTAAGTGCTGTTCTTAAGCACGACGCAACACAGAGTGCTTGGATTCAGCCCTTAGCTGTGGTATATTGGCCATATACCACAAACCCCCGAGGTGCCTTATTAAATAATAATGTAAAAATATATGTTTTGTCATACCCATGGTATACGGTCTGATATACCACGGCTGTCAGCCAATCAGAATTCAGGCCTCGAACCACCCAGTTTATAATTTATATTTAAATACTTATTTTCTGTGTGTGACTGCATTAACTGTCAGTTGCTCTGCATAAGAGCGTCCGCTAAATTACTAAAATGTAAATGTGTGTGCATGTGCGTGTGTGAGTGAGGTGGCCATGCCGACCGTCGTGGTTGCGGTCCAGTGTGTGGAACATGAGCCGCAGCTCCTTCTCGTGGGCCCACAGGTACTGAGAGAACTCCTCAAAGTCCAGCAAGCCATCATGGTTAGTGTCACTCTCACGCACTATCTGCAGGGGTAGGGGTGGGGTGACAGAAGGAGGGGTAAAAATAGCAGACAGGGAGGGGGTGAAGGGTCAAACAGTGTAGGGGACGGGGTGAGAGAGCGAGAGGTTGAGGGGGATGTGACAAGGTGAAAAAGTGTGGGGTGGGTTGGGGCCGGGGGTGAGATTTAGGGTAAAGTGATAGTTTAAAGGGTGTGAGAGGTGAATGGAGGGAGTGGATGGAAGAAGCAGGAAGGAGTACGTGAGAAATTACAACAAAGCCTATCATTGTTACCTTTTACAAGGTAAGTTTTACAAGGTCATAACCTGCAAACATAAAACCATCAGCAGTACTGTTCTCTCTTCATCCTCTCTAGTGCTTCCTCAAACAAGGAGAGGAAGAAAGATAGAAGAAGAGAGAGAGAGCCCAGACACTGATCCATCATAATCCACTTCACTCCTGTGCCCTGTGCCCAGTGTGCAGTTAATCTTCAGTAACATTCACGTGCTACTGGAATCTGACCTGAACAAATGCACATGACCAATACACATACACACACACACACACTCACATCACACAGGAAAGGAGAGATTTGCTCAATCTTGGCAGCAACGTTTTCAGAATCTTGTCTAAGGCTATCAAGGGGGTCTTTCTGAGTCTGTCCGTCTTATATCTTTTATGAATACATCCACGATGAATAAGCAGTTCAAGAATCCACAAAATCCTTGACATTGTTACTGAGATAGCAACGGGGAGGATTTGCATATTCTCATGACATTCAAATGGGACTATCCTACTTATCCTACCACTTATCCTCACCATTTCAACGTTCTGTTAGGTATAAATTAATTTGAACTCTAAGTGTAGCTGATGGAAGCTGTCTGTATAACATATGACGAATATAGCTTTAAGTATGCCTTTGAATTGGCCAACTCCTCCATGACACAAATACAATCAGAGCAAAGTCTATTTAAGCATTCCCAGACAAATACATTCTGGTCTAGACTGATATTGCCTGTGGTGTCTGAAAACTCCCAGAGGAGATTTGAAGGACAAGCACAGCTGTGGGTGATAATGCTTAGCTAAACTAGCCTACTATTTGAGTGTGGAGAAATCATTCTAAGCTAATCTTCTGCATGGCTGGGGAGGGATTATTACATGTGAAAACAGTGATGCTAAGATAATTTCCTTTATGCTAACCTAAGTTACTGATTAAATGTAACCTAATGAGTGCTATATGTGTGCTTCTGTGTGAGTGCCTTCAAAAAGTATTCACACCCCTTGACTTATTCCACATTTTGTTGTGTTACAGCCTGAATTCAAAATGGATTAAATGTATTGTTTTCTCTCACTCATCTACATACAACACCCCATAATGACAAAGTGAAAACATGTTTGTAGAAATGTTTGCAAATTTATTGAAAATGAAATACAGTAATGTCATTTAGATAAGTATTCACACCCCAAGAATCAGTTGTAATCAATGTTAGAATCAGTGATTACAGCTGTGAGTCTTTCTGGGTAAGTCTCTCTAAGAGCTTTGCACACCTGGAATGTACAACATTTTACATAGATTTGCCAAGTCAAAACTGTAATTGGGCCACTCACGAACATTCAATGTTGTCTTAATAAGCAACTCCAGTGTACATTTGCCACCCAGTGTCTGTTGGAAAGTAGACTGAACCAGGTTTTCCTCTAGGATTTTGCCTGTGCTTAGCTCTATTCCATTTTGTTTTATAAAAAAAAAAACTCCCCAGTCCTTGCCGATGACAAGCATTCCCATAACATGATGCAGCCACCACCATGCTTGAAAATGTGAAGAGTGATACTCAGTTATGTGTTGTGTTGGATTTTCCCCAAACATAACGTTTTGTATTCAGGACATAAAGTTGATTGTTTTGCAGTTTTACTTTAGTGCCTTATTCTAAACAGGATGCATGTTTTGTTATATTTTTATTCTGTACAGACGTCCTTCTTTTCACTCTGTCATTTAGGTTAGTAATGCGGAGTAGCTACAATGTTGTTGATCCATCCAGTTTGTCACGTTGCGGAATAATGGGACGATAAACGGAGCGCTGATGGAGCGTCATTCCTTTTTATTTTGGAGTTGGATTCACGAAGCACAAAATAAAAGAAAAGGAGATGACTTAAACTATAACCAATACTAAACAAAGCAAAGTGACTCACGTGCTGAATACTCAAGGCAGACACGAACAATGATCCACACACAGGTGGAAATGTGTGGAGCTTATATATTATCCCCAATCAGAGACAACGCTAGACAGCTGTCTCTGATTGGGGATGATAATCTCCCTAGTTAGGGTGTGATGACTTGGTTGTGTGCCTCTCTCCTCCCCTAGGTGGGAGTAAGAGGCCTTACCACAACCAAGCCATCACACAGTTTACTCCAACCACAGCCAATAAAATCTGTAACTGTTTTAAAGTCACCATTTGCCTCATGGTGAAATCCTGAGCGGTTTCATTCCTCTCGGCAACCAAGTTAGGAAGGACCCCTGTATCTTTGTAGTGACTGGGTGTATTGATACACCATCCAATGTGTAATTAATAACCATGCTCAAAGGGATATTCAATGTCTGCTTTTTTTACCCATTTACTACCAATAGGTGCCCTTCTTTGCGAGTTATTGGAAAACTTCCCTGGTCTTTGTGGTTGAATCTGTGTTTGAAATTCAAATTCACTGAGGGACCTTACAGATAATTGTGTGTGTGGGGTACAGAGATGAGGTAATCATTCAAAAAATCATGTTAAACACTATGCAACTTATTATGTGACTTGTTAGGCACCTTTTCACTCCTGAACTTATTTAGGCTTGCCATAACAAAGGGGTTGAATACTTATTGACTCAAGACATTTCAGCTTTTCATTTTTAAGTAATTGGTTAAACTTTCGAAGAACATAATTCCACTTTTACATTATGGGGTATTGTGTGTAGGCCAGTGACACAAAATCTCAATTTCATCCATTTTAAATTCAGGATGTAACACAACAAAATGCGTAAAAAGTCCAGGGTTGTGAATACTTTCTGAAGCACCGTATGTGGCACTGCCGACCATGAAAGTCCAGTCGGTGTGGTAGGAAAGGGTCAGACTTCCGAATATCAGCACCAGGGCCTGAAAGTAACTTTTTGCTCCACCTGCCACTGTGGCAGGTAGATGGAAAAATCGACCATGTTTTTACCAGCCAAAGTATATTTAGGCCATAATTACACCATAACATAATTACACCATAACATAATTACAAAATGTTTACGTTTATTTTCTCTCACTCTAGATCAAATTATGGCCGCCATTGATTTCAAGAAATGTTGCATAATTTTTTACGTAGTTGCTTCTTATTTCTGTGCATACTTTCCATTGAAGCTTGCATCGATGCATGCTTCAAATGATATACAAACAGAGTACATATTCGAGAAGTGACCTCCATGCTCCGTTTTGCATACTTTGATTTAGACTCATAATCCAACCCTCCTGTGCTCCAATTTGCGTGTTCGGAGCACCCCTTGAATCCGGTGAAGCCCTCTGGCTCTACTGGGCTCTGTGGCTCTACTGGCTTGTTGCTCAATTGGGCTCTGTGGCTCTATTGGGCTCTGTGGCTCTACTAGGATCTGTGGCTCTACTGGGATCTGTGGCTCTACTGGGATCTGTGGCTCTACTGGGGTCTGTGGGAACTTTTCTAATCGGTTTACGCACATCACAGGTTTTGAGAAATCCCCAATCGTCAACTACTATCATAACCATATTATCTGGACTGAATTGAAATGTCCTGCAAAAGGGATGACTTCAGTAGTCATACATCCCGCCATTCTTCCAGCCAGGCTGAGTTGGACTCATGACATGAGTAGTGTCTCATGACTCATGACATGATGCAGACGCGCAGTGACACAGTAGTATACCAAATCCCTGGTGATGACAGTTTAAACTACAGGACTGTTTCGCTAGCATAGACTGAATTATTTTCTGTGATTCATTCAATGGTATTGAGGAGTTTCCCACATCAGTCACCGGCTTCATTAATGAGTGCATCGACATTGTTTTCCCCACAGTGACCGTAAGTACATAGTCCTGTTTTGATGCCTTGCCTGTTTGATGGCTCATCTGAGGGCCTAGCGGGATTTCTTATAGGTGTCATGATTAGTCTCCCGCTCCTTGAAAGCGGTAGCTCTAACCTTTAGCTCAGTGCGGATGTTGACTGTAATCCATGGCTTCTGGTTGGGATAAGATCGAATCCTAGTACGAAACCCAGAAGCGAGCTGCCCAGTGACACAAGCCTACCAGATGAGATAAATTCCTTCTATGCTCGCTTCGAGGCAAGCAACTCTGAACCATGCATGAGCAATCCTTCTGTAGCTGATGTGAGTAAGACCTTTAAACAGGCTAACATTCACAACGCCGCAGGGCCAGAAGGATTACCAGGATGCGTACTCAGAGCATGGGTTGACCAGCTGGCAAGTGTCTTCACTGATGTTTTCAACCTCTCCCTGACCCAGTCTGTAATACCTACAGTACATGTTTCAAGTGGACCCTCATAGTCCCTGTGCCAAGGAACGCCAAGGTAACCTGTCTAAATGACTATCGCTCTGTAGCACTCACATCTGTAGCCATAAAATGCTTTGAAAGGCTGTTCATGTCTCACATCAACACCATCATCCCAGACAGCCTGGACCCACTCCAATCCGCATACGGACCCAATAGATCCACAGATCACGCAATCTTTATTGTACTCCACACTGCCCTTTCCCACCTGGACAAGAAGAACATCTATGTGAGAATGCTATAAATTGACTACAGCTCAGCGTTCAACACTATAGTAACTTCCAAACTCATCACAAAGCTAAGGACCCTGGGACTGAACACCTGTCTCTGCAACTGGATCCTGGATTTCCTGAAGGGCCACCCCCAGGTGGTGAGGGTAGGCAACAACACATCTGCCACTCCCTGTTCACCCACGACTGCATGGCCACGCACGACTCCCACACCCTCATTAAGTTTACAGACGACACAACGGTGGTAGGCCTGATCACCAACGATGATGAGGGTGGAGGTAAGAGACCTGGGAGTGTGGTGCCAGGACAACAACCTCTCCCTCAATGTCAGCAAGACAAAGGACAGGAAACGGAGGGCCGAGCACACCCCGTTCACATCGACAGGGCTGTAGTGGAGCGGGTCGAAAGCTGCAAGTTCCTCTGTGTCCACATCACTAGATCTATCATGGTCTACACACACCAACACAGTTGTGAAACGGCACAACTACACCTTTTCTCCCTAAGGAGGCTGAAAAGGTTTGGCATGGGCCCTCAGATCCTCAAAAGGTTCTACAGCTGCACCATTGAGAGCATCTTGACTGGCTGTATCACCACTTGGTATGGCAACTGGCTTGGTATGACCGCAAGGCGCTACAGAAGGTAGTGCAAACGGCCCAGTACATCACTGGTGCCGAGCTCCCTGCCATCCAAGACCTCTATACCTGGCGGTGTCAGAGGAGGGCCGTAAAAAAAAAACACTCCAGCCACCCTAGTCATAGACTGTTCTCTCTGCTACCGCGCGGAAAGTGGTACTGATGCACCAAGACTGGAACCAACAGGACCCTGAACAGCTTCTACCCCCAAGCCATAAAACTGCTAAATGGTTAGTTAAAATAGCTACCGGACTATCTGCATTGACCCCTTCTGCACTAACTTCTTAGGCTCATCACATACGCTGTTGCTACTATTTACTATCTGTCACTTTATTCCTAGTTATATGTACACATCTACCTCAATTTTCTCGTACGCCTGCACATGGACTCAGTACTGGTACCCCGTGTTTATAGCCAAGTTATCGTTACTCATTGTGTATTTATTATTATTGTTATTATTACGTGTTTTACTTTTGGATTGTTTCTATATTTTCTTTCTCTCTGCATTATGGGAAGGGCCCCTAAGTAAGCATTTCACGGTTAGTCTACACCTGTTGTTTACAAAGCATGTGACAAATAGATTTTGATTTGAAGACTGAGTTTAAGGTGTGTGTGGTGTGGTGTGGTGTGTGGTGTGGTGTGGTGTGTGTGTGTGCGCACCAGACACTGATATTAAGGTCAAGCGGGGTCAGGCCAAGTCAGGGCTCCACCAGGTTTGTGTTACAGTCCTACCTTTAAAATATTCATCCAGGAAAGTGTTGCTTTCCTGTCATGTACTGGGACAAGCAGATCAGAAAAGCATGCATCAGTATTGCGTTGAAGCGACAGTTTTCAGATAGCACTGGTGACAGGCAACTTGAGTTGGAGGGATGTGTGAAAATAGCACTGGTTAATGTTGTGTTTTTTTTAGTTAGAGAGAGCGGAGTTTTGAAATAGGTCCCAGATGTCTGGTTAATGGAGCACTGATCCAGTGCTGCTGATCCAATTTCTGCTGTTCTGCCTGTGGCTATGGAACCTTTACCTGTTCACTGGACGTGCTACCTTGTCCCGGACCTGCTGTTTCGGTCCGGGACAAGGTAGCACGTTCATCTCCCCTCCCCCTCTCTCTCTCAATCTCTGAATGCTCGGGCTATGAAAAGCCAACTGATATTTACACCTGAGGGACTGACCTGTTGCACCCTCTATAACCACTGTGATTATTATTTGACCCTGCTGGTAATCTATGAACGTTTGAACATCTTGAAGAACAATCTGGCCTTAATGGTCATGTATCTCCACCCGGCACCGCCAGAAGGGGATTGGCCACCCTTCAGAGCCTGGTTCCTCTCTTGGTTTCCTCCTACTGTAGGTTCTTGCCTTTCTAAGGAGTTTTTCCTAGCCACTGTGCTTCTACATCTGCATTGCTTTCTCTTTGGGGTTTTAGGCTGGGTTTCTGTATAAGCACGGTGACAACTGCTGATGTAAAAGGGCTTTATAAATACATTTCATTAAGCACTCTCTTCAAACTCATTTAATACCTGTAGTAAAATGCCTCTCACTGCCTGTAGAACAATCTGCCTGCTTCTCCTGTGACATCACAGGGCCAAAATAGAGCACTGAGACACCTTTAGACTGGACCAGAGCTCATAGCTCAGGAAGTTGAAGACTTGATATGAGAGGCCTATACACTCGGAATAAGTGGAGCAGGTTATAGTTCCAGTTCATTGTACTAGTAGGCTATAAACAAATATACTTGTTTACAGTAAGTACAGGAACTACAGTTTCCTATGTCAGTGGTCCACCAGGTACATTATATTTTTTATAAATATTGCTAGTAGGGGTGTGTGGACGTTTAAACTAAATATTAACGTTAAGAAAAAAAATCCCTAACCAAAAAAACAATGTGTGTTTTTTATCACAGTGCTGTTATTAAAAAACTACCACTGACAGCTCCCGATCATCATCATCATAAAGGTAAAAAATAAATGTTGTACAAATACATAGGAGATATGCATCTTTCAAATAATGTGCCATGGATATAAAGCGCCCCGCACGTCATCAAGCTGGAAAGATAGCGGAGAAAGGCAAGCGACATCCGCGAACATGTGTTGGCATCAAAATCCGAGGTGTGAACTACGTTTCTATTCAAACGTTAATTGACATGGTAATGAACCGATAGTATTGGAGAAAAGTTCACCCCTCTGACGCTGTACGTTAAAATGTGACGTGTCATTCCGTAACATATGCAACTCATTCTATGTTGTACAGCCTCTTTCCACCAGGTGTAGCGCTTCTCTCGCAGATTAAAAACAAGAAAGAAACAGGGACATGGTAAGGGGGATACCTAGGCTGCGTTTCAAACTCATTAAAGACACACCCTCGTTCACTTAACCTCACCTTATGCCCTTGGGGGAATCCCCGTCACCATCTTGGACGTTGGTTGGTCCAAACGATTAGCCAAAAAAGGGAAGTTTGCAATGTATGCCCCTCAGCCCTAGTTTTTGATAGAGTTTGCGAGTGTACAATTATGTTCACTTCGGGGCCTGAAATGCCCCATAATTCAATTTGCATTGATTGGATGATTGTACATACACTAAGAAAAGTCTGCCGAAACTTAAAAACTTAAAACCAATATGGAGAAGTCAACATACAAGTGTAAGTAAAAACAAATGTAAGTAAGTTATAAATTGTGCTACTAATGCACATGACGGCACAAACACGTATCGTAAAAGTAATGAAGTTTTTGTTTGGTTAGCTTTTGGAAATTGTAGAAATAAAACATTTTCCTTCTTCAGAAGTTCCAGCTAGGCAGGCTAACGTTAGTTAGCTAATAGATAGATAGATAGATAGATAGATAGATAGATAGATAGATAGATAGATAGATAGATAGATAGATAGATAGATAGATAGATAGATAGATAGATAGATAGATAGATAGATAGATAGATAGGTACTTTATTGATCCCCCGGGGGGGAAATTTCATTGTCAAGCAGCTACAACAAAAACACAGGGCAGGTGCAAAATGCCACAACGAAAGTACACAAAAGACAGATACACGGTACATGATACATAGAGCGGCAGTATGAAAAAGTATAGAAATACAAGATATCTGGAGTGCAAAAAAATAGCTATAAAAGGACATTGCATAGTATGAGTGGTTGGCTGAATATGTACACTATACATTGGTGGATGTTGGATGGTTAACTATACTATACAGGTCGATGGCAGAGAAATACTTCAGTAGCTAAAAATGCGTATGATATGAGCGAGGGTAATAATAGTTTACTTAATAGACAGACCGGGTAAATGAACAGGTAAGTGAAAATTTTGCATGGTTAAATTAGCTGTACAGTTAGGTATACAGTTATATTTACAGATAAGTGAATACTTGCATGTTTACACAAACTGTACAGGTAAATGACAGGAAGAGATACTTTAATAGCTAAATGTGTGTATGATATCATTTGGGGTAATAATAGTAATTCCCTTAAAATACAGTCCTTAGTGCGCAGGGTTTAATTACAGACAACTGCACGTATTGCACATTCGATATACTAAAAGCAATGAGAAAAGGTGCAACTGGCAGGGTACTAATATGCATTCCTGAGTGAATGCCTACGTCCAATAATTACTTACAATATTGCATGTGATGTAATATAACAACTGTACATGAGTATGTATATACAGACCTGTATGAATAAATAGGTCCTGAGTGGATGAGTGCTGACGGATGGATGCATGTTACTCACGGATGGATGCATAATTGTTGAACTAGGTCCTAGCACACCAACAGTTCCAGATCTATGTTGCCGACGGCACGGCACCCCGGTGAGGCATTATATAGTCTCATAGCCGCCGGCAGGAAGGACCTCCTGTAGCGCTCTCTGGCACACCGTGGTGGGATCAGTCTGTGACTGAAAGTGCTCCTCTGCGTCATAACCATAGCGTGCAGAGGGTGGGTGACGTTGTCCATGATGGCCAGCAGTTTGGCCAGGATCCGTCTCTCCGCCACCTCCTCTAGAGTGTCAAGGCTCATCCCCAGGACAGAGCTAGCCTTCCTGATCAGCTTATTTACCCGAGAAGCATCACCGGCTTTGATGTTTGCTCCCCAGCACACCACTGCAAAAAAGATGGCACTGGCCACCACAGACTGGTAGAAGGTATGCAGTAGTTTACTGCACACGTTGAAGGACCTGAGCCTCCTCAGAAAGTAGAGTCGGCTCTGGCCCTTTTTGTACAGGGCCCCGGTGTTACCAGCCCATTCCAGCCTGTTGTCCATATGGACACCCAGGAACTTGTATGACTCAACCATTTCCACATCCGTCCCCTTTATAGGGACTGCAGTCAGTTGTGCCTTGGTTCTCCTGAAGTCCACCACCATCTCCTTAGTTTTGCTGATGTTGAGCTGAAGGTGGTTCTGCTCACACCACAACACAAAGTCACTGATTGTGCTCCTGTACTCCTCCTCCTGCCCACCCCTGATGCACCCTACAATAGCAGAGTCATCCGAGAACTTCTGTAGGTGGCATGTTTCAGAGTTATATCTGAAGTCTGAGGTGTAGAGGGTGAACAGGAAGGGGGACAGGACCGTACCCTGGGGCGCCCCTGTGTTGCTAACTGCCCGTTCTGACACACAGCTCTGTAGTCGCACAAATTGTGGCCTACCGGTCAGGTAGTCCGTGACCCAGGAGACTAAGGGTGCATCCACTTTCATCCTCCTCATCTTCTCACCCAGCAGCAGGGGCTGAATGGTATTGAAGGCACTGGAGAAGTCAAAAAACATGACCCTCACAGTGCAACCTGCGTTGTCCAGGTGAGAGTAGGCCCTCTGCAGAAGGTAGATGATTGCATCATCCACCCCGATGTTGCGCTGGTATGCAAACTGCAGGGGTCCATTGATGAACACACCAGGGGTCTGAGGTGAGCGAGGACTAACCTTCCCAGGGTCTAATTAATTTGCTAGCTATCATACAGTAGGCGTATATTAATAATTATATAGTTAATGTAAGTAGACATGCAATCATAATAGACTGTAGCCCATATTAAGCACCCACAAGCTACCGGTAGCTGAAAACACATTAATTGCGGGATGAACGAATTTCCGGGCAAGGCCGGTCCATTTAAAAATCATTCCTTCCTCCCTCAACCCTTGCCCTGCAAGTGTATACTCGTCAGATGTCATCAGAAGTGTCCACTTAATTTGAGGGCTGAGGGGATAGGGTGTGTATTTTAAGGATGCAACCCTATTCAATTGTACAACTGAATGCATTCATTTTTTGCATCATCACTGCAAGCCATCATGACTCTCAAAAGCCGCGACAGCCGCTGTTTACTTCTGAAGATAACTTTATCGCCGCCCTAAAAACCCGATTCAAATTTGACACAAACCTTCAAATAGGTATGTAATGACACATTATATAAACTCTTTATAGTGTTTTATTTACATTTTAGAGGTGATCAATTGATTGGGTGATAAAAGTAGTGGCATATCTCCCCCTTTCACTATCACACAGTAGGTTTCGCTTCCCAACCCGCCATTTTTAAAAAGACCACACGGAGTTCATTGCCTTCTTCAATCATGCAGAGATTGGCAGCATGAAGGTCTCGTCATTGATTTCGCTGGAAATGGGAGAAACTGTGCTTTAAAATGGTATTCATATTACAGTTGACCAGGAAGTATTACTGTTTTTGGGTGCTAAAATAAGGTCAATTGTATGGAACAGTGCAATGTACAAAAGTGTGTTAGCTGCTGTAAGCGAACTAACATTCAATCTCTGTGTTTGTCAGTGAAGCTAGCTAGCAGCAATTAGGCTACAAGCTAAATCAGCTGATGAAATCACTGGCGAAGATATACTTGCACATATTTTGTGCAGGAGTAGAGATTTTTCACTGTCTCACGGCTTGCGTCTATCCCAGTGCCAATGTTTCATAGCAAGAGAGTCATGCAGAAGACAAGTTGTGAGGGACAATGCTCGCGAATGGATTTAGAATTTTGGTGTCAGTTGGGAGTCGAGTGCGCATCGTTTCAATGCTCATTTTGTCCAAAACACTTGCAGACTCGAGTGATCTCTATCGAACACAACAGCAAGTGGCCACTCGATAAAGGGCTTAGAGGCCTGTTCTGTTTGAGATTCAGCATATGACTGCGGTAGATAGAACGTCATTGCCCCCTAGCGGTCATACGCAATAGACGCGGTAAAGGAGTTAATGGAACGCAGACGTTCCCATTGACCAGATTGGCGCACATTCAAGAAATCTGATTTGACAAAGTGGATATTCGTCAAATCCGTAATGATTTATGTATTGTAACAGACCCACAATATGGTTACTCAAGTCCAATTTGTATATATTTGGCTGTTTTCGCTACATAACACTTTTCAGGTTTAGAAGAAGTGACTGCTAAATGCTAACTTCCGTTTGTATAAACTGAATAGCAAAGCTAATGGTGGTGGTAGTCCAAGTTGTGTTTAACTGTAATGCAGTTAATTGGTAACGATGACATTAACATGTGTTGGTATTATTATAACTATTATACTCCGATTTTTACCTCAACATAGTGTGAAATATGCATGCAAACAATAGCCTAAATGTAGGCAAATTTTGCTGGGTGGCAATGAGGAGCCCTTTCCCCCACGCGTTTCCATGGCAATTCCATTGTTTTGTTCAAGTGCGATTGACCTCATTACCGCATCTATAGGACCACCATCCACAATAGGACCATATTGTGCATGTGGAATTGTATTATTATTTCTTATAGTTTTAAAGGTCCCGCACAATCATCCTACATCCCAAGTAAAAATGGCATTTGAATGACCAAAACATCACCCATAATATTTTTTACACTATTAAAATGCTCAGAATTGAAGAAATTGTACCTTTTCTCTCATCTCTAACTATCAGGAAGTCAAAGTACAGGGTTAGTGGGCGGGGAGCTTATATTCATGAGCTTGCCTTAACTGAGAGCTCTTTGAAACGCCCTTGTGGTCGTTGCCAGGTAACAATGGGCCACAATGTCAATGAGGACCAGGTAAACAATGGGCCACGTCATTCCGAGCCTAAATAGTATTCCTCAACCCATGTTCTCTGCTAAAAGTTCTCAACTGAGCTGATCATAGATAGACAAACAGCACCAATACAAAATTGCATTTCTATTGTTTTGTAACTAATTACAGTTCACTGATACTTCTTCACCAGAATTAGTAAAGCCTGAGTCACCTTAGAATCTTAGACATAAGGGAATGAAAATGAAAACAGCATACGTATGTATTGATCAGACATTTATTTGATCATTTACATTAGTCAAGCATAGCTGAAATATTTATCAACATGAACACTCAAATAATGGTGAGACATCATTTGACAGTAAAAAACAAATAGAGCCATGAGCCGTAATATAGACACCCAGCTGCCCTACAGTGTACAAGACCCTATTAATTCGTACAATTTGTAACTCTCATCGCCCATCCGAATGTTTAAAAAAATATACAAAGAAACAAAATGTGATATCATATGACGTAAAAGTAAATTACTTAGGCTTTGGGAAATGCAACCAACTACAGACATTGATGGGACGGGAGCAGGAGAGGAGGGGGACCCATGTACCCCGCTTCAATCACCCACTTGGCTTCAGTCACTCCGAAGATTGAAGCTGGAAACAAATCCAGGTACAGCCTCCTTCTTGTCAGGTCTCTCACACTGGGAAGACAGGGGTTCTGGGATGGACAGATCGCACAGCTTCTCCACATACGGTACTGAAGAGGAGATCCATGAGCCTGTCTACGAAGCCTGTAAGGGTTTTGAAAAGGGAAATGTTTGTTAAATGGATAGTGAAATTAATTTTGTGTTATTTACTGTTCTGAGTTATAACGCTATCAATTTGTTGATGTAGTGATCTACTCATGTTTTCTGGTGTTTTTGAAGTACTTAATTTAAAATATGCAATATTTGGTCATGCACTTTTCAATGTTTGTATTTGGAATTTGTGTGTGCCTGAAATGCTCAATTGATTTGAAATGAATAACTAAGACTTACAGTATTGTTGGGTCTGTCTTCACAGGCTTCACAGCATATCCCCCTTCTTTGGTCTGTCTTCACAGGCTTCACAGCATATCCCCCTTCTTTGGTCTGTCTTCACAGGCTTCACAGCATATCCCCCTTCTTTGGTCTGTCTTCACAGGCTTCACAGCATATCCCCCTTCTTTGGTCTGTCTTCACAGGCTTCACAGCATATCCCCCTTTCTTTGGTCTGTCTTCACAGGCTTCACAGCATATCCCCCCTTCTTTGGTCTGTCTTCAAAGGCTTCACAGCATATCCCCCCTTCTTTACCTTGGGAGATTTTGTATCACTGCATTCCTGCTGCGGTGGTTGCCTGGAAAGATGTGCAAACTGAGTAATGTTTAATTTTCTAAAATGTATATCATTAGAGCCCCAATGACACAAGCTACAGCAACTGTAAGACAACAACTCACATAATTGAATTGCAAAATATAATTTTCATGGGTAAATTACAAATACTATACACACCGGAACTCCTTTTGTGGACAACGTTCCTTCGTATCAGCAGTGTGCTGTCAGTTCTCATACTCAATGTAGGGGGCTTAGGGATGGAAGAACAAAAACCATATAGTGACTATCAGGTGTGTTGCAGAAAATATACCGTCAAAGCAGCCACAGTTACAGCCACCGTGTCAGACTCTGATACTTACATTATGGTCAGCGCTTGCAAGATCCACTGACAATGATGGTTTAGCATCCATCTTCAGGATTATCTTCTGGCAAGACCCATCAAATGTTCTCCCCATAAAGCAACTTTGCCTTAAAATGTGCTCTTCACACAGGTGTTATGATCGTAATTTTCGGTTGAGCCTGTCCACCCGAAATGAAAAGCAGCCACTGCTGTTGGATGTCTTCATTCTTCTGCAAATATTGGAATGTTAAATTAACACTATGGCATCCAGTCACAACACAGTGTTTTTCCGGCATGATGGTAAGTATCTTGCTAGCTACAAGTTACATCACAGGTGAAAAGGGGTTAGTTACCAGTATTGTTCTGCCACGTTCTACTTGAGCTATCTTACGGTTTGTAAACAACGCTGTATGATGCGCACATGTGATGACGGAAGATTATAAGAAGCTACCATTGGTGTATAAAATTTCCGGCTTTACGTGACGTTGCATAAAGACGGAAGTAACGCCTGCCTCTGTCAGGCTCTGGCCATAGAAAAGCCTCTTTGCTTCTCTATGTAGCTATGGTCAGAGTCTGACAGTTGCCCAGCTCCATGGCCGGTTGTTTTCCCCGCTCCATGGCCGGAGCCGTGTACCCCACCGGTTCCCAGTCCAGGCCCGGTTGTTTTCCCCGCTCCATGGCCGGAGCCGTTTGCCCCACCGGTGCCCATTCCGGGCCCGGTTGTTTTCCCCGCTCCATGGCCGGAGCCGTTTACCCCACCGGTACCCAGTCCGGGCCCGGTTATAAGGAAGGGGCATGGGAGAAAACTGTCCACTTCGCCGGAGCCAGAGCCGCCCCCGATGGACTAGTCTTCCGTCCCTATTAACCCCCCCTTGTATTTGTGTGTTTTTTTTTGGCGTCCGGGAGTCCGCGCCTTGGGGGGGGGGGTACTGTCAGGCTCTGGCCATAGAGAAGCCTATTTGCTTCTCTATGTAGCTATGGTCAGAGTCTGACAGTGTCTTTCTTTTCTGTTTCTGTGTGGGTGTTGTGTTGGATCCCTAATTAGAGGCAGCTGCACCGCATTGTCTCTAATTAGGGATCCTATATAATTTGGTCTGTCCTTCACTCTGGTGTGGGTCGTTGTACGTTTGATGTCACAGGCAAGTAAGTGTGTTCCAGTTCATTGTTTTGTTTGTAGTTCGTCATTGTGTGAAGTTATACATAGTATAATAAAATGTCGAACTATACCTGCGCTGCGAATTGGTCTCTCCACACACACAATTGTGACAGACTCCTGAATTAAAGCGTTTGACATGGGGAGGGGACCAGTAACTTCATAATCAACTTTGTTAATGTACCAGCTACAGTAATCTTTCATACTTGGGTCAACCTACTATGAACTGGTTTCATCCAAATATCATCACATTTTATGAAAAACTGTTCACTGTTCGGGACCTTTAACGTAAAAACTATTTTTAAAAATGTGTTAGAACATTAGAACATTTGTCACATCCATAATTGATAGCAACAACAGATTAAACACATTTGGCCAAGGGGTCTGTGGAAGAAGTTGGGTGCAATACAATGTAATATTATTCATCTACAATATACAGTTGAAGTTGGAAGTTTACATACACTTAGGTTGAAGTCCTTAAAACTCATTTTTCAACCACTCCACAGATTTCAAGTTAACAAACTATAGTTTTGGCAAGTCGGTTAGGACATCTACTTTGTGCATGACACAAGTCATTCTTCCAACAATTCTTTACAGACAGATAATTTCACTTATAATTCACTATATCACAATTCCAGTGGGTCAGAAGTGTACATACACTAAGTTGACTGTGCCTTTAAACAGATTGGAAAATTCCAGAAAATTATGTCATGGCTTCAAACTCAGTGCCTATTTGCTCGACATCATGGGAAAATCAAAATAAATCAGCCAAGACTTCATAAAAAAAATTGTAGACATCCACAAGTCTGGTTCATCCTTGGGAGCAATTTCCAAACGCCTGAAGGTACCACGTTCACAAACAATAGTACGCAAGTATAAACACCATGGGACCACGCAGCCGTCATACCGCTCAGGAAGGAGGCGCGTTCTGCCTCCTAGAGATGAACGTACTTTGGTGCGAAAACAGCAAATCAATCCCAGAACAACAGCAAAGGACCTTGTGAAGATGCTGGAGGAAACCGGTACAAAAGTATCTATGGTCATGTGAAAAAGTAAGTACACCCCCTTTTTTTTTTTTTTTTTTTACATATTTGGACAGATATATATGTAATCTTCACTTCAACACTATTGACAGATACAGGTTACCCAATTTAACTAACTATTTAACTAACTATTTAATTTGACATGGGAGGTCAGGAAGGAAGAAGCCAGACAACACCTGGGTAAAGTCAATTGTCTTGATATTCTTTCTTGAGAGAAGAGGCTTCTTCTTTCCTGACCTCCCATGTAGGCCAAGTTTGTGCAGTCTCTTTCTGACAGTGTACCCATGCACTTTGACATTGATTGTGGCAAGAGAGGTCTGTAGATCCCTTGATGTTACCCTGGGGTTCTTAGAGACTTCTATCAGCATCTTTCGGTCAGCTCTTTGGCTGACTTTGGAGGGACATCCTGTCCTAGGTAGTTTGCCAGTGGTCTAGAATTTATCAGACAGTGGAATTATGTACTTCAAATTGCTTGGAAATGGATTTGTAACCCCTCCCAGACTCATGGGCATCAATAATCTTTCTTCTGAGGGCCTCGGGTAGGTATTTTGATCTTTGAATTATGTGTTACCACACACCCATATGGTTAAGACCAAACCAGACCAATTTTCTTATCTCCTAAGTTTCTCTCTAATGTTTTCTAATCATTTGCACTTGTTTTGGTACTACTAATTCTAATTTTAGCCATTTTATGTGATGGTAAAGGTAAACTTTTTCCCCATAAGGAAAAGGCATTTTTGTTTATTTTAATTGCATAACATTTTCAATTATTTTTTTTTTTTTTGTGTGTGATTTGTTAAATTGGGTAACCTTTATCTGTCAATAGTGTTGAAGTGAAGATTACATATCCATCTGTCCAAATATGTAAAAATCCAGGGGGTGTACTTTTTCACATGACTGTATATACATAGTAAAACAAGTCCTATATCGACATAACCTGAAAGGCCGCTCAGCAAGTTAGAAGCCACTGCTCCAAAACCGCCATAAAAAAGCCAGACTACGGTTTGCAACTGCACATGGGGGCAAAGATTGTACTTTTTGGAGAAATGTCCTCTGGTCTGATGAAACAAAAATAGAACTGTTTGGCCATAATGACCATCATTATGTTTGGAGGAAAATGGGGGAGGCTTGCAAGCCGGAGAACACCATCCCAACCGTGAAGCACGGGGGTGGCAGCATCGTGTTGTGGGGGTGCTTTGCTGCAGGAGGGACTGGTGCACTTCACAAAATAGATGGCATCATGAGGAAAGAAAATTATGTGGATATATTGAAGCAACATCTCAAGACATCAGTCAGGAAGTTAAAGCTTCTGTCGCAAATGGGTCTTCCAAATGGACAATGACCCCAAGCATACTTCCAAAGTTGTGGCAAAATGGCTTAAGGACAACAAAGTCAAGGTATTGGAGTGGCCATCACAAACCCCTGACCTCAATCCTATAGAACATTTGTGGGCAGAACTGAAAAAGCGTGTGCGAGCAAGGAGGCCTACAAACCTGACTCAGTTACACCAGTTCTGTCAGGAGGAATGAGCCAAAATTCACCCAACTTATTGTGGGAAGCTTGTGGAAGGCTACCCAAAACGTTTGACCCAAGTTAAACAATTTAAAGGCAATGCGAACAAATACTAATTGAGTGTATGTAAACTTCTGACCCACTGGGAATGTGATGAAAGCTGAAATAAATCATTCTCTCTACTATTATTCTGACATTTCACATTCTTAAAATAAAGTGGTGATCCTAACTTACCTAAGACAGGCCATTTTTACTAGGATTAAATGTCAGGAATTGTGAAACTGAGTTTAAATGTATTTGGCTAAGTTGTATGTAAACTTCCGACTTCAACTGTACCTACCCTTAGATGCACATCAGGGCCTGGGGGGCTCATAGGGATCCACAGTACTCCAGCAATGATCCAGTTTTAAACTAAATACTTATTGCATTCCATAAAAATTTGGTTTTGAACATACATTCACTGTAATTTAAGATTTAAAACTGCAACATTGTCCCTCTGCCTAATGGGGGGGGGGGGGGGGGGTCCCAGGCCCCAGGCCCCTGATGAATATGGTAATCAGAAAAGGGGTCCCAGGCCCCAAAAAGTTTGGGAACCCCTGGCCTATATCATACATAAGCCTAATGCATCTGTATGATCACTTTGTAGTTTATACAGGACATTATCTTCTTAGTCTTTACTCATCCAAGAAAACACAATCTCACACACACACACAATTAATGTGCCAATACGTATAATAATAGCTAGTGCCATGCAGGCTAAAATCCATCATCACTATTCCTCTCACCTCCTCCGCGTCACTGCTAAGTAAACCGCGGGCAGCGAGTCCTATTCTCAGCTCGTTGATGTCGACTTTACCGTCTTTATTGAGGTCCAGTTGGTCGAACAGTTCGGCCCATCTCGCTTTCGTTTCCGGCTCCCTCCCAGGGTCCGACACACCTTTGTCTTGTTCTTGACAGCGAGCCCGGGTCCAACCAAAGCAGAACCGAGCCCTGCCTTCGCCCATGTGAATTAGAGACTTGTGTAATCTTGGTGGTGGATATTATCCCAACCTGCTGCCGCGAAGCAGCCGTAGAAAATTGAAGGAGCGCTTTATTTTCGAATGTCTCCCAGTGGATATCCTTATGATAGCCTACCTATTCAAATCCTGGAACCATGGTATATCGCAACGGCACGATAGCTGCACTGAAATAACTGATGTTCTCCCTCTGTCTCGTTACCGAGGCACCGGTTTAATACACCGATTACTTGCTGAGAATGTCAGACCATCGGGCGCGGTGTAAATTCTCGGTGCCTGTAAGATTAACCCCCGTATCCGTTACATATCTCGTGACATCGGCGACGTTTAAATCCATTAACTAATTCAAATGAATGAGTCTGTTGGTCAGGGGACTGGCTCTGCCTTTTGGATGTGCAGTGAGTCCCCATGTAACGAAGCGAAACGAACTCCCGGCGTTCGTGATATTTTACCACAGCTTTGTGCACGCATGTAGGATACCGGGTGGAATTGATATGCTGTAGTCTCCGACAACGCGCTCAATGCGGTGTGTGTGTGCGTGTTCGTGAGAGAGATCCCTTAGACTTCGAAAGGTTCGAAGTTAGAACAGTGTTTAGTGGGGTGTAGATGTAGTAGTAGTAGTAGAAGCCTAGTAAAAATCCTCTTTCACGTCTGCAGGTCCATCCTCTCCTCCCCTCCCCTCTCTCGTAAGATTATGATGCTTCCTTCTTTTCGTTACATAGCCGCTATCATTATTGCAGCTGCTCCTATGACACACACTAGCATCAAATTATAATCTAGCCTCTACCACACAAGTCTACCACAGTATCCGTAGGCCTAAGCACCTTACTGACAGCTCCTTCAACTGAATTCTGAATTTGTAACGAAGGAACATTAATGTGATCTCAATTTTCACAGTGAAAGTAACGGGTGTTGTTGGCTGCTCTATCCCCATTGGACCCATTGATAGCCTCTTATTGGGTATTAATAGACACATCATGTGGTTTGCACGCCGTGACGCGCATCTGGCGCACTGTGTCGGAAACCGCCCGGTCAGCATGCATGGGATATGAGAGATTATGCAGAGACCGTGGGAGGGAGGCTCATGACACATTTCTCAAAATGTTGACATGGACCACCCACTTATAGTGTTTTGCAATAAGGGGCATCCTCTTCAGCAGATGGGCTGGGTTCTGTTTGTAGGAAAGTAGCTCAATAAAACCAAAGTGGACAATACACGAGTGTTCTCTATCCAACACAACAGCAAGTGGCCACTCGATAAAGGGTTTATTGGCCTGTTCTGTTTGAGATTCAGCATATGACTGCGGTAGATAGAACGTCATTGCCCCCTAGCGGTCATACCCAATAGAGATTGGCTCACATTCAACAAATCTTATCTAACAAAGTGGATATTCGTCAAGTCCGTAATGATTTATGTATTGTAAAAGACCCACAATATGGTTACTCAAGTCCAATTTGCATATACTCTCTAACTCCCTGTCTCTGTCTCACTCCCTGTCTCTCTCTCCCTGTCTCTCTCACTCCCGCCCTCTCTCTCGCCACATCTCGCTCTCTCTCGCTCCTATTCTCTCTCGCTCCTATTTTTTTCTTTCTCTCGCTCCCCCCCCCCCCCCCCCCCCCCACACACACACATGCACAGAGGGTATCACCTTGTGACAGCTTTATGTGTCTGTCTGCAGCTGACACCTGTCATAGTCCTGTCTGATCTCTTCTCTTGCCAGAACAGCCTTTAAACAATGGACTTCCATGTGAAATGAAGTATCACTATATCCTACAGTAGTGTATTAGAGTATGGGACATACAGTATATTGCTATATTATAATATCCCAGACTTTATGATTACACTCTTAGGAAAAAAAGGTGTAATTTAGAACCTAAAAGGGTTATTCGGCTGTCCCCATAGGATAACCCTTTGGAGAACCCTTTTGATTTCCTTTTCACAGAGGGTTTGACAAAAAACAAAAAAGGTTCTACCTGGAACTAAAAAGGGTTATCCCATGGATACAGCCAAGTGTAGGCTGTAAACTCAGCTGGTATTAAGTTGGTATTCCTGAGAAAAAGATGAAACAAGGAAAACTAGATACAATCTAGCTAACGTGTAAGTCTGTAGGCTACAGGATTTGATTAGATTTAATGAAACCTCACCAACTGCATTACTTTGCCAGTGTGATAACTGTGATGAATAGCAGCCTACTGGTGATGGCAGGAAATCAGTGGGCCTTACTGGCACTGACTTGTTGAGTAAGAAATTTGGTATCCTGCCTGCTACCGCATTTGAATGAGATTGGATTGGAAAGTGAGTGCAATTACAACTGTAATCCTCTTGGGGTCCCTAAAGTATGGCAAACTGCCAAGAACCAACAGTGTGCAGATGATGGAATTTATACACTTAGGTTTATTACATTAAACCTAATTTACTCAGAGTAGAGCTTTATCCAATCCGAGGGGGAGGCACTCTAGACCCTAACTGTTACAGACTTATATCCACAGATCACCGACCATTTCGAATCCCACCGTACCTTCTCCGCTATGTAATCTGGTTTCTGAGCTGGACATCGGTGCACCTCAGCCACGCTCAAGGTCCTAAACGATATCATAACCGCCATCGATAAAAGACAGTACTGTGCAGCCGTCTTCATCGACCTGGCCAAGGCTTTCGACTCTGTCAATCACCGCATTCTTATCGGCAGACTCAATAGCCTTGGTTTCTCAAGTGACTGTCTTGCTTGGTTCTCCAACTACTTCCCAGATAGAGTTCAGTGTGTCAAATCGGAGGGCCTGTTGTCCGGACCTCTGGCAGTCTCTATGGGGGTGCCACAGGGTTCAATTCTTGGGCTGACTCTATTCTCTGTATATATCAATCATGTCGCTCTTGCTGCTGGTGACTCTCTGATCCAACTCTACGCAGACAACACCATTCTGTATACATCTGGCCCTTCTTTGGACACTGTGTTAACAAACCTCCAAATGAGCTTCAATGCCATACAACACTCCTTCCGTGGCCTCCAACTGCTCTTAAATGCTAGTAAAACTAAATGCATGCTCTTCAATCGAACGCTATTTACAAAATAGCTTCTAACACTCTACTCAGTAAATTGGATATAGTCTTTCACAGTTCCATCAGTTTTGTTACCAAAGCCCCATATACTACCCACCACTGCGACCTGTATGCTCTCGTTGGCTGGCCCTCACTACATATTCGTCACCAAACCCACTGGCTCCATGTCATCTATAAGTCTTTACTAGGTAAATCCTCGCCTTATCTCAGCTCGCTGGTCACCATAGCAACACCCACCCGTAGCATGCGCTCCAGCAGGTATATTTCACTGTTCACCCCCAAAGCCAACACCACCTTTGGCCGCCATTCCTTCCAGTTCTCTGCTGCCAATGACTGGAACGAATTGCAAAAATCATTGAAGCTGGAGACTACCATCTCCCTCAATAACTTTAAGCATCAGCTGTCAGAGCTGCTTATCGATCACTGCACCTGTATATAGCCCTTCTGTAAATAGCCCATCCTACTTCCTCATCCCCATATTGTTATTTTTGCTCATTTGCACCCCAGTATCTGTATTTGCACATCAACATCTGCTCATCTATCACTCCAGTGTTAATGCTATATTGTAATTATTTCGCCACTATGGCCTATTTATTGCCTTACCTTCCTAATCTTACTACATTTGCACACACTGTACATAGATTTTCTATTGTGTTATTGACTGTACGTTTGTTTATCCCATGTGTAACTCTGTGTTGTTTTTGTTGCACTGCTTTGCAGTTGTAAATGAGAACTTGTTCTCAACTGGCCTACCTGGTTAAATAAAGGTGAAATAAAAAATAAACAAAAAAATGCCTAAAATATCCTAACTAATATTCTCTTCTAGTTGTTCTGACTGCTTGGTCCTCTCTTCACAGTACTTATTTATTATAAACTCATTATAATATTATTCCCTTTATTGTTAGTTGTTATATTCCTCTAATTTTCTTGCTCTCTCCCTCTCTTTTAAGTCACTTCTATTATTATTTCCCCCCTTTTCTGTTCCCTTTTCCATCTCTCTCTCTCTTTTCCTCTCCCTCTCTCATTCATTCTCTCTGTTTATCTTGCTGTCATGGACACACAGTGAATGGCTGTCTGTCTTTCCATTTAGAGCGTGAGCCATTGTGTGATCACAGCACACCTCTACACACTCCAATGACACCCTGGGTCCATATATAAAGCCATCCCACTGGGATTTACAGCAATGGCCAGCTAGCATGTGGTCATATACAAACATACTGGTACACACAGACAAATGGACGGACGGCTGGACACACACAAACACACACACAGAACATTCCTGTTCACACACACAAAGGTATCTCGCAGTGCTTTAGATGATTGGCCAACTGTCAGCAGGAGGGTGAGTGGTGTTGATTTTGGGGTTCCTAGCGGCAACCACTATTCATCAACATTACTACCAACTGAACAGACAGACACAACGACACCGACTCATAATCATCACCACCAACATTATTGCAGTCATCATCAATATCACTATCATTATTTTTGTCATTATAATCATAAACGTCGCCATCATTTTAATATTTGTTTTACCACATCCTCATACTTACGGGCTACAGTTGTTTAACCATAACCTACACTGAACAAAAATATAAACGCAACATGTAAAGTGTTGGTCCCATGTTTCATGAGTTGAAAAAAAAAAAGAAGAAATTTTTCATACACACAAAAAGCTTATTTCTCTCAAATTTTGTGCACAAATTTGTTTACATCCCTGTTAGTGAGAATTTCTCCTTTGCCAAGATAATCCATCCACCTGGCAGGTGTGGTATATCAACAAAGATGACTAAACAACATGATCATTACACAGGTGCACTTTGTGCTGGGGACAATAAAAGGCCACTCTAAAATGTGCAGTTTTGTCACACAACACAATGCCACAGATGTGTTAAGTTTTGAGTGAGCGTGCAATTGGCATGTTGACTGCACGAATGTCCACCAGAGCTGTTGCCAGATAATTAAATGTTAATTTCTCTACCATATGCTGCCTCCAAATTTAGAGAATTTGTCAGTACGTCCAACTGGCCTCACAACCACAGACCACTTGTATGGCATCGTGTGGGCGAGCGGTTTACTGATGTCAACGTTGTGAACAGAGTTCCCCATGATGGCGGTGGGGTTATGGTATGGGCAGGGATAAGCTATGGATAACGAACACAATTGCATTTCATCGATGGCAATTTGAATGCACAGAGATACAGTGATGAGATCCTGAGGCCCATGGTGAGGCCCATTTTTTTTTTTAAAGGTATCTGTGACCAACAGATGCATATCTGTATTCCCAGTCATGTGAAATCCATAGATTAGGGCCTAATTTATTTCAATGGACTGATTTCCTTATATGAACTGTATCTCAGTAAAATCAATGAAATAGCTGTATGTTGCGTTTATATTTTTGTTCAGTCTACATATCATGGCATGTCACACTTTTGTGAATTCAGTTGTCTTCTGTCCTCTTTAAGAGCCTTTTCCATGGGACATTATAGTTAATGTGTGTGTTTGTAGCCTATTAGGTAAATTATAATAATATAAACAACATTTATTAGGATCGCCAACGGCGACAGCTAGTCTTACTGAGGTCTGACACATAATGAAAAAGACATTACAGAAGAAAAAACCCTGTAACAATTTACATATATTTAAAAACATTAACGTGTGTGTGTGTGTGTGTTTGCATCTATCAGTTACACGTCAGTACATACAGTACACACAACAAGTAGGTCACATGGGGGAGAGGCGTTGAGCCGTAAGGTGATGCTTTATTTGTATTTTTGAAACCATGTTTGCTGTTTCATTGCGATAGATAAGACGGAAGGGAGTTCTATGAACTCATGGCTCTGTATAATACTGTACGTTTCCTTGAATTTGTTCTGGACCTGGGGATTGTGAAAAGACCCCTGGTGGCAAGTCTGGTGGGGTAAGTGTGTGTGTCAGTGCTGTGTGTAAGTTGACTATGCAAACAATTTGGAATTTCCATCACGTGAATTTCTTATAAAAACAAGAAACGACGCAGTCAGTCTTTCCTCAAATCTCAGCCAAGAGAGACTGGCATGCATAGTATTAATAGACCGGGCATGCGTGTGCGCACGCACGTTGAATTTTGCAGCACGTGAAGCGACAAAAGTAGAACCGGGTTCTATTTAAGCGCCTGGCTACGCAGAGGCTCATTGATGCGTGCGAGCAGTTTGGATGAAATTATTCAATAACATGTATGTGTACATTTTATTTTGCAACGCTAGTGTACGTAACGCGAGAGGTGTGGTCAGCCCTCTGACTACAATGAAGAGCAAGACGTTCTGGGTCATCTGCAGCTTATCTAGGTCTTTCTTTGCAGCACTTGACCAAATGTCTGGACAATAATCAAGATAAGACAAAACTAGAGCCTGCAGTTTCACTCAACAGCAATGTGGAAGAACAATCTAGCTTACCACTGTACAGTTCTCATTAACTTGCTATACTAAGTTGAGTGTGGCTGTGGTGGTACCTGTCCATCCCTTCCCTGCTCTTTCAGTAATCAAACTATATGCCTACTAGCTACCTGGTTTTGTTTTGTGGTGTCCATCTCACTAACTCCATTGTGTTGTATCCACTCAATCAAGAGGCTGTGTGTGTACAGTGTTCCCGCAAACATGACAGTATGTCCAGCCAGGCATCCAGCCTAGGATGCTCCTCCAGTGTCCATTAACTCACACACAAACACAAACAAAAAATGGGATGGGTCGGCCGGCCAGATGGGACTATTTAACCGGCCAGATGGTACCAGTCAACCGGCCAAATGGGAACTGTTGGCCGTCAGACCACATACCATACAAACACAACCACACACACACACACCTCAACATTAGCTTGGAACATTATTTTGGTGTGTGTGTGTACGGTCTGCTCTCCAGAGAGTCCAGGTTCATAGCAGCTCCGTCAATCACTTCGTCAGCCTTAAACAGCCCACTGCAGAGAGAGAGCGAGAGGCAGAGAGAGAGGCAGAGAGATTGATTGAGAAACCGGAGAGAGGGAGGGGGAGAGAGATGGAATGAGAGAGACGAAGAAAGGGAAAGTGATAAACAATCAATGAAAGACAGACAGAGATTCACAAATATGAAAGTATTACAGAAAGAGAGGACAGCTACTCACACGCAGAGACAAGAGTCAAAATGGCAGCATGCCAGTTAGAATGCCAATTGAGTCACAGAGAGATGAACTCACTCTTGTGGGGGGGGGGGGGAGTAAGGATGCAAAAACCTCAAAGAGAACTGTCTTACGGACACGTACTGGTGTGTTTGTGAGGTGCGAGTGTGATGAAATGAGACAAAAATAAATAAACGTTGAGTAAGATCGAATAACTTTAGAACTTTAATGAAAAATAAAGAGAACGTCATAACAGCACCTCACCGGGTCAAACATGAGACAAACAATAATCCGTGAGAGGAGGAGAAACAAACATCTATTTAAATCATACGTAATCAGTGAAGGGGAACAGGTGTGTCAATAGGGGTGTTGCTGCCACCTGTTAGTACGCCGGTGAGGAGGAGCGCCGGAGAGGGAGAGGTTCCGCATCTCCATGCGGGACATTCGCTACAGTGTTGGAATGTTTTAGGAGTGGACAGGTAGTGTTTGAGGAGTGTTACAGAGCAGGAACCTGGACAGGTAGTGTTTGAGGAGTGTTACAGAGCAGGAACCTGGACAGGTAGTGTTTGAGGAGTGTTACAGAGCAGGAACCTGGACAGGTAGTGTTTGAGGAGTGTTACATAGCAGGAACCTGGACAGGTAGTGCTTCTCACAGAGCAGGTTTGGTCCCTCTGCGCTTCCGCCTGAGAGAACGGGGGATATAATCCTACAGTATGATTAAGTTATTCATACCTGTAGAGACCGGGAGGTTGATGCCCTTCACTACCTGTTAGCGAGGGGATGATCCTATTGGACAGAAACACAAGGAATCATACGTGGTGGGGGAATGTAGGGTGTGTGTGCTGCTGGGCCCAGTGTATCTATCAGCCTGTGAGCATTGGTATGGATCAGCAAATCAGTTAATCAATAAGAGGACTGATGAAAAGACTGGGCCAGTATCTCTATGCATCAGTCTCTGTCAGGGACAGTCAATGCAGCCATCTGTCTGCCATGGACACACACACGTTTCAGGGAAATCATTCTTATTCAATACCTGGAACTGGAAATAGCCATAGGGCTTTCTGGCTGTACTTACCTCACCTAGCACTGGCAGAAACAAACCACAGGACTGGACTGGATGGCTATATCACAATACCACCACTAGAGGGCCACAGCACTGGTCTCAATGCACTTGTAACAAGCACCTGCATGTGTGGAAGGTGGGTTCCTCTATGTGTCATTTGTGACTGGGTGTGTTGTGTGTTGGTAGTGTACCTGTAGGTGTTGAAGGTGCGTAACAGGTGTCCTCTACTCTGTGCCTGTTTCCCTTCCTCCAGGTGTCTCCTACACTCCTCTGCCAGCACCTCCAACCCGTCTCAACAATACACAATCTCACATCAACAGTGTCATTCTGCATGTCTGACCTGTCCTAAGGTAGCACATGTCCACCTGTTTGGTTTCCGTTATATAACTTATATATAATTTATCATTGTAAAAGAGGTCATGAAAAGGGTCAGCACTGACCTAGCTGTCTCAGTGACCTCCCCCATGTGAGTGAACTGCTGGCACAGACACAGACACTTCTGATGGAGGGAGGAGAGGGACAGAGTTAGTTAGAGTGCTGTAATAACCAGTGTAATTCAGTGTGTAATAAAGGAAGTGGTATAGAAACCTGTTGTTGCTGTGTGAGGACCTCTATCAGCTGGCTGTACTGGTCTGAGGCCCCAGGAGACACTGGGAGGGGCTGGGAGTAGACTTGTGTCTTGTCTTCTGCGCTAGGCACTTACAATGACAGCGTAGTGGTGGATGTGAAAACATAGAGGATGACTTGAAGCGGCTAGAGAGGAGAGGATAAATACTATAATCATGCTGCCAGGAGGAGATGGAAACAACCAGTCTGCCTCAGGAGAGAGAGAATTAGTAAGCGACTCCCTCTCTCTCTCGCTCTCCCTCATTAGCCTGCTCCCATTATAGAGCTCAACCCCTCAGAGAAAGAATGACGGGGGATTTTATCATTTCAAAGTGACCTTTTTTTGTTTGAGGTTCTCTCCCAAGCCTTTACCAATGCCCAGACCACTGTCTGAACTAGCTACTCTTAAATCAAAGCTTCAATGGAATATATTAACTACATATTGGTAGTCTGTGTTCCAGCACTAGTGTAGGTTTCAGTTCCCATTGTGTTGTAATGATGATGACTCACCAAGAGGGGGCGGTATGGAGCTGATGTCCACACACTCTCCTCTCTGATGCCTCTTCAACTATCACCTCTAATTTCTGAGAGAAGAAGAAAGGGGAAGGGGTGAGTGAGTGAGTGAGTGAGTGAGTGAGTGAGTGAGTGAGTGAGTGAGTGAGTGAGTGAGTGAGTGAGTGAGTGAGTGAGTGAGTGAGTGAGAGAGAGAGAGAGAGAGAGAGAGAGAGTCAAATAATCCATTAAGTTGACTTATGACCCTCATTATTGACTCTATTATATTGCATGCTCCTAATGCCATCTATCAGACGGACTGTTGTATACTCACACTCACACACAAAAGCTATATATATATATATATATATATATACACAGACACACACTATCCTGAGGAGAGTTATGAGGGACGTCTGCCCTCGATGACCGGGCAGATTATACTGTACGGCTGTGACCCAGATCCCTGGTTGGTTGGTGGGCACATGGAGGGCAGAGCAGTGTTTGCCAAGTGGCTGGTTGGTAACACACTGGTGACATCTTGGCTGTGTGTCGTGTTTGGGCATGTGGTTTGTGATTCACCTTAGTCGGGTGAGAGTGAATGAGTGGTGTGTGTGTGTCTGCTGTCCGATAGTAACGTCTGGCTAGCTCCATGTCTCCAGCCGTTTGGCCTGGACTGCTGCCACTCTGTACTCTCTCTGTCTGCTCAGGACCAAGCCCTGAGGACCTGGATGAACACATACACGTCCATAACACCCCCATTGTATACTGTAGTAGCCAATGGAAGAGCATCCATCCCTGATCCACAGTCAACAAACATACAGTGGCATCCAATATTTCCTCCGTTATATAATTCATCATCTCCACATTAACACTAAGAGGAAAATATAATTTCATGACTTTAAGCAGTAGGAGTGTCTTCACACCCCACAAACCACAGTTCCAGTCAGGATCCGTCCTATAACACACAGGAGTGAGCCCAGGCTGTGATCAATAGCTAATTCACTCTCAGTCTGTGGAGACTAAGGGGACCCACACACAGTGATCAATCACAGCAGACTGAGAGAGTAGATCACCTTGTGAAAGCCACGCCTATAAATCTCATTATGAGAAGGCCACCATTTAATATGATTGATCATAAAGAAGTGACTGTCGGGTTTGGAGACTCAGTAACAACTCACGTTTGGGTTGTAGTTGGGTGGAGAGATGCTGGTGCCAAGTGTGTATCTGATTCTGGTGCGGAAGTCAGAGTTTTCTATGTGTGTGTGTGTGTGTGTGTGTGTCTGTGTAGATGACAGTCCCACTCTGTCATCTACACAGTATTTAGTTAGTTGACAATATCCACTCTTGTACCTGAATGACTGAGCTCTGGTTAGCTGGGCGTGGGGGTTGGCTCAACACCCTGCGATGCATTGTAATTGGTTGAGGCAGTAGCTGGAGGCGGGTGATGCCCCTGCTCCTCACCAGTGACTTGTGCTGAGTCTTGACGGACAGGGTTGCTGTGGCCTGTGGCTACATATGGCGGGAGTTCCTCCTTATTGATTGGTTTGTCCTGTCTTAAGGTCGGCAACATGGACCGCAGGGTCTAAAAGACAATAAAAAGATTGTAGGATCTATAAAGAATGGAGGAAAAAATGTAAATGAGCACCATTCACAATATTAAAAACATATACATTCAGTTATATGGGTTAAGATGAATTATTGGCATTCAATGTATGTGATTAGTTTTTATTGATTATTCAAGAAAAACACAGGCTCCAGTCTACTGTACAAGACATTCTTTCATAAGTACATGTACATTATGCAACAAAGAAACCACAAGATTCAACCATTCAGAGGTAATGTGTGTAGTTCTGATATGAACCCAGTTCCAATTCAATTACATTCATTGCATTTGTCTCAGAAAGGCTTGAGTTAAAATGCCAGTATATGACAGTGTTCATACATATTTGTGATGATAGATATACAGTATCTATCTATTTGTTCCACCCTCTTATGAACCTGTGTTCTCTACTGCTCTGCCCTAACCCATTCTCCAAGGTAACAACCTGTGTTCTCTACTGCTCTGCCCTAACCCATTCTCCAAGGTAACAACCTGTGTTCTCTACTGCTCTGTCCTAACCCATTCTCCAAGGTAACAACCTGTGTTCTCTACTGCTCTGCCCTAACCCATTCTCCAAGGTAACAACCTATGTTCTCTACTGCTCTGCCCTAACCCATTCTCCAAGGTAACAACCTGTGTTCACTACTGCTCTGCCCTAACCCATTCTCCAAGGTAACAACCTGTGTTCTCTACTGCTCTGCCCTAACCCATTCTCCAAGGTAACAACCTGTGTTCTCTACTGCTCTGTCCTAACCCATTCTCCAAGGTAACAACCTGTGTTCTCTACTGCTCTGCCCTAACCCATTATTCAAGGCATTTATTTAACTAGGCAAGTCAGTTAAGAACAATGTTTGATTCACAATTACGGCCTACAGTCTTTGCTCTTTGCTCTGCACACAGTCTCATTTCCATCATAATGACAGACGGAGGCTGCCTTATCAATCCCGTTAAAAGGGGCACTAAGTAATTACATGTAATTAACCCTCTAACCCAGTCCATGCTGGGTTAGAGTTTATGAAAGTTCCCATAATCACTGGGTCAATATTATTAATTCATCCACTAAGGGTTATGGTTGGGATTTGGGGACCTACGGTAAAATATTTTGTACCCCTCTAAAAAAGGTAATCAGACACCAAGACTGGAGACCGCTGTGAAATAGGGTGAGCTGGTGTAAATGCATCCTAGGGGTTGTAGTACACAAATGTAGGAGCTGGATTTGGTGAGTAGCAAACTGCACTTACTCCTCAACACATCATTGTGATGACACTGTTGACAGAGGTGTTGGTCTATGCACTGTATTAATGGTGTGTTAGTCACCAGACAGAATCCCAGGGGAGTGACGCAGCAAACTGCTGAGACTGTCTCTCTCTTTGTCTCTGACCTACTGCTCAATGCAAAAGCTACTTGGGTGGGGGAAATGGGATACATACGTTAAAAGTATTATTCATATAATTTGTATTCATTGGGGTAATTACATGTAATTACTCAGTAACTAATAACTAATTTCACACAGACTATAGCCAATATCAATTCACCAAAACTGATCTTATCAGCATCATTCTACTCATGTTAGCCTACCTTTCCTTTCTGTCTCCTCCAGAACCCTGTGTCTGAGGAGGATGGTCCTTCCTGCTGTCACTCAAGGTTGACCAATCAGTCAGATCAGAATGTACGTGATCAAAACATGATGTCAGATAATTCCTAATCTTATTCCCAGACGCTTCTGCCCAAAGTTATTCCAAACATTCCATGAAATGGTGGAGAAAATGAATGACTCTCTCTCTCTCTCTCTCTCTCTCTCTGACAATTCATGATTTTTTCATAGACAGCCTTCTGTAAATGTTATGCATTGTAAATGTCCCCTATCGTCCACTTGCATAAATGTCAAGGTAAACCCATTAAGCCTCATGCTAGTGTTGCCCCAATCTACCTGATGTGCAATTTATCACACCTAGCCAGGTAAGACCATAGTTCACCTTTGTCAAACACACCATGAATACTTTATATTAGGCTATTTTCATTATGTGTCTGCTCTTGCCAACTGTTTGCACCAAATATATTGATGTGAAATACACACGTCTGTAAAAAAAAAAAATCATAACATGGCCATGTCGAGGTGAGGGGAAAGGTGAAGGAACATCGGAAAATTACTTCCTGCTTTTCACTGTTTCCAATGGTAACACAAACCACCATTCAGAGAGACTTCTGAAATTAATATCGTAATTTTGTCTCTGCGCTCGTTGCCCAACTGCATGTTGCTGGCCGCAGCCGATGATTTATATACACTGGTTGTAGCAGGTGAGTTGAACCTAATATTTGTACAATCAAATGTATACTATCCTATAGCCTCTATTATTTTTTTGCTTAATTCCTGGACTGAGTGAGAAAGGTGTAAACAGAGCAGGAACTAATTACCTACCTTAGTAAACAAAAGCTGGATCAAGTAGTCATATTTAGCCTAGCTTTCCACTGATTAAAAAAACAGCCACTGCATCTAGCCAGCCCAGTGGCTTCACTACAGTATGTTAATGCACCATGATGATATGTATGAATGTAAACAAAAACCTTTAACAAAACTGTAATTAAATATAGTGCCTTCAGAAAGTATTCACGTCTTCACTTATTCCACATTTTGTTGTGTTACAGACAGAATTATTCAAATGGATTTTTTATTTTTTTTCTCTCACCCATCCACACACAATACCTCCAATTATAGCAAATATATTGAAAATGAAATACAGAAATATAGTATTCCCCCCCCTTTGCTATGACACTCCAAATTGAGCTCAAATGCATCCAATTCCCTTTGATCATCCTTGAGATCACTACAACTTGATTGGAGTCCACCTGTGGCTGTCACACCCTGACACCTGAGCCTGCCTGTCGTCCTGTACCTTTGCCCCACCTATCTGGATTACAGACCTCTGCCTGCCCTTGACCTGTCTTTTTTACCTGCCCCTGTTGGATTAATAAACTGTTGTTACTTCAACGTTGTCTGTATCTGGGTCTTACCTGAAACGGTGATAGTGGCCAATTGTTTGGACATGATTTAGAAAGAAACATACCTGTCTATTTAAGATGACCACTCTGACAGCCTACAGAGTTCCTTGGCTGAGATGGGAGAACCTGCCAGAAGGACAACAGTCTCTACAGCACTTCACCAATCTGGGCTTTATGGGAGAATGGCCAAACAGAAGCCACTCCTGAAAGACTTTGATAGCATAAGGCAAAAGCTTCTGTGGTCTGATGAGACAAAAATGTAACTCTTTGGCAAAAAAGCTATGTCTGGAGAAGACCTGTCTAACACCATCCCTACCGTGAAGCATGGTGGCGGCAGCATCATGTTATGGGGATGCTTTTCATCGGCAGGGACTTTGAGACTGGTAAGAATAAAGGGAACAATGAATGGAGCCAAATACAGGCAAATCCTTGATAAGAACCTGCTTCAGAGTGCAAATGACCTTAGACTGGAGACTGGGGCAAAGACTTACGTTTCAACAGGACAATGACCCCAAGCATACAGCCAGAGCAATGCTGGAATGGCTTCAGAACAAGAATGTGAAAGTCTTTGAGTTGCCCAGCCAAAGCCCAGACTTGAATCCCATTTAAATTTGTGGAAAGACTTGAAGATTGCTGTTCACCGCTGCTCCCCATCTAACTTAACAGAGCTTGAGAAAATATGCAAGGAAGAATGGGAGAAAATCCCCAAATCCAGATGCGCAAAGCTGATACAGACAACTCAAAGCTGTAATTGCCGGCAAAGTTGCTTCCACTAAGTATTGATATTTCTGTATTTAATTTTCAATAAATGTGTAAAAATGTCTAAAAACACCTTGTCTTTATGGGGTATTGTGTATAGATGGGTGAATTCAGGCTGTAACATAACAAAATGTGGAATAGGTCAAGGGTAATGAATACTTTCTGAAGGCACAGTATATGTGGTGGTGGAATAGTATGTATCAACAACAGAAGTGTGGTGGCCTTTGAATCGATATCTCTTCACCGAGAATAACATAGAGGGTGTTTTCTCTCCTGGCTCTGTGATGCAGGTCCCCCGTGTGCAGACTGGGGATGACCAAAGCACTGTACATCATCTCATCATCTCAGCTACTCTCTCTCTCTCTCTCTCTCTCTCACCTGTCTGCTTCTCTTTTGCAGACCTGTGTTTCCTTTTCTCACACTCAGATATACACACTCTCTTTTTCCCATTTCTGCTGCCATTGCTTGGCTTTTTTAGAGTATTTTCTCATTTGTTGCCATAGTGAACACTCTTTTTGGAATGCTGTATTACTGTCACTTGTGTGTACACTGTATCTGTGTACTTTATGTGTGTTTGTGACAACAGGTCACAGAGGTAACTCCAATTCCTAATGTGAGAGCAGAGTAAACTAGGCAATCCTACATTGTCTTCCACATCATCTCCATTTAAAACGATACCAGCACTAGTCTTTCGTGTCTGAGCTGTGTTGACAGCCAGCCTCCTACTGACTCTCTCTCTTCTACCACTGAGCTTTAATGTGATTCTCTTTTTGATTTTCACTGTTTATTTGTCTCTGTTGCTTTGTGTATGAAGAGATGGTTCTTATTTGAAGAGTTTCACCCCCTCAATGTTGAGAGAGAGAGAGAGAGAGAGAGAGAGAGAGAGAGAGAGAGAGAGAGAGAGAGAGAGAGAGAGAGAGAGAGAGAGAGAGAGAGAGAGAGAGAGAGAGAGAGAGAGAGAGAGAGAGAGAGAGAGAGAGAGAGAGAGGAGAGAAGAGAGAGAGAGAGAGAGAGAGAGAGAGAGAGAGAGAGAGAGAGGAGAGAGAGAGAGAGAGAGAGAGAGAGAGAGAGAGAGAGAGAGAGAGAGGAGAGAGAGAGAGAGAGAGAGAGAGAGAGAGAGAGAGAGAGAGAGAGAGAGAGAGAGAGAGAGAGCTGAGAGTTGGTGTAGAGGAGCAGGGTGAGGTATGGCCTCATGCCTCTGGTTTATGAGCGTGTGTTTACTGTGATTTACACTCGTCTGACAGGAGTAGGCCTGTGCATGGGAGAGAGAGAGGGAAAAGAGAGAGGCCCTAGACTCCACAGACCCACGCCATAAAGCTAATGAAAAAGCAGGCTTCCAACCAGCCAGTCCCTGTCACTAACCATAATGATAGTAAAAAGCTTTGGAGCACCTTAAATGACATTTTGGCCAAAAAGGCAAACTCAGACCCATCATTCATTGAACCAGATGACTCATTCATCACAAAACCAGTGATATTACCAACTACTTTAATTGTTTTGTTTTTGGCAAGATTACGCAATTTAGGCATGAAATGCCAGCAACAAATGCCGACACTACACAAAAATAAAAAAATATTGTGGATAAAAAGTTACCTGTCTAACAGAACACAGAGGGTGTTCTTTAATGGAAGCCTCTCAGACATAATCCAGGTAGAATCAGGAATTCCCCAGGGTATCTGTCTAGGCCCCTTAATTTTTTCAATCTTTACTAATGACATGCCACTGGCTTTGAGTAAAGTGTGTCTATGTATGTGGATGACTCAACACTTTACACGTCAGCTACTACAGCGAGTGAAATTACTGCAACACTTAACAAAGAGTTGCTCCGTTTCAAAATGGTTGGCAATAAATAAATGAGTCCTACATTAAAAACTAAAAGCATTGTATTTGTATCCACTAAACCCTAAACCTCACCTAAATCTGTAATGAATAATGTGGAAATTGAGCAAGTTGAGGTGACAAACTGCTTGGAGTAACCCTGGATTGTAAACGGTCATGTCAAAACATGTTAATGCAACAGTAGGGAGAAGTCTGTCCATAATAAAGTGCTACTCTGCTTTCTTAACAACACTATCAACAAGGCAGGTCCTACAGGCCCTAGTTTTGTCGCACCTGGTTCAGATTTAAGAAACAGATAAAAATACACCTTATTGAACAGCGGGAACTGTGAAGAGACACAAACACAGGCACATACACATGATAACACACACACATTCATTTTGTATTTTGTATTATATGTGGTAGTTGAGTTGTGGCCTAAGGGCACACACTTAATAGGTTGTGAAATGTGGTATGAAATGTAATGTCATGTAATATGCTTTACTGTAATATGCCTTAATGTTGCTGGACCCCAGGAAGAGTAACTGCCTTGGCAGCAGCTAATGGGGATCCGTAATAATTACAATACTAACACAGAGAGAGACGAGAGATAAGGGAAAATGGAGGGATGAGAGTGCAGCGAAAAGGAGTGCTGTTTTCTCATTAGCTAGAGTGTCTGCTTATCAGTGGAGTCTGGGCCTCTCTCTCACTCTCTCTCTCTCTCTCTCTCTCTTTTCATCTCTCACTCTCTCTCTCTCTCTCTCTCTCCTCTCTTTCAGGGTTGTACAGATCCAATCCCAGTCAGTTATCGTGTGATGCCTGCAGCTCCACTAATGCTCCTGAGCCCCCGTGGCTGAAGATGCTTCAGATAATGAACAGGGGTCATAGGTCAAGGGGTCAAAGAGGACTAGACGGCATGTGGAAACAGTCAGCTTTGCAGGAACTTCTATGCTTCTCAATAGCCCAAAGTTTCTTCCTGTCCTTTTGTATGCGCTGACCAAGAAAGGACAAGGTCCGTTGTATGGGCTTGCACCACAATGTTTTCATATGTCTTCTCCTTTTAGATCAGTGCAGGTTAAGGAGAGAGGAGAAAGAGAGGAAGCCACTTCAGACTATTGTATTGAGATACGCCCTGGACCATGTTACTTCATTCATTAAAGCCTCCTCAGGCTCCGCCCCTCATTATTTTGCTTATGGTTTGAAGGAGAAGCTCTTCTAGAACCCAAGGCCCCCTCAAGTGTGTCTCTGATTGGTGGGGATGTTTGCCTCTGTTGTTTCTTTGGCTTGGAGAGGCTTCTATGGAGTAACCGAAGCAGATTACAGCTATTTTAAGTGACATTACCACAGTGACATCACCTACCCTGGGACCTGAAGTACTATCACCCCCACCACTTACCACTGCAGCTCAGGGTTTTGTCTATCGCTTTTGACAGGTGCTGCCTCTGAGATGACAGCCTTTTACCTATAATAGTGCACCTAATTTGACACCATATTCAGGGCCGTAAGCAGGGTTTGAGTTTTAGTTCCTGCTATGTTTGAAAAGATTAGTTTGGGAGCTACTGTACTAACCTCTCTCACTGCTTGCTTCCTCTCTCTCTGCCCCCTGTGCTTCCTCCTGCATGTATTGCAGCCTCAGCCTCACCACTGAGCACCACATCACTGTCTGTCTCAGTAGCCTACTCTTTGTAAAGCAAAGTTATTATGAGAACCTAGTAGCGTATGTTTTGCTCCTGCTGAGGTAGACTCCGTTTAACGTTAGCTTCATACTTCAATATTCTAGCTGGCTAAGTAATACTAGCCAGAGCCCTTCAATGTTACTGCAATAGAAGTCTCTGCTGGCAGCTAGCCACCTGACTGACATATTTATAAGCGACTATCTGTGCAGTCATTCTCCGACAGTCTGTAGACACGACAGGAGTCGCGAGACGGTTTTAAAATTGCCTTTTGTCCGGCATCTCGCAAACACACTGTCAGTGTCTCTAGTTACCTACTTGAGCCTACTATGAGCTGGGGTAGTTTGTGCCGCGAGAGGGCGGAGTTAGCCGTTTGAGAGAGTGGTGAATGTGTTGTTATAAAGGTACATCTGGGAGGCAACAGCTGAATATTGCTCCCAGTGTTGTTCAAAGCTCAGAACGCTTATATTCTTGATCTGAATGTGTGGGATTTTTTGTAAGCGTGTCAGTGTGTTTGAGTGAATGTGTATATAGTGTATACTTGAGCCGCCTGGAGGAACAAACATGGCTCTTCTCTCTGTAATTTCTAATATCCCTCTTTCTCCTCCCTCCTTCTTTTCATCTCATTCGAGGGAGACTCCTCCCTTTCTTTTTCTCCCGTTTTTTTCTCTCTTTATCTCTATCTGTTTTACAGGGCTGTACTGTTAAAATGACTAATATATTTGTTTCACCAAAAAAATTATCACATGAAAAATCAGGTGTAGCATTGATGCCAGCCTTTTTTGTGTACAAATACCGTGAAATCATGACATTTCATAAAATACAACATGAGAATTCTCAAGTTATACATTTTAGGGTGTTTATTTCAAAATAAATCTCACCTCTTTGACAAAATCACCACTTTTATACAGGTAATAACTCATCCCTTCAGACAGACAGACAGACAGATAGATCCAGACAGCAGGCATGAAGGATATTTCATCAGGGGAACATTAGGTCAGTCTTAGCCACGGTTGTCATCCATCATCGGGCGAGTCAAAGCATTGAAACCCACCGACAGCGATGAATGTGAACCGGGACCCTGCTCTGTGAGAGTTGACATCATAGTGGGTGAAGAGATAGGGCCTTTTCTTAATGACATCATAGTGGGTGAAGAGATGGGGCCTTTTCTTTATGACGTCATAGTGGGTGAAGAGATTGGGCCTTTTCATAGCAACATCGGGCTACTATATGTACTCTAATCCAGATGAGGTGTGTGCAAAGATGTGAACTCAAGAGGCAGGGTACACTCAACACTCGATGGTTTCTCTAAGTCACAAACTCACCGACAGCGTTGAATGTTCACTGGGACTTGAACACTAGAGACAGATTGACCACCAGACCTGCCTACACCCTATTGTATCATAACCTGTTTTACTTTTTATGTTCTACCTTCCGTGTTTAATAAGTGCAAACGAGTAACCTGGTGCTTCTTAGTACATATGGAAACAATAAATGGGTTAAAAAAGACCCCAATATAGAATATAACATAGAATATAACATAGAATATAACATAACACACATAATAACAAACAATCCTGATTGCATACACCTGTACACATAAGCACAGATGAAAAGTGATCAAAAGCATTGATCTGCATTGCTTGCTCTTTGGGGATTTAGGACTTTGTGACAACTTCGGACTAAATCAAATACATTTGACTGAACAAATCCCAAATCTAACTTGCAAATAAAATGACCTGTATAGATGACAAGTCAGAAATCGCAATCTATTTTACACAAACACTAGACTTGCCTCCTCTTACCTTATGTTTTGGGTATATAGCACGGCCCTGTTCAGTGTTTGGTCAGAGGTTCCGACCCAGCAAGAGGAGGAGAAGAGGAGAGGAGAGAGGGAGCTGTAGGTCTTGTTAAGTGTTTGGAGGTTGCTGTGCTGCTGTGCTGCTGTGTGAGGTATAGCATAGCCACTGGGGTTGATCATCTGATTGTGGGGGAGGGGAGAGCACGTTAAGGGTGAGGGGGGTTGCCGGGTAGAGAGAAAGTGGAAGGAGTGGAGGGGGAGGGAGGGAAGGAGCGGGAGGGAAGCTGTCTAGGTAGGGGGTGTTGATCGATTCCAGGCTTGGCGTTTCCAGACAGGCTGAATGGTCAGAGGTCACCAGGTCTCATTTCCTATGAAAGAGAGGTTGTGTGTGTGTGTGTCTGTCTGGTTCGGCCATGCGTGTGTTTGTCTGCTCCCCCACTCCTCCTGCACGGAGCTGGCTGCTCACATAACCAGATCACATGGACACACCGCCGGCAATAAACATCTAAATAGATACTAACACCCACTTACACACACAGCTGTATCCTATACATTTATTAAAACCCAGATTATACATGTAGAATTACAAACATAAACATATACAAATATATATCCAAAACATGTAGGCTATTTATATATTTGCACACATACACAAACACACATGCACATATTGGTAGGCTACATATATACAGGGCTTGGCAAACTTTTTCAGACACTTACACACACCTATTTGTTTTACTATCCTTGTGGGGACCAAACAATTGATTCCCATTCAAAATCCTATTTTCCCTAACCCCTAACTCCAAACCAAACCCCTAACCCTAATTCTAACCCTAACCCTAAACCTAACCCCTAAGCCCAAAAAATTATTTATCTTGTGGGGACCGGCGAAATGTCCCCACTTGTCTGAACTTTCCTTGTTTTACTATTCTTGTGAGGACTTCTGGTCCCAGACTTCTGGTCCCCACAAGGAGAGTAAAACCAAACCACACAAACTGCAGACAGGGAGAGCATGCTAATTGCGCCCACACAGACAGTGATGGAGTGGGGACACTTAACACTCCACTGTTAGCACAACTCTCCGGTTTATTTATTATTTATTGAACCTTTATTTAACTAGGCAACTCAGTTAAGAACAAATTCATATTTACAATGACGGCCTCATAGGCCTCATAGCAACCAAAATAAACATTTAGCATTGACCCTCACACACCCTCACACACCCAAACACACATGCACTTACGTACGCACAAGTCCACACACACACAGAGACCACACACATACAGCTAAGGGGGAGCAAGTGTTTTACTCTGTCTCTGTCTGATATTGCTGAACTGTTATGTCAGGGTCAGTGAATTGGTGTGTGTGCGTGTGCATTTGTATGTGAATGAGAAGACAGATTACAGCCCTTGATGATGGTCTTGGTCTAAGCATTGTGGTGGCTGGAGCGTGAAGTGAGGAAGAGTGGGGGAGGGTCTGAGAGGAAGGATAGGGTCATGACCAACCCCCCTCCCCACTTCCCCTCCCACCTGAGACTTGAACCCATGACCCGCCGGTGAATGAGTTCAAGGGAGCCACCGCCAATACTGTGAACTGTGTGTGGGTGTGTTTGACATTAAGGTTCTGTGTGTTGCATTTTCAGTAAGACTGTGTGTGTTTACTTTTGTTAATCTCTGAAATGTCATTCTTAGTGACTGACCACTAGGATTCAGAGGTGTAAACTTTCTGTGGGAATTAACGGGAATATATGGGAATTAACGGGAATATATGGGAATTAACGGAAATATATGCAAATTAATATTAATACCATTTAAATGTAGATGTTTTTTGCATTGGATATATTTACCATATCGTATGGAGACAGAAACATAAACATTTTACCTTATCATAAGTAGACATAATTGCAAATGATTAAATCCATGAAAAAAACAATTTAGTTACAAATTGAACTTTAATTAAATGAGTTGACTCTTCACATGGGATGATTTTACTGAACAACAAAAGAAAGGGAATATTGAATGATCCCCAATGATCCATCGCATCTCCCAAAAACGTTTTCAACATACATCTGTAAAACTAAAGCTTTGGTTGTCTTCCTCTCAGGCTTCCATGTCTTCTCCCTGGACCTTCTCAATGTCCACCTCTTGAACATCAGAATCTGAGACCTCCTCTTCACTGTCACTTTCCAACCTTGTTGAGGATGGCTCGTTGTCAGGCTCAAAAAGCCTCAAATTTGCCCGGATGTCCACCAATTTTTCAACCCTTGCATTGGTCAGCCTGTTGCGTGCTTTGGTGTGTGTGTGTTCCCAAACAAGGACCAGTTGCACTCTGAGGCGCCTGATGTTAGTGGGATTTGGAGCCTCAGATCAACAAAGTCCCTTCCACCATTTGGCTGATGAGATATGTTGGCACGACTGCCATATTGCATCTCCATCAAAAAGCCCTTGCTTGGAAGTGTACTTTGCCAGACTGGCCAAGGTGGCGAGACACGGTAGTGATGACACCATAGTCCTTGTTGATCTCTGCACCAGACAGGATGCTCTTGCCAGCATACTTGGGGTCCATCATGTACGTTGCGGCGTGTATGGGCTTCAGGCAGAAGTCTTCACGCTTTTTGATGAATTTCAGAACTGCAGTTTCCTCTGCTTGGAGCAACAGTGAAGTGGGCAGGGCAATACGGATTTCTTCTCTTACATCTGCAAGCAGAGTCTGAACATCAGACAGGATGGCATTGACTCCCTCAATCCGTGTAATGGCTACTGTTATAGGTTTCAGGAGTTTCAGGCTGCTTACCACTCTCTCCCAAAATAAATCATCCAGGAGGATCCTGTTGATGGGGCTGTCCATATCGGGAGACTGTGATATGGCCATTTCTTGGAGAGACTCCTTCCCCTCCAGGAGACTGTCAAACATGATGACAACACCACCCCAACGGGTGTTGCTCGGCAGCTTCAATGTGATGCTCTTATTCTTCTCACTTTGCTTGGTGAGGTAGATTGCTGCTATAATTTGATGACCCTTCACATACCTAACCATTTCCTTGGCTCTCTTGTGGAGTGTATCCATTGTTTTCAGTGCCATGATGTCCTTGAGGAGAAGATTCAATGCATGAGTAGCACAGCCAATGGGTGTGATGTAAAAGTAGGACTCCTCTACTTTAGACCAAGCAGCCTTCATGTTCCCAGTATTGTCTGTCACCAGTGCAAATACCTTCTGTGGTCCAAGGTCATTGATGACTGCCTTCAGAAAATCTGAAATCTCAGAAATCTCTTCCAATACACATTGCCTGTGAGCATCAGAGGTGAACCAGTTGCATACACAGCTCAAGCAAGACTTTCATCAGCATTTCTCTGACTACGTTCCTCCAATGAGTCAAAAAAACTTCTGATTCCAGGAGGACCATGAGCTGTTGCTATCGATAAGGAGTCTGATTCACCATTTTCACCTCGAATAGAAGTAGAGGGACTTTTGTCAGAGGTTGCTTGTTGTGAGCACTGAGGGAACATTATGCACTTGGCCAGATGATTCTGCATCTTTGTTGCATTCTTCACATATGATTTGACACAGTATTTGCAAATGTACACAGCTTTTCCTTCTACATTAGCTGCAGTGAAATGTATCCACACATCAGATAGTGCCCGTGGCATTTTCCTGTAAAGATTAGAAGAAAAAAAATATAGTAAAAAACAAACAAATACAATTCCATGTACAGACAAATAGTTAAGCAGTTAGATAAAACAACTCCTTTGTAAGATACATGTTTTAAAATGAAACAGGTGAATTAACACTCCTCAGTTAGCAGGCTCAAGCAAGCTAAAACCCATATGGTAGCAAAAACTAACTAGCAGAAATGGTTAACAAGTTAGAAATGATTTAAACATACTTTGCTGTAGGCTACTATTTACTAGTTAACAAAAAATAATGTATGTCATATAAAATATATTCACCCCACCCAGTATTGTAATCAAAACTTACCAGAAAGCACATAGTCCTTGGCTCAGACAGTGTAGTAGTGTGGGCTCAATAGCAACTCATTAGTGTGCAAGATCTTGAGAATCAGCTGTACATGTGATGGAAGAATGCACTGTGCATGCAGAGGGTTTCAATTCCATTGAATTGGGGATAGTTTAACCAAAATATGCCACAAGACCAAGAATTGCCTTATGTGTATCCCACAAAAAAGGTTCACTGTTATAAGCTAACTTTTTTGATGAATTTAAGCAAAATTCCCTAAATTCCCGGGCTTTAATTTCCCATGGAAAATGTCCGGAAAAATTCAGGAGATTTACCGGAAAGTTTCCGACCCTTTGCAACCCTACTGACCACCAATATTTTGAATATGCTGCTTGTGTGTGTGTGTGTGTGTGTGTGTGTGTGTGTGTGTGCGCACCAGTCCCAATTGAAGTGAATGGCAATTGCATTAAAGTATTGATCCAGTCTGGGGCAGGTAGACACAGACTCAGTCACTCAGACGGGGGGGAAGGACCATCACCATTCCCATTATCTCTGACATCTTCATCAATAACCCTCACAAAGACACCAACACGTTAATGTATTATGCCTAACGCTCTAAAACAGACACACATTCAGCGGCATGGATTCAATTTGTACTATCAAACCGACATGGTTATGACAACAACATGCACGGCCACTACTATCATATCACAAAGCACACTCTGAGGTATGAATAGAAATCACTCACCACAAATAGATTTACTCTCTAGAACTCATACTATTGTGAAAAATAGAACACTAGCCATGCCAGCTTCCATTAAATAGCCCCCAGTAGCTGCATCATGCATTAATGTCCAAGCCCACAAACAGCCCATGACACATTTGTAACATTATATTTATGTCTGGTTCTAAGAAACTCTTCCATAGAATGACAATGCACTCAGATGTTTTATCCAGATCCATGAAAGTGCTATTGCTTTCCTTACAACATGGTGATATACTTTATATACAACATTACAACTATTTCCTTCCTTACAACATGGTGATATACTTTATATACAACATTACAACTATTTATTTCCTAACAACATGGAGATATACTTTATATACAACATTACAACTATTTCCTTCCTTACAACATGAAGATATACTTTATATACAACATTACAACTATTTCCTTCCTTACAACTTGGAGATATACTTTATATACAGAATTACAAGCATGATATAAAAATTGTAAATGACTGTAATGATTTGAGATAAATTGCAGGCAGAATGCACTTACCCTCTGTCCTCCTGTGTCCAGCCCCGACACAGGCAGCCAGACACTCCGTCTCTCATATCCTCCTCTCTGCCTCCGCCGTACGCCAAGCCCCGTTTCTCTCTCTCTCCCTCGCCCCACATTCCTCTATCTCTGTCTATCCCTCCCTCCCCCCCTCTCCTTTATATCCCCGTTTGCAAACTCTGCCCTCTTTTTCTCTCTCTCTATTCTCACTCATCCATCTCCGTCTCTACCCCCCCCCCCCCCCCCCACAATGTCTCTCCCTGTTTTGTCTTTTCTTCCTTCCCCTCCCCGGTCTATCACTCTCTTCCTCTCTCTCCTCTCTCTCCTTCTCCACCTCTCCAATGTATTCTTCCTGCTGCTGTAAACTTAACTGCATACAGTCTGCTGTTTCCGTGCCTGTGTGTGTGTGTGAGAGAGAGAGAGAGAGAGAGAGAGAGAGAGAGAGAGAGAGAGAGAGAGAGAGAGAGAGAGAGAGAGAGAGAGAGAGAGAGAGAGAGAGAGAGAGAGAGAGAGAGAGAGAGAGAGAGAGAGAGAGAGAGAGGTGCAAACCAGGACATGCAGCCTGTGTCAGTTTGAATGAATATTGTGCACACTCTGCTTCTCCCTCTTTCTGCCCCTCCGCCACTCTGTCTCTCTCTCCCTCTCGTGTGTGCATGCATACTCTCTCTCCCACCTTCAAAAATATTCACACTCCAGACAGAGGTTTATATTTATACACATGCCTCCCTTAATCACTGTCATTCCACTATCTTCATTCTTTCTTACTCACACTAGCACGCACACACAGTATTTATTAACCCCCTTTGTATAATACCATAATTTAAATGCTGCTCTATTCCTAGTCTTTTCTAACTGAAAGACTATAGACTCACAGGCACGCCATTATTTATTTGGGAGATATTTGGAGCTATGATGTTTCCTTTTGTAGTTGTACTACTATGATCCAGAAATGTTGCTATGTGACAGAAAATGGCAAGTGAAACCAAAATACTGTTACATGTGTTTTGTTTCTTTCATAGTTTGGATGAATGCATCGGTTCAAATTTTGTGAATGTAGATAGATAGATAGATAGGTACAAATCAAATAAAAAATAAGCATGCTGTTGTAGGATAAACCTAAAAACAGAACAAATCCCCCGCATTATTGATAAACCTCTCTTCCAATATCATTGTTCCTCTATTCCTCCTCCTGCTCTCTACCAGTCTCTCCATCATCCGCTCTCCTTCCTTAGTTACATATTGATTCGTTAGTGTGTATGGGGCTGGTGCTGCTGTGGTCATTGAGGTCAACATGGTGGCCAGACAACCCCCTCTCTCTCTGCCTCCCTCCATCCCCTACCCCCTCTCTCTCTGCCTCCCTCCATCCCCTCTCTCTGCCTCCCTCCATCCCCTCTCTCTGCCTCCCTCCATCCCCTACCCTCTCTCTCTCTGCCTGCCTCCCTCCATCCCCTCTCTCTCTGCCTCCCTCCATCCCCTACCCCCTCTCTCTCTGCCTCCCTCCATCCCCTACCCCCTCTCTCTCTGCCTCCCTCCATCCCCTATCCCCTCTCTCTCTGCCTCCCTCCATCCCCTACCCCCTCTTCATGCAGAAGCCAGGCATGCAAATCAGCTATAGAGTTAAGTGAAAAGGATATAGGACAATAATGCCAACACTCTCCTGAGAGTATTCCTGTACTGGTGAGTGGAACTGAATGAAGAGCTTTTCTTTGTTTCAGTGTTTCTCAACCTTGACCCATGCAGGACCGGCCATGCTATTGCTATTCCTTCTTTGTGGACCACTTACATTGAAACAAACACTTAAGAGGTCACTAAATCTGTATAAGAGAACTATCTGGTAAACCAAAAGGCCAGCAGAGGAACATTGCTTTAGTTTATGACATCATTGTTATCCTCTCCCGATCCATGTATAGAGTATGAGGCTGGATATCCTGTATGTCTGGTCCTGTCCTAATCCTATTGACCTGCAACCTGGACACAGGGGTAGATGTAACATAGTCAATGAAAATCCGGGACACTTAAATTAGTATGATATGTTATGTTTGGTATGGTATGTATTCATTTGTGGATGTGCATCATCCATTTTGTATGATCTGTTACAAATTACAATTCGTATGATATGTTACGAATCAAAATTCATATGATATGCTGCAAATTACAATTTGTATATGTTACAAATTCCTATTTGTATGATATGTTACAAATTGCAATTCGTACAATATGTTATGAATTACTCTTGTTGTGGCAAACGTTAGCTAGGCTAGGGGTTAGAGTTAAGGTTAGCAGTTAGGTTAAAGGGTTAAGTTTAGCTAATATGCTAAGTAGTTGCAGTGGCGTGTATTCATGGATTCCAATGGAAGCCAGGCTTTCCAAAAAATTGACCAATAAAAATGTAAAAATAATATTTTGTCTCTGTGATTCATACATTTCCTTCAATTTGCAAGAGGCTGAATGTATCTCACCGGAGAAAGCATCCGAGCAGTCAAAACAGCGCGTCTCAGTCTGATGCTGTCTGGTCCAAAAGAACCCATAGCATTGAATGAGTAGAGTAGAGTATTACTTTATCAATCCCAACTTGTGAAATTGTTTTATCACAGCATGCATCATCAATGACGTACAATGACAGGACACAAAACAATGACCAACACTTCATTAAAAAAAAACTAAAAAACACAACATATTAAGACACATGCTTGATAATGAAATTTCCCCCCCGGGGGATCAATAAAGTACCTATCTATCTATCTATCTATCTATCTACATAAAGGCCCATGCTCCATGGTATCCCTAAAATAAAGTCTGATTCAAGTGCTGTCTTCTATCCTACTCTGGGGAAAAACAGACAACATTTTCCAAAACAAAGACCTCATAAAAAAAGATAATAAATTACACTCATTAAAAAGCCTCATGGCTATGGATAAAAATGACCATCTAAACCTCTTTGCAAGGGAAGCTAGCAAGCATTTGGCCTGCCTTGATTAAGAAAAAATGTATTTTAATAATAGCCAATCAGCGTTGAGCTAAACTGAGTGAGCTCAACTGTGAATGGTCCTGTCGCAGCAAAATAAAGTGTCAAGGGAAGCCAGTTTGGATTTGGCGTCACTCCTATCAAATCGCGTCTAGAGACAAAAGGGAAAGGGAATTGAGAGACGGCTAGGATGGAAGGATGTAAGAGAATAGAGTGGTGATGGATGCTGATTAAAACAATTTTTGTATATTTCATGCATGTTCTTACCCATGTATGTCTTAGAGACTGTAGACTGGTATTCTCACTGCCTATATTGACTTGACCATAGAAATATAATCTCATTCTAGTTCTGTGGACTTGACACACATAAACAGAGTGTATGCGTACCTGCATCCATCCCAAAACAAGACCGTTTGGTTTTAATAATTTGTATTATTCATGAGCATTAGGTTTGACAAGGGGTTTGGAACCATAAAGTATTAATCCTTCAACTAAAGCGGTTTTGATCCAGAAGAACACTAAACTCTCATTGGTGATATCCGACCGTCCTCACCAGCAGTTTGTAAATGACAATTGTTTCACCTTTGACCCCTTTAAGGTCAGTTTCAGGTTAGTCTTTGGTTCCATCCTGGGGTTGGGTTACAAAGAATCTGATCCCCAGGGGTGGAGATCCAAGAGGGGGACCAGGTAATCTCCCATGGACCCCCAGACCCCCACCCAGGACTCCGCCTCAGGGCAGTCAGACACAAGCCCTCAGTCACCTGCTGAAACTTTTACTCTGTTAACTGCTGCCATTGTTAGTGTGTATGCCTTTATGAGTATTTGCAAGTAGCCATCATCCAGATGCAATAATGTTGCTGAGCTGTTCAGAGATATCATGCACATCTGTCATGCGCCAAGTGAGATGTAGGCTGTGTGAGCGTGTGAGAGACTACTAGTCCACCCTGACTAGTGTTGCAGACCTCAATAGCTCCCTGTCCTAGTGTGAATGGCCCCTGATCAGGATGAATGATCCTGTCCTAAAGATCAGATAGCGATCAGCAATTGGAGCCAAAGCAGCTTCAGTGTCAAGACAACAGCAGGATCAATAACAGACATTAACAGAGAGAGAGAAGAGATGGAGTGAAAGAGAGAGAGAGAGAGAGATAAATAGAAGGGTATGAGAGATTAATCTGGGAGAGGATTTTTCCACAAAATGAGTTAAGCTCCACAATGATAAGGGATGTCGGTCAAAGGCAATGCGATTAACGGAATAATTACTCTCAAACGTTAGGAAGAAAGGATGCCAATTCTATCTGCCTGATGGGTAGCACAGAAATACAGTTTCTATAATCCCAGGAAACGGAGGGAGCAGAAATACTGATTGATTTACCTCAGGGAGACAAACACTCACAGTTTATGGAAGAAGTCACAAGGAGAACTATCGATTCACGCTACTGTCACAATAGTCTGAGGAGGAAAGTATTTTGGTCTGAGGAATCAAAAATGGCTACCCGTTCAACTTAAATTGAATACCTTGGTATATTCATCCATGGATAATGGGGATGCATTCAGAGTAAATGATCATCACAAAACTCAGAAATTCATTACTTTAGTACTTTAATTTGACAAAAATTCATAAATGATAAATCCAGACCATTTAGAGTAGGCTTATTATTGTTAAAGACATGCTCCAGAACTTTGGCGACTTCTAAGTATTTTTTAAACCTCCCGCTTTGGGCTGGATGTGTCAATGTGTAGTTCATACATGCAGAATCTATGAGCAGAATTAGCCACCTCAATTAGCCACGAAATCCCTACTTTGAAAGTGACTTTTTCTGGAAGCTGTGCTGCGCCATTTTCCCCCACATGGGCCAGCCCCCTAACAATTCTAGTTCTAGCTAATGAGCTTCAGCCCCTCGCCATTTGAGTGACAGCTAGCAAGATGCACACCCAGCAGAGCGAGAGCAATGATATGGTGCACATATGTATTATGCAATTTCCGGGGACCACTTTTAGCTTGTGAGCACTACTTTCATAAGTACTGGCTAAAAATAATACAAAAGTGGTATGAAATATCATATCTCTGTATAGAGCACTATATATCAAATAATTATAATTAGTAAACTGTTAACAGTCATTTATTTTATAAAGGAGACCCTTTATCATCATGTTATGTTCAGAGCCAGAAATACTGAGGGTGTTAATAGGCTTGGGCACTTTACACCTCTCTCATACCATCTTGTCAACATCCCATAAATATGTCTATTCAGAGATTCTTGTTCAGCCATCTCATTATGTGTTGCCAATCATGACCTTGACCTGATACTGTGTCCACCAATCATTGTCCTGCTTGTGAGAGTCCAATGGTCCATGACACATTAGGCCTTTGCTTGAGCTTGTGTCTCCTACTCCTGTGTCTCAATCTCAGTCTTTGTCAGTGTCAGCTCCTGTGGTTCTGTGTCAAGTAGCTCCTGTGGTTGAGCTACAATGCCTGTCTTTATTTTTATTGTTTCTACAAGATCTCCACTGCCCATCTGTATCTGTTTTACAATGCCTCCCTCCTCCTCTGCGGCTGCCTTTTCCTTCTCCGTGTCCTCCTCCGTCTTCAGGGGCATCCATGACTCTTTGTGCAGCCTCTCGTTCTTATCCACCTCCTGGACACCAGGGGGCACTGTGGCGGCCATCGCGGGCGGCAGGTGCTTGAACTCTTCGTCGTTCACATCATAGTCCTTCATCTTATGGTCCAGGATCCACCAGCGGCCAGCGAAGCCCACATCCAGTACCCGCATGTGGAGCTCCCTCCAGGGGACAGAGAGGTTGGAGCACTGGGCCTCGTAGAGGCTGACCTCCGGGTTGTAATCGGCGAAGTAGGTGAATGAGAACATGCCCAGGCTGAGATGACGTAACCTGCCCTCGTTACGAAGCTTCGCCAGCTTCTGCACGTGCCCATCCGACGTTCCACAGCGTATCCATGGCGTCAGGAGCCCGAGCTGATTGGCCGTATCCAGGACGGTGGTCTCGAAGGAGGCGTCGTCGGGGTTGGTGTAGATGCAGGCGCCGGCTCCACCCAGGAGGCCCAGGTAGAGAGAAGCTTTGATTGGCCTCTCCCACGCGCCCACCACAATCTCACGACACGCCTCCTTGTAGTCTCTGGACATGCCGCTAAACCACACACCTGATGGAATGGGGGAGAGAATTGTGAGATAAAGACAGACAGCATTCACACGATAAGACAGGTGGTTTACTAAAACAAAGGCAGAACAGACCTAGACATGGTAATGAGGCATTCACACAATGATGATGTTTTGTGTGCCAACACTGCATTGTATTGGTATTGCATTGCATCTTGCATCTCCAAGCTGACGGGGTTGTCTCAGAGACAAGTCACAGGAATAACCTCAGTCATGTACCTTCCTGTGAAGACGTGCCTTACTGTGAAGGATCAAAAGCTAGCAATGCCTTTACATAGACGTGCATGAAGTACATTTTCAAATCTAAGTAGTGTAAAAGCCACTACGTGATACAGTATGTTTGAAGCTGATGTCACACAATCTGATAACACCATGAATGACTTTGGCAAGACAGTTAGTTAAGCAAGATTATCATTAGTTAGTTCAGGTTCGTAAAGGCGTGGTGGGCTAACATGGCAACCAAGAGATAGATCGATTTCTTACCCAATTTGCTATTTTTCAACCTCTCCCATCGGGTGCCCTTGACGGGTGCTGCACCTGCTGCTTCTGCTACAGAGGTGGAGCACCATTTCCTGAGTACCCACGAGGCAGCCATGTTCGTCAGACAGAAGCCGATCGTTCCGGAAGTTCAAATTCGGACTGGCTCGGACCGGAAAAACACAGAGGGCTTCTTGATGCATTCATTTCCAATGTGAAAAATTGCATTTATTGAGGCAAAATGGCATGTCAGTGAAAAGTTGTATTATTATTATTATTATTTTTCCCGTAAGGAAACAAATATAAATAAATATACAGTTCCGCTTAAAATGAACGCTATTAAATCCCTGTAATTCATTCTAAACGAATAAATATAATGTACATAAAACTGTTGTTGTTTTTTTTTACATTCGGATAACCCATATTACAAAGAAAACATTGAAAATAAATATATTTCCCATCACATTTGGCGCACCACATTATCTTCCTGTTATAGCTGGTCACGTGAACATGATAATCCGTCTTGATCCAACACTGGAAGCGTTGTGTACATGACGTGGAACAGTGAATTTAGCACACAATAGTTGGGCGAGTTGATATTGAGCTATAAAGACGCGAGAAAAAAGTGACAGCTCGACAGCTGTCAGGCTAGCGAGGTGGACGTGTCAAAACTGCTATCTCGCATTGCGGATACAACAGAAGCCCCTGCGACAAACAGATCACGACCACGAGGGCCAACGTATGACAATAAATCTGAAGTTAGCTAGCTAGCTAAATTAGGCATCCATCCGTGAGTAACTTCCTGGTCTGTATTCACTCATGACTTATTTATTAATTCAGGTCTTTATATACATATACATGTACAGTTGTTATACCATATCACGGTCAATATTGTAAGTAATTCTTGGACTGAACTTACGTAGTCATTCACTCAGGAATGCATATTAGTATCCTGTCAGTTGTATCTTTTTTTTCATTGCTTTTAGTATATCGAATGTGCAATACGTGCATTTATCTGTAATTAAACCCTGCACTAAGGACTGTAAGGGAATTATTATTATTATTACCCTAAATTATATCATACGCACATTTAACTATTTAAGTATATCTTCCTGTCATTTACCTGTACAGTTAATTTAACCATGCAAATATTAGTTTACCTGTACATTTAACCAGACTGTATATTAAGTAAACTATTATTACCCTCATTTATATCATACGCACTTAAAAGGTTGCAAGTGTCGCATACGTGTCGCATACCTACACGTGCAACCTGATGCTGTTACTTACATTCTTTAGAAGGCAGCCAACAAAGAGATTACATCTTGTCCAGATGTAGCAAAAGCTCGCTGGCTACGTTCTCCGGGAGAGAAACACAGACTGTTGCCATACGTCAGACTCAAAAGTTAAGCATACATTTTCTTGTCTCCTTCCAGGTCTTGCATGAGGTGGTCATCTTTCTAGAGTTACAATGGCTAGTCCAGATGATCTGAAGTTCCAAGGTGAGGCTCATGGAGTGGCTCCCATCCTCTTAGCTCTAGGAGAGGATGAACAGAGATCTATTTAATGTTCATCATCCCTTTCCTTTGTCTCCCAGTCCTCTCCTCCCTATCTATTTTTTATCTTTCTGTCTTGTTTATCCTCTCTTTCACCTCCTCTTCCCCTCTCTCTTTTTCTCTCGACATCTCTCACTGTCCCTTCCTCTTCATTCCCTCACTTTATATAACCTCTGTCTTCTCCTCCTCCTCTAGAGTTTGAGGAGGCCACTGACCTGCTGTTAGCAGACCCTGGGGCCTCCACCCTCAGTATGTCTGGCTCCAGCAGTACGGCCCCGGCCGGTGCCACAGGGGACATCAGACTGGACATTTCCGATGATGAGGGACAGGAGGAGAGTTCAGAGGTCAGGACGATGAACGAGTCTAATCATATCGCTGCATTGATAATCTGAAATGTTGCCTATGTTATGACAAACAGCCAAAAACCAAGCATTACTGATTGTCATTACTGTTTACAGCTCTTAAGAGGGGAAAATCAAACTAGCGGCTTCTGGACCTTTGAGTACTACCAGTCATTATTCAATGTGGATACAACGCAGGTACAATATGCCTGAAATAACACAGTATAATCTGCACTCCTGAGACTGGCCTGTATGTTGCTGTTTAACATATGCCATATAGAAACCGTAAATGTAGTGGTGATAGTTGCTGTACAGCTTCCATTGGTTGACTGACTTCCTGTCATGGGATGCAGGTGCTGGACAGGGTCAAGGGGTCGGTGATGCCTTTACCAGGACGGAATTTCATCAAACATACCCTCCGGTCGAATCCGGATTTGTACGGTAATGGGACACATCACCACTATACCCTACATATAATTGTCCTGAATTAAATGGCCATTAGAATGTTACCATAACTTTTATTGCCGTAAAACTGGAAGACAGTTTGCCAAACTCTGCATATCTCAGATTGTGATGTGAACCACCTCTACCGAGACTAACCTTACCTCCTGGTCCCCTGTATGTCCAGGTCCCTTCTGGATCTGCGTGACGCTGGTGTTTTCTGTGGCCATCAGTGGAAACCTGTCCACCTTCCTCAGCTCCAAGGGGGACCCTCAGTACCACTACAAACCCCAGTTCCACAGAGGTATGGTACCTGGGGGTTACAGGTTGCTCAATGGTTTCATGTGAGATTTGCTATATAAAAATAAAAGAGGGGATTGTTGACTGTGTGCTGAAATGTAAAGAAAAGAGGCCTTTTTCAAGACCATGTTATATTTTATGCAATAGCAGTGTTGATGTTAATTTTGCTTGCTTTTTCTCACTCCCTCAGTGACGATAGCTGCAGTATTGATCTTCCTGTATGTCTGGCTGGTGCCCATGGGTCTATGGGGTTTCCTGACCTGGAGGCAGAGGGGGGAGAGGCAGCAGAATGGTTACTCCTTCCTGGAGATAGTGTGTGTCTACGGCTACTCCCTCTTCATCTACATTCCCACCTCAGTGAGTTAGCAGACACAAACTACTGAATGTCTGGTTATCAGCTAGCAAAACATATTAATCCCCAAGAAAATGTTTATCAACAGAAAATGAAGTTCAGATGGTACCTACCTCCCGGTTTCATAGTTTTCGTCTGTTTTTGTGCCTAGTGAATACGACCCTGTTCTTCATAGTATATTTCTATCTGATTGGTTCCCAACCAATTAATGCAGAATGTTTTTATTCTCAAATAACAAACAAATCACCTCCCCTTCAGGTGTGGTGGATCTTACCATTCGAATGGCTCCGATGGCTTCTCATCCTGGTCGCCACGGTGATCTCCGGGTCGGTCCTGGTGCTCACCTTCTGGCCCGTCATCCGTGACGACACCAAATGGACTGTTTTCGCCACAGTGGCAACAATTGTCGTTCTCCATGCGCTGCTAGCAATTGGCTGCAAGGTAAGAGACCACTATGAGTGCTATGGGTAAATGTTGGCCCATCATCCTAGCATGGCAGCAATCATGGTCCGACATGAAAGTAGGGCCCTCATTTCACTTATCCAGGGAAGGATGGACTTCAGATGTTTCAACCAGGCCCTAACCATAATCTAAATGGGAATGTCTCCGCTGTATGAGCTTTAGGGGACATGTTTTATCTCCTACACCCTACTTCATTGTCTATAGCTAGCTATAAACCTTAGTTCTTTGTTAAATCACATAACCCTTCATACCAGTCTCTTCTCTTCTCTGTCCCTATGTTATCTTTCAGATGTACTTCTTCCAGACAGTGACACTGCTCGTTCCTACACTCCCAACCAACCACACAGCAGCAATATTCACCACCAAGACCTAATGACCAAGAGGAACCGGAGGGAGGGAGATAGAGGAATGAGTTAATCGTTGTGTCCCAACACTTAATGACCTCTTCTCATAGTCACCAATGTTTGAGACCACCAGTGAATCTGAAAGGACAGGATATAAGGTTTAGTCTGGGTTGATTGCCACAATGTTGCTTCGGTTACCCACTCTGTGCATTGGAAGAGTAGCTAGCTAATCGCGGATTATGGCGATCTTGCCATTGACTAACCATATATTGTTGTCGTGTGAGTAGGACGATATGAGTCGAGAGGGAAACGTTGTTGGATGAAATCAGAGTTTCAGAGACACCGGTGTGGACATTGTTTTGAGTTTTCGTTATTAAGCCAATAGTGGGTCACATACAGTTGAAGTCGGAAGTTTACATACACCTTAGCCAATTCCTGACATTTAATCATAAAATTCCCTGTCTTAGGTCAGTTAGGATCACCACTTTATTTTAAGAATGTGAAATGTCAGAATAATAGTAGAGTGAATGATTTATTTCAGCTTGTATTTCTTTCATCACATTCCCAGTGGGTCAGAAGTTTACATACACTCAATTAGTATTTGGTAGCATTGCCTTTAAATTGTTTAACTTGGGTCAAACCTTTCAGGTAGCCTTCCACAATAAGTTGGGTGAATTTTGGCCCATTCCTCCTGACAGAACTGGTTGAACTGAGTCAGGTTTGTAGGCCTCTTTGCTCGAACACACCTTTTCAGTTCTGCCCACAAACCTTCTATAGGATTGAGGTCAGGGCTTTGTGATGGCCACTCCAATACCTTGACTTTGTTGTCCTTAACCCATTTTGCCACAACTTTGGAAGTATGCTTGGGGTCATTGTCTATTTGGAAGACCCATTTGCGACCAAGCTTTAACTTCCTGACTGATGTCTTAAGATGTTGCTTCAATATATCCACATAGCACCCCCAGAACATTATGCTGCCACCCCCATGGTTCACGGTTAGGATGGTGTTCTTCGGCTTGCAAGTCTCCCCCTTTTTCCTGCAAACATAACGATGGTCTTTATGGCCAAACAGTTCTATTTTTGTTTCATCAGACCAGAGGACATTTCTCCAGAAAGTACGGTCTTTGTCCCCATGTGCAGTTGCAAACCGTAGTCTGGATTTTTTTTATGGCGGTTTTGGAGCAGTGGCTTCTTCTTTGCTGAGTGGCCTTTCAGGTTATGTCGATATAGGACTCGTTTTACTGTGGACATAGATACTTTTGTACCTGTTTGCTGCAGCATCTTCTCAAGGTCCTTTGCTGTTGTTAAGGGATTGATTTGCACTTTTCGCACCAAAGTACGTTCATCTCTGAGACAGAACGCGTCTCCATCCTGAGCGGTATGACGGCTGCGTGGTCCCATGGTGTTTATACTTGCGTACTATTGTTTGTACAGATGAACGTGGTACCTTCAGGTATTTGGAAATTGCTCCCAAGGATGAACCAGACTTGGGGAGGTCTACTATTAGTTTTTTCCTGAGGTCTTGGCTGATTTATTTGGATTTTCCCATGATGTTGAGCAAAGAGGCACTGAGTTTGAAAGTAGGCCTCGATATACATCCACAGGTACACCTCCAATTATGTCAATTAGCCTATCAGAAGCTCCTAAAGCCATGACATTTTATGGAATTTTTCAAGCTGTTTAAAGGCACAGTCAATTTAGTGTATGTAAACTTCTGACCCACCAGAATTGTGATATAGTGAAATAATCTGTCTGTAAACAATTGTTGGAAGAATTACTTGTGTTATGCTCATAGTAGATGTCCTAACAGACTTGCCAAAACAACTATAGTTTGAAAACATGAAATCTGTGGAGTGGTTGAAAAATGAGTTTTAATGACTTCAACCCAAGTGTATGTAAACTTCCGACTTCAACTGTATTTATCCAGTCCTTTCAGATCAGAGAAGTAGGGCTCACATACTATGATGCTCTAACCAATAAGGATACACAGAGGACTGACGATTGGTCAAAGGTACATAAAGTTGTGTTGGGAAGTTCTGGGTGTGTGAGCCCTACTCTTGTTCATTATGGATTTAACTGGCCCAGAAGCCCATGAAACGTGCTCTGCAATTGACTACATATGTCATCACAGAGACGAGGATAGACGCCTATAAGAGTATACACATTATGGGTTACAGTAATTGCATTGGGGGGGGAAGAATGTCTTGCTTATGCTGCAGAGATGATTCCGCTGTAAATTCTGCGCTTTATTTCAATAAATCAAGATTCATCATGGAGAAGTTGGGTGCACCGCAATAGTCAGGAGACTTCCTCTTATTAAAACATAGGAAAGGAGGAAGCATTACGGTGGATGAATATGAGATCTGCTCTAAACAGCTCAGTTCTGTCTTGTCAGTGCAGATCAAGGAAAGGAAACCTTTTTAGACTTGTTGAACTCCTCCAGCTGTGGTCTTGAAGGGAAATGCTGGATGAATGTTTAACTAGTGAAGTACTAATACAGGGATGGTCAACCTTCTCCACAAAGGTACATGCTTTTGTTCCAGCCAAGCAAACACACCTGCTGATTCTACCAATCAGATTACAATCAAACCTTTGACGAGTTGAGTCAACAGCTATGTTACGGCTTGGATGGAACCAAGGTCTGCTACACCCACACCATCCCTCTGCGGGTAACATCGTTCACTTCTGTGACTAAAAATGGTTGTTCTCTCCTATGACCTGGAACAGACTTGTAGATAATTTACAAGTGTTTATTTATTCCTTCCTGTGTTGCCTTTTTATTTTCCTCTTTGTTCAGACTTCTGGGTTTGTGTAAATAAACTGTCATTCCAGTCCTGTCTGAATTTCTTTGTATTCTTGGTGTTGACTACAGCCTAGGGCAGGGGTCTCCAACTCCTGGAGGGAGGGAAATTTCTGTGCAGGCTTTTGTTCCAGCCCAACATACCATATTTACATAAGATGTTTGACTTACCCGCAAGGAGACTATTGCTGTTGGTTATGGTTAGGAAAACCTGATCGTAGATCTGTGGCTACTTGTTAGGGGGCAATTTCTTACCTTGAGCAATAAAAACAATGAGACGGCATTCCATCAATAGATGTCCCTTCTGAGGTTACAAAGTAGTGTTTGCATGCTAAGCTAGCAATATCGCAACAAAAGTAATTGTAAGACTTAATCCCAAAACATTTTTGGGGACTTCTCCACCAACATTTAATGTACTCCTTTTATACTTTTTTTTGTTTTGCTTTTCTGTGAAAGAAATAAAACAAATAAAAGACAACTGAAAAGTTAACCCTACAAACTAGCAAGACATTTTCTCTTCATAAAACTTGCTAAATCAAAATAATTGAATTAAACTCAGTCCATAAATTGTGACTGGAAGCAATGCATACATTTCCATTAAGTCTTTGTCCGAAGGTCGGGCAATCGGCTTGCCCGGAAAAGGGGAAAGGAGGGAGGAGAGTTGAGGTTTAGATATGTTAGAGTCTGGAGATCATAGGTAGTGAGGGAGGGAAAGAGATGGTGACTCCCTACTCCCCTCTATCCCAAATTCCCCACCTCAGTCTGAATGGCAGTCTCAAAATGAAGGCAGGAAAGGAAACCTGGGAAGGATGTAAACTAGGATACGGCTGCTCCAACGGCCGACACCAGTGTCCTTACTGTCAGTCTGTCTTTCTGTGGGTCCACCAATAACATCAGCCCACTCCGGCTCGCTGCAATCCTGTTTGGCTATGAAGGGGAGTGGGGGGCCGGGTCTACTGCAGTGTCCTCGAAGCTTTGGATGACACACCTCACAAGTCAATCAGTCCATCAGAGGTGAGGTTCTAACATCAGGGTTCCAGAGGTGGTGTTCTTCAAAATCACGTTCTACAGGGTTCTCCTACACACTGACATCTAGGCTATGTCTCAAATGACACCCTATTCCCTATACAGTGCACTTAATTTGGCCATGTGCCTCTAGTCAAAAGTAGAGCACTGTATAGGGGAAAAAGACTACCACTATGGATGACCAGACAAACACACCTTGGGTAAGTGGGGTGGGGTCGAGCTAGCTAGCGGTCTGGAATGGGGTAGTCTCTTAAGGAGGTTCTACAAGCAGGTGGAGAAGTGCCTCGATATGAAAACAAAATGGCGGTCAGTGAGGGGTGTTCATAGTGTTCTACTGTACAGGAAAGCCCCCTGTAGGTCTGTAGTAGGGGAGACGGGGGACATCCAATCCAGCGATGAGGGGAGGGGGGATAGCGGCTGGCTGTAGTGGACGGGGTTGGGTGTGTGTCTGGTGGAGGAGGGGGAAGGGTGGGGCATTACACCAGCACTAGGGGAGGCCAAATGTCCAAAAGGGAGGAGAGGGAGGCAACTCAGATAAAGGAGATGATACCTGCTGTACAGTAGTGCAATGAGTTCTTCTTTGCAACAAAAGTCTCTGTGTTCAATGTGTGTGTAGGTGTACATGTATATGTCTGTAAAGCATAAAAAGCTCCAGTCAAACAAAGTTCACATCAGTTCAGCTCTCCATTCTGAAAGACTGCCACTTTTTTGTGCTGATCAGTCTGTCAGTTGAACGTAGAGGTGCTGCCACCCTCTGGCTGGACTGGGGATATCATAGCAGCTGCTGCACGATGATGAGAGAGGGAGTGTCTGTGGCGGCGTGGAGGGACGGATAGAAGAGAACAACACCAGGGATAGATGAGAGATGGACAGTAAAGGAGAAAGAAGAAGGAAGGTGCTGAAGGGACAACACCACATCACTGGTTCTGGTGTTCTGGTTGTGGTCAGTAGGGGGAGGGGCTAGTAGAGGTCATGCAGGGGGTCGGAGGTGAGGGGTGATGAGGTCTTAACTCCCATAATGCATGGTGTTGCTAGGGATGGCCATGGGAGAGGCCATGGAGATGGCGGGTCCCCCCATGGTGAACTGGTTGGTGATGGGATAATGCTGCTGCTGCTGCTGGTTAGAGCTGCTGCTGCTGCTGCTAGGACCTGACTGTCCAGTAGAAGCTCCTGGACAGATGGAGAGAGAGAGAGTGTTATCACCTTTCCTTGATTGGTTGTGGGCCAACTATTCAAAATCCATCCCCTCTATTTACACAAACGATAGGGGTTTAAGGAAACTGTTGACTTGATGTAGTAATAGTGTAGGGTTTCCCAAACTCTGTCCCTGGTGCACATTTTGGTTTTTGCCCTAGCACTACACAGCTGATTAAAATAGTCAACTCATCATTAAGCTTTGATTATATGAAAATGGGCATTCGGGGGTCGGCCAGGTCAGAGTTTGGGAAACCCAGGAATAGTGTATAAAGAGACATACCCTGGACGATTCCTGTGCTCATGATGGAGCCCATTCTGGAGTGGGTGTGATTCACTATCCCTGTGTTCACTGAGGCAAGGTGGGAACAGAGGAAACAGTGAGGCTGTGTATTAAAGCACACACAAACATGCAAACAGTCAGTCACACGGTCTGTGCTTGTCTGTCGGTTAGTCAGTCAGTCCATCAGTCCGTAGTATCTTACCGAGGGGGATGAGGTTGTTGTGGGACACCGTCGAGCCACTGCCCATGACCGTACTGAGGTCATAGGCTGTAGGCATCCCTGAGAGAGAGAGATAGAGGGGGAGAGAGATGAGAGGGTGAGACAGGTAAGAGAGTGAGAGTGAGATGGGGAGGAGAGAAATGGAGAGATGGGGAGCGAAATTGGAGAAAAGCACAGGAGAAGAATAAGCATCCTTTCACACACACACACCGTTTTCCCCTCAGAGAGAGCATGCATCCCGTCTGTCAGCTACTCTGTTAGCCTGACCTATTATTTGATATTACTACAGCTTAGTAGGACATTTGCTCATGCTGTTGTACGGATGCCTTTCGCCTGACGATGCTATCATGGGTCAGATTGTGTTAGTGTATTGTCTGTGTTTACCTGACACAGCATTGTTCTGCCTCATGCAGTGTGTGTGGGTATGTCCTCTGTGTGCCCTCTATCCGTGTCCTCTATGTGTGTGTATTTACCTGACACAGCCATGCCCTGGCTCATGCTGTAGGCCCCCCCAGTGTTCCACATGGTCTCAGAGGGGGAGGTGTAGTGCGACCCAGGAGGGGGAGTGGGGGTGCTGCCTGTGTACCTACAAAAACACACACATACACAACAACATACACGCCATGAGAGGGATCCCCCCCCGTTATCCTGAATGGCACAGGCCAAGGACAGCGGAACAGACCAACTCACCTGAAAAAGGGGTTCTTCAAGTCCAGGAGGTTGCTGGACTTGGAGCCTGTCTGGTCCACTTGGGCGACAATACTGATGTCGTAGCTTTGTCTGTGGGGAAGGAAGAGAGCCGGGGTTGGTATGGGAGGAGAGAAGGGGTTGGTAACTCCAAGCAGGCTATCATGTGTAGTTTAATGAGGAGTGGCTTCTGTCTGGCCACTCTACCATAAAGGCCTAATTGGTGGAGTGCTGCAGAGATTGTTGTCCTTCTGAAAGGTTCTCCCATCTCCACAAATGAACTCTAGAGCTCTGTCAAGAGTGACCATAGGGTTCTTGGTCACCTCCCTGACCAAGGTCCTTCTCCCCCGATTGCTCAGTTTGGCTGGGCGGCCATCTCTAGGAAGAGTCTTGGTGGTTCCAAACTTCTTTGGGACATTCAGTGCTGTAGAAATGTTTTGGTACCCTTCCCCAGATCTGTGCCCGACACAATCCTGTCTCTGAATTCTACGGACAACTCCTTCGACCCCATGGCTTGGTTTTTGCTGACATGCATGGTCAACTGTGAGACATTATATAGACAGGGCTGTGCCTTTCCAAATCATGTCCAATCAATTTAATTTACCACAGGTGGACTCCAATAAAGTTGCAGTAACATCTCAAGGATGATCAATGGAAACATGATGCACCTGAGCTCAATTTCAAGTCTCATAGCAAAGGGTCTGAATACTTATGTAAATAAGGTATGTTGATATATTTTTTAATACATTTGCTAAAATTTCTAAAAACTTGTTTTCGCTTTGTCATTATGGGGAGATTAATCAATTTTAGAATAAGGCTGTAATATAACAAAATGTGGAAAAAGTCACACCAAATGCTAACCTCCCCTGTTATTGTAATGGTAATGGTTAGCATGAGGTTACACTAACTTTCTCACTCATCATTATTCACTCATCATTATATGTAATCATGGTAGCATCCACTTTAATGTAGAAGTTTTTAGAAATCTATTATATTGTTATTTACAATAATAGTTACAAAAAAATTACAACACATTATTTACCATTAGTTTCTAAAATCGGACACAAAGTAATCTGAAACAACCAAAACAAACAGCAAATGCATCCAACAAGTTTGTAAAGTCACAAGCTTGATGTAATCATTACGTGCTATGATGATTCGGTCCAAATACTTAACTTGTCTACTTTGATACACACAAGTGAATTTGTCTCCATACTCTTGGTTCCCTTAAAATGGGGGGGGGGGGGGGGGGGGGACTACATACAAAAAGCACTGTAATGTCTAAACGGTTCACCCGATATGGATGAAAATACCCTAAAATTAAAGCTGACAGGCTGCACTTTAACCCCATAGTCATTGTATGAGGCAAACAATATATCATTTTCACTGTCCCAATACTTTTGGAGCTCACTGTACATCACCTAAACACACATTCATTCACAAGTGTCTTATTATAACACAAGTCTGGGCCTAGAGGTGAATAGCAACACGAACACCAAAGCCTCCCATCCCCAACAGACCCCTCTACAGTCCCTCACCTCTTGTTGGCGATGAGCAGTGCTGTGCCGGAGAGTGTGTCTCCTGCCTTAGTGAAGAGGGGTGACTGGAGCAGACAGCGGACCTGGTACCAGTGGGTCAGGGGCTCTGTCGGGGCCGTGGAGAGCCATACTGTCACCCTGCAGAGAGAGGGAGGGGGGTTAGAGGTCAGGATACTTTAAGGTTCAATCAACGCCATCTTACTACAGTACAAGCATGGTCAGATATACAGTAGGAACAGCCATTTACAACTTCTTGTGAAATGTTTCTATAGTTACAACTTACTGTGAAATGTTTCTATAGTTGCAACTTACTGTGAAATGTTTCTATAGTTGCAACTTACTGTGAAATGTTTCTATAGTTGCAACTTACTGTGAAATGTTTCTATAGTTGCAACTTACTGTGAAATGTTTCTATAGTTGCAACTTACTGTGAAATGTTTCTATAGTTGCAACTTACTGTGAAATGTTTCTATAGTTGCAACTTACTGTGAAATGTTTCTATAGTTGCAACTTACTGTGAAATGTTTCTATAGTTGCAACTTACTGTGAAATGTTTCTATAGTTGCAACTTACTGTGAAATGTTTCTATAGTTGCAACTTACTGTGAAATGTTTCTATAGTTGCAACTTACTGTGAAATGTTTCTATAGTTGCAACTTACTGTGAAATGTTTCTATAGTTGCAACTTACTGTGAAATGTTTCTATAGTTGCAACTTACTGTGAAATGTTTCTATAGTTGCAACTTACTGTGAAATGTTTCTATAGTTGCAACTTACTGTGAAATGTTTCTATAGTTGCAACTTACTGTGAAATGTTTCTATAGTTGCAACTTACTGTGAAATGTTTCTATAGTTGCAACTTACTGTGAAATGTTTCTATAGTTGCAACTTACTGTGAAATGTTTCTATAGTTGCAACTTACTGTGAAATGTTTCTATAGTTGCAACTTACTGTGAAATGTTTCTATAGTTGCAACTTACTGTGAAATGTTTCTATAGTTGCAACTTACTGTGAAATGTTTCTATAGTTGCAACTTACTGTGAAATGTTTCTATAGTTGCAACTTACTGTGAAATGTTTCTATAGTTGCAACTTACTGTGAAATGTTTCTATAGTTGCAACTTACTGTGAAATGTTTCTATAGTTGCAACTTACTGTGAAATGTTTCTATAGTTGCAACTTACTGTGAAATGTTTCTATAGTTGCAACTTACTGTGAAATGTTTCTATAGTTGCAACTTACTGTGAAATGTTTCTATAGTTGCAACTTACTGTGAAATGTTTCTATAGTTGCAACTTACTGTGAAATGTTTCTATAGTTGCAACTTACTGTGAAATGTTTCTATAGTTGCAACCTACTGTGAAATGTTTCTATAGTTGCAACCTACTGTGAAATGTTTCTATAGTTGCAACTTACTGTGAAATGTTTCTATAGTTGCAACTTACTGTGAAATGTTTCTATAGTTGCAACTTACTGTGAAATGTTTCTATAGTTGCAACTTACTGTGAAATGTTTCTATAGTTGCAACTTACTGTGAAATGTTTCTATAGTTGCAACTTACTGTGAAATGTTTCTATAGTTGCAACTTACTGTGAAATGTTTCTATAGTTGCAACTTACTGTGAAATGTTTCTATAGTTGCAACTTACTGTGAAATGTTTCTATAGTTGCAACTTACTGTGAAATGTTTCTATAGTTGCAACTTACTGTGAAATGTTTCTATAGTTGCAACTTACTGTGAAATGTTTCTATAGTTGCAACTTACTGTGAAATGTTTCTATAGTTGCAACTTACTGTGAAATGTTTCTATAGTTGCAACTTACTGTGAAATGTTTCTATAGTTGCAACTTACTGTGAAATGTTTCTATAGTTGCAACTTACTGTGAAATGTTTCTATAGTTGCAACTTACTGTGAAATGTTTCTATAGTTGCAACTTACTGTGAAATGTTTCTATAGTTGCAACTTACTGTGAAATGTTTCTATAGTTGCAACTTACTGCAAATGTTTCTATAGTTGCAACTTACTGTGAAATGTTTCTATAGTTGCAACTTACTGTGAAATGTTTCTATAGTTGCAACTTACTGTGAAATGTTTCTATAGTTGCAACTTACTGTGAAATGTTTCTATAGTTGCAACTTACTGTGAAATGTTTCTATAGTTGCAACTTACTGTGAAATGTTTCTATAGTTGCAACTTACTGTGAAATGTTTCTATAGTTGCAACTTACTGTGAAATGTTTCTATAGTTGCAACTTACTGTGAAATGTTTCTATAGTTGCAACTTACTGTGAAATGTTTCTATAGTTGCAACTTACTGTGAAATGTTTCTATAGTTGCAACTTACTGTGAAATGTTTCTATAGTTACAACTTACTGTGAAATGTTTCTATAGTTACAACTTACTGTGAAATGTTTCTATAGTTACAACTTATTGTGAAATGTTTCAATAGTTACAACTTACTGTGAAATGTTTCTATAGTTACAACTTACTGTGAAATGTTTCTATAGTTACAACTTACTGTGAAATGTTTCTATAGTTACAACTTACTGTGAAATGTTTCTATAGTTACAACTTACTGTGAAATGTTTCTATAGTTACAACTTACTGTGAAATGTCTCTATAGTGAATGTATTGTACTATATTGTATTGCTTTTAAGTTGACCCGCTTTTGGTCTTTGTGTTTGTTGCAATGTCCATGAGAAATAAAAAACAAGGGATCAAAGAAAAAGGAAAGTGATGGTTTAGATATAGTCAGGATTCATATAGATCAGGAGTCCTTGATCAAGTGATCAGAATTTACTGTAATTCCTGTGACCTCCTGACCACACACACACACACACACACACACACACACACACACACACACACACACACACACACACACACACACACACACACACACACACTTCAGCCCTGGTGATTGGTTATGGCAGCTCAGGCTGACTTACATTGATCCCATGAATGCTACGTCAAACCAGAAGGCCAGGCCGTGCACCAGCCCTGAGTGCATCATATGGAACTTAAAGGGAATCTCTATCCTGAGAGAGAGCGAGAGAGAGAGAGAAGAGTGTTAGTCTAGTTAAAGGGGCAATCAGCAGTTGCTACATTCATTTTTTGACTTTTTGGAAGTAATGATATATACCCATTGAGTCTTGAAGTATAACTTATAAATGCTTCATGATCTTAGTCCAACTGTGGTATCAGATCCCAAAACATAAGTTTGTTTACAAACATTGGTGTAAAAGAAAGTAAATGTAAACAATATATAACCTCAAAACATGGTTAAAAACTATAATGTCTATATCATGGCCGGTCAGTGCTCCATAGCTCAGTCTATGAATATGAGATTTCTCCAGCCCCATCCCTCGGCTTTTTACCTAAAGACGGATGGAGAAATCGCTTTGTTATCGTTTCTACTGCTGATTGCCGCTTTAAGGTTATTTTTTACACACTAGTAGAAGGAATTATGTAGTATGTTTTGCTGATGTAGGAAATTGTAAATCGGAAGGAGCTCCATATTAGAGAAGCAAGACATCCCCACATTCAGTAACATGTATCTATGGATCTCAATTCTCAACTCAATCTATGAATAAAAATTCAATAATAAATATATGAGGGAATAACCGACAGACAGACGGCACACACACACACACCTGTACAAATCCTCCTCTTTGGCCTCCAGGAAGTTGACTGTGTATTTGACAGACTTGGCCATCAGGATACGGATATCAAATGTGTCCTGAGAGATAGAGGGAAGGGAGGTAAAGAAGAAGGGAGGAAGAGATAGAGGGAAGAAGGCAGGGAGAGATCGAGGGAAGCGAGAGTATGCAGGTAAGTCCCAGTGAGATAGAAATGTTTTACGGCAGCATTGGCTAGAGTGGGTACGGAGACGGTCTATGCCTTATTTGAATGATCTAGAACAAAGGCTGTAACCAGAACCAGGGCCTCCGGTCGGGCCCGGCTCTCCCAGCAGAGTAACACCGGAGCAGGCACGGAGGCCTACCCAGCTGACTACCGCTGGAAAAGGGTGTGTGTGGTGTGTCGCTGTGTGTGATATGAGCAGTGATAGTACTGTTGAAACCTCACTGTTGGTTCTGTGGTGTTAAGACTAGGGGAGCTGGACTGGGCAAAAACATTGGGATCTAAACTTAGACTGCATCTTATTTCTCCCAGCCTTCATAACACACACAGTGTAACCGTGGCATCTCCTACCACAAACACACACCCCCACACAGGCAATCTACTATTCTGCATCAGCGTTTGCCCATAAACACACACAAACCTGGTGTACCACCCTTGGACGTAAACAAACACAAGCCAGTCCGTACTATGCAACCCAATCTTCCACAAACAGCGCTTGTCCCCACATACCCCCTGACTATTTCAGGCCTTAAACACCCCTCCCATATACATCTCCTAGTTAACCACCCCCCTGCACCCCATAACCCCAGACTGTACAATCATGTTAGGGGGGGATATCGCTTTAACCGACATGGTGGGAGGTGCAGGCAATGTCAGAAGATAGCTATTCAAAAGTCTGACATACAATTGAGAATTCTACATACCACAATGGGCTGGCGAAAGTACTCGTCCACCGCTGCGCCTCGCAGGGCTGAGAGGTCCACACCATGGAAGGAAGGCTGGTACCTGAGAGAGAGAGAGAGCGCGAGAGAGAGCGCGAGCGAGAGAAATTAAGAGAGAATCATTATAATCAACTCAATCCCATCAACTACAGCAGCCCAATGAAAAGTTACTGATATCTTCTTCCATCCACTGCTTCTACTCCCAGAGCTTCTTCTCTTGCCATTTCCTCCTCCGTACCTCCAACCTTCCTCCTACTCTCCCTTATTCTCTCCTACTCACCAGAAGTTGGCCTTAGTGAACTGCTCCATGTAGAGCTGTTCGTCTGTGAAGGGGGCCAGGTGCACGTCACCGATGGTGGGGAACATTTTACCTGCGACACACAGGAAGTCAGTTAACGATGGTACAGTCACTAGTGCTTAGTCATGATGAATATGTCTTTCAGTTTTAAAATGTAGACTTTAATATTATTTACTGCCAGGGATTCAAAATAATCGTCAGACTTCTTGACATGTTCTCCCTTTCTCCTTCCCTCCCACGCTACCCCTTTCTCTCCCTACAACATTCCCTCTGTCTCACCGTTAGGCTTGAGGAACTTCTTGGCGTGGAGGTAGCTCTCCAGCATCCTCTCATTGAAGAGCATGTAGCCCATGGGCTCTGAGATAATGATGTCCACCTGCTCAGGTAGCGTAACCTCCTCCACTTTACCAGGGATCACCACCACACGGTCCCCCAGACGGTTAGTGTTCACCAGGACCTAGAAGAGGGGACACCAGAGGGTTAGAGTTCACCAGGACCTAGAAGAGGGGACACCAGAGGGTTAGAGTTCACCAGGACCTAGAAGAGGGGACACCAGAGGGTTAGAGTTCACCAGGACCTAGAGGAAGGGACACCAGAGGGTTAGAGTTCACCAGGACCTAGATGAAGGGACACCAGACGGTTAGTGTTCACCAGGACCTAGAGGAAGGGACACCAGAGGGTTAGAGTTCACCAGGACCTAGAGGAAGGGACACCAGAGGGTTAGAGTTCACCAGGACCTAGAGGAAGGGACACCAGAGGGTTAGAGTTCACCAGGACCTAGAGGAATAGACACCAGAGGGTTAGAGTTCACCAGGACCTAGACGAATGGACACCAGAGGGTTAGAGTTCACCAGGACCTAGAGGAAGGGACACCAGAGGGTTAGAGTTCACCAGGACCTAGAGGAAGGGACACCAGAGGGTTAGAGTTCACCAGGATCTAGAGGAGGGGAGACCAGAGGGTTAGTGTGTGTGTGTATTAGAGTTATGGCTACCTAGCATGTCAAGAAGAGGATAGGGTTAGAGCAGGGGTGGGCAAACTTCAACGAAGGACGGCACAGATTTTGTTTACCGATTTGTTTGTAGAAAAAATAATTTGCAGAACAGAAAAAGGGCAGCTAATTTAAAATATATAGGTCGATTTTAATTTTGACATAGTTTAGTATGTTTTACCTCTGCGTGCTGGGCCATGGTGCTGGCCTCCACAGCGTAGACCTTCCTGGCCCCAGCCTGAGCAGCAAAGAAGGACAGAATCCCTGAACCACAGCCCACATCCAACACCACCTAGAGAGAGAGGGGTTCCAATTATTCACTGATAAAGACATCAATGAAACCCAGCATGGTCTACAGCCCAAACCAATTAAACAAGTTTAGTTTCAAATGCTCAGTAAAGGGCTCACTTTAGAAAAAGTTATATTTAAATCCCAAGACAGCGCATCAGTACCTTGTCCTTGAAGTCAGTGTGGTTCTGGAGGATGGCCCTCTGATAGGTTCCTGTCCTGACGTAGTCTTGCATCATGTTCTGCTGCTGGGAGAGGTAGCCATAGAACTGGAGGAGCGAAGGAGGGAGAGAGAGAGAGAGAGAGAGAACAAAGGAAATAGAAGAAAATAAAGTGACAGAACAGCTTATTTTTCGAGGTGTTTTAATATTGTCACTGAGCTAATAAAGGTTGGAATAAATTAATTATTGCAATGCGTGGCAGATTCTGCGTGTACCTGGAAGTACTGTACTGCGGATGATTCCTCTGTCCTGTCGCTGAAGACCGACTGCTCTCCATTGTGGCCGCGGCAGTTCTTCAGGAGGTTATAGAACGATGAGAAGTCTGAGGAGATAGTCATAACAGGTTATGAGGATGACAGTTATAAACGGTCTTAAGCCAGTCATAATGAGGAGAAACCAAATGACCTGTTATATCATATTCTAACAGTTCATAAGGATGACAGAGGCAAGACAAGTATGAGAAACAATAAGAATCTCTTCATGACAGGGAGTCAAAGACACAGACGCACAGGTCAATGACAGACAGATATAGCCTATTGGCAGGCAGTCAAAGACAGACGGAAAACCCAGACAGACAACGACAGCATTCTCTGAGACAAGGGTGGTTGTTTCCGGGGGTTACCTACCTGCAGGTGAGGTGAACTGTAGGAGGACGCTGTTGCAGCCCAGCGTGATAATGAATGACTGTTTCCCCACGCGACTGCACTCTGTGTCCCGGGAGACCGAACACTTGAACACGCATGTCTCCTCTGCTGTAGGAGGAGGCATACATTAGTTAGGGCACGGCCACACACCTACAACAGGTCATTCATGGAATATGCGTGGCACAGGAGTACGTGGCTTACCTTAGGTTACACAACATGAAGAACAACATTGCTAACACAGAATTGGCCCGATCGCACACAGAGCTTTATTGACTAAATTAGCATCAAAGCATCTCAACCATAACAGCAAGCAAAGAGCTATTTTTAACCTCCTTTACCTGAGGAAAAGTGAGTAATTAATCTGTTGAAGCTATTTCACACACACGGATGATTAAGATCAATTTTAAAGCCTAGATATGTGATATCAATACATTGGCATGGTAGGTCTAGTGCTGTGCAGGCATGGCAGTGAGATAATCTGTGGTTTAATTCAGCAGTTGTGATGGGATTAAGACTAGCGCTGTTACTTAAAATTAGCCAGATGCAGCATGTTTTATTAACATACCAAACTAGCTACTGACACTGGATTAACCTGTGGTAAATAAAGATGAGGGAGTGTGTGTGTTGCTTAACAAGTGTGTGTTCGATGCAATGGCAGAGAGAGCAAGATAGAGTGCATACGTTAAAATATTTAGGCTACAACCATCTCCCTCCACTCAACGGGCCCTGTCTACAAGGCCTACAGCTGAACATTGTGGGCAATGACAGATGGGGGACCAGGACTGTCAGTATAGACATGTTACAGATATGTAACAACCAGATGATAGCCATGTCAATGTTCTAACAAGGTAATGTCAGGTCATCATACAGACACTTGTCAAAGTGAAGAGCAAAATTATGATATTTTTGCTGGGCCAAGGCATTGCCCCTCATGAACAAGATTTAAATGAACCCATTCCAGCATGATGAGCCCACTATAACAGTGTGCTGTGTTTCATTGAGGTGATATTGTGGCTATAATAAAGCATAAATACAATAATTGTGTGGCAAGACTGAGGTTATTTTTCCAACTGGAAAATATAAAATTGGTCAGATTACTTTAGACTCTCAGTCGTCCTGGTCTATTTAGTGATTCAATCAGGAGTTCATTCCTGCCTGGTATGGAAACGTTCATCTTAGATAATCATGGGAATGTTGGGAGGAGGAAACTGCTTTTGGGCCTATGGGCGCCACACACACACATAATACAACTTTGATAGGACACCTTGAAAAACACCCTTTCACACACACACTTCCACTTTCCCCACAGTCCAAGCTTGACTGTATCAAAACTAGGAACATCACGGCTTCTTGAAAGGGCCATCCCATCTGTGCCTCATAGTGTAACAAAAGCTGCAAGCCCTGAGCTCGAGCACACAAGAGAACGACAGGGGAGAGGGGAGGTGGGGGACTAACGTTAGCTGGCTATTGTTCCGGGGAGAACAAAGATGAATAACTAATACGAGACTGGTTTAGCTCATCGAAACACAATGACTCCTATTTAGCCTGTTCTTTGCAACGATTTAGTTCATCGCCAATTATTCACTCAGCTAGGTAGTTACAGTAGATGAGATAACCATAAAGTAGAACGCGCGAGCCACCGGGTTTACCTTGCTTGCACCGCTAGTATTATGATCCATGCGCAAAGACTACGACGTTCCAAAACAAAACACACTTAAGATACCCATCTCAAAAAGTCAAACGTTATCTTTCTTTATCATACAAAATATCTAAGTAGCTATTAAAGAGGGCAATGCCCATATGACGCAGTTGGTTTTTAACTGTTAGTACTATGTGGCATGAAGGGCAAATCATTGCGTAGTGATGGCTGATAGTTAGCTTATTGGGCAGAAATGAAAGCGCACGCTAACATGTCAATGACCATTGGCTCTCTGCATCAATATGTAGCGAGCTGGCTAGCGGGACAGGATGGTGCATCACTGAAAGGCAATCTGGCGCTAAATTGTTAGCATGTTGATATTAGTTAACAATGGTAGTTCGGTAACTAATGTGCTTGGTCACACTTAGTTAGCGGTCCGTGAAACGTCTCGTGTGAACTAAAACAGACTATTTAGCATGAAATAAATACTTTAATCAAATTCCTCAAGACAAATAGGTAGGTAAGACAAAGCGTGGTACACAAGCCACGAAATGAACGCAGTGAGCTTGCTAATGGCAATGCTAACCACTTACCAACACTGTGCGGTGTCGCGCTGCTGGAGAAGTACCGAACTAAGTTATGTTCGTTAACTAGCTAGTACCGATAAGCGAAAATAAGTCCCCATTACGTTGGATTCTATGGGTGAAATCAGTCGGTTTTGAAGTGGAACCTCCACCCGCACACGTGTGCAAGACCAGGCACTCGCATCGGTTAGCTAGCTAGCTTGTTAGCATTTAGCGCTGGCTAGTTAGCCGTGGTAACGTAAGAGCCAGGCCGGACCAGGGGTATGGAAGAGCTGTCTCAAGTCCACTCACCGTTGGAGAGGTTGATCAGGGCCGCGTCCGGTGTGGCTTTCACCTCCAGTCGTAGAGGCTGCTGCTCGGAGTGACGCTGTATTTCTCCGTTTGCGTCTCCGATAGAGAGGAGCCGCACGCCGGGAAACACCGACATCGCCATCTTCGATCTGGGGGAAGAGACAGCTCACAGTGGCGCTCACATCCAGCGCTAGACGCGCACTCACGACAGGAAACGGGATACACGCAGCTTTACCGCCACCCTGTGGCCGATAGGCAAACTGCTTACTCCAAATAGTTGCTGTACACTGTTTCAGCATAGACAGTATAGTTAGTTGGACAGAGAGTGAAATAGGGGATCTTCAATAATCGTTTGAATAAAATAAGAATGCCAGGGGCAGCCAGGCTGCATTTCGTATCCTGATCTGTTAAATCTGTGTGAATAATATATGTTCTGCAGTGTAACATGTCATGCAGTAAGTACCAAAATCTACAACTTTGGGCAGTAGCCAAATACAGTTTATCTGGCAGTCTATTGGCACAAATGCACTGGTACTACTTGAGCGGCATTCTATATGACAGAGATGAGCAAGTCTGGTCCACGGGAGCCTGAGTGCATGTCTGCTGGCTTTTGTTCTCTCCAAATCAGCATCTGATTTATAAACCAGGTATGGCATTAGTGGATTAGTTAAGTGCCAGGGAAAAGCAGCAGACCCTTGATACTCTGTGTGGTTTGGCCAGTCAGCTTAAGTGGGCCACTCTTAAGCAAACTCCTTGATAAAACATGAGACTCAAGGATATGTTGAAGGTGAAATAATAAATTTATTAAATTATTCAGTCAATACATGTCATGGTACCATTCTAAGACAAATAGAAAAACATAGCAAATAAATGTTAAGGTACAAGTGTTTTCCACATATGAATCCTTCCACCAGAGCATTTCAGTGACTAATATTTGTAAAAAGAGGTGCTCTACTTTCCCCATGCATTATGGACACTAGTTCTCAAAAGTTCTCTCTTCACTTTATTATAACGTCAGAGGAACTCAGAGATCAGTATCTGTCACCATAGTGAAATGAGCTTCCTTCCCCCATCTCCTTTCCTGCATGACCACTGATATGAAAGGACTTGGTAGGCAAGACTAATAGCACTGTGAAAATCTATGTAGGCCTAGTCTGTTCACCTATCAGTGGTCATGTCAGAGGACATTATTGAAGACATGTGTTTCTGGTTATTGGAACACATTCAAGGGCTGTTCTCCAGTTTTTAGCAACACTTCATGTTGTAATAAGAACACAGTATGGTTCCTAAACGTTACAAATTTCTCTTAAAGTGTTTCCGATTAATCAAGTGGGAAAGTAAATGCAGATTTACGCCTAAACAGGTCTTGTGTTAAAATCTGGGCATTAACATAAGTTTGGCACATACTAAGGCACATTAGTTTGACACAGTACACAAAGAGTAAAATATAAAAGGGGTGGGCTGGGGAACCCTAAAAATTACTTTAAAGCATTTAGAATGTGTGCTTACTTTAACTTAGATGCACCAATGGAGTAGCAGACTCTTTCCACTGAGTGTCTTGAGGTAAGGCTTATCGATAATGATGATCCACAGCAATTATTCTTATCTATAGGGTCAGTACAGTAATCCTAATCCTTCATATTCTTGTTATGATCCTTCATGTCATTATTCTGATGTTGACTGAGCAACACCACAAAACCAGCATTGAAATTTCACCTGACAAAAATCACACAGTATTTAGGCGAGTTTGTGTGGAATCTTGCATTGTGTTTGCAACCAACTGAGCACCATTTTGAAAAACAAGCTCCGAGATCAAACTCTGGTGTCATATCTTGCAGTGTGTTTAACATAGCTTCACCACAATAATACTGTAGGCTATACTCATGTAATGGCACTTGGTCAACCACTTTAAAAGACTCCCTAAGAACGTGTAAAACCTAATAGACTTCAAATTCACTTTGAGTAAATGAAAAGTAACAAAAACATAGAGACTACAGGGAGAGTTGGGGTTGACACTGCTATATTTATACTTTGAGTAGTGATGCCATTCTAATACTTTCAACACACAAAAGACTGCTAATGTTATCCTTATTGAGCTGTAGAAATCCAGAACAGAACACATGTCAAAACTCACTAAGCATAGGGTTAATGCTTGTGACTGTGTTCTAGCCTTGAGGTCTTCAGTGACTGGACGTGGTGGGGGAGGGTGTAGGAGATGCTGAGGGGCTAGGAGAAGAAAAGCATCCTTGGGGAATGTTCAGACGTGTTTTACGAGCCTCCATCATCACCATCTCCTGCAGTGAGAAAGCATGGAGTCCGGTCATATCACAGGTACAGCAGTTAGACGAGATATGGCTGCTATGGGTTACGTTCTCTCTGCAACAATCAAAGCCATAAAGTCAAAGGTTAGCAAACAGAGAGTGAAAAGGAGAGTGCGGAACAGTGGTAGAGAGGAAGGTAGAGAAAGAAAGCAAAACAGAACGAGGCAGAGAGAGTGGACATGTTTAACCAGAAGTCCCCACAAGAATAGTAAACAAACAAAAACTTTGTTAGGTCAAATGCTATTTCTAGGGGGTTTAAGGTTAAGGTTAGAATTAGTGTTCGGGTTAGAACTAGGTTTTGGGTTAGTTTTAGGGTTAGGAGCTAGGGTTAAGGCTAGGTTTTTGGGTTAGGGTTAAGGTTAGGGAAAATAGGATTTTGGAAGGGACTGAATTGTGTGTCCCCACAAGGTTAGCTGTACAAGAGTGTGTGTGTGTGTGTGTGCGCTTGCACGTGTGTGAGAGAAAAAGACAGAAGAGCGAGAAAATGAGTTAGTTGAAGCCTACACTAGCACATCAGACTGTCATCTCATCTCAGAAGAGGGCGCAGGACTTGGGGGGTCTGAAGGGGTTGTCGCTAGAGGGCACCCCCATGAGGAGAGGGTCTTTATGGGCGTTCTGCAGGCAAAAGGTCTTCAGGTCGGCTGCTGCCTGGGACACCTGAGAGTGGAAACAGACACTGTCAGTTCCATTATACTTTAATTCCATGTCATAAGGGCTACGTAACACTTTTGTAAAGATGACATATCGATGTCATGGTCATTCATGAGAATGAGTCATCATTGACACTGACAGCATTTTCTATAATGAAGTTCCAAGTAAATTGAGCTCAATCCTGCTCTACTTAACTTCTACTTGATTTAATTCAGCTTTTCAAGAGAGACCTGGTCCACGCATCAATAAATAGAGGGGCCAACACTGCCACAATACTCCTACTGATACTCAGTCTAATGAACCAACAGTAATATGGTCCAAGACCACACTGCAAGATTATCTGAGCAATGAGCGGCCTACCTTGAACTTGACTCAGCAATAGCAGTCTAAAACAGTTGTCATAACATTGTCCCCATTAACACAAGATGGCACTTTAGGACCAAGTCACAAATGGGCTATGCATTGACTTTGTTGTCTAGATAGTTGATAATATGGTATAAACATATTTCATAGGCTATAGATAAAAGATGGCCTATATGTTTCCTGCATTCTCATATGCCCTTCAAAGCACTGCAAGCCTGAGTGCTCAGGGTGGTTTAAAGTCTGCGGATTAATCTGGCTTTCTCCTCTAAAAGGAGTAATTTGGCCAACAATCGCACTACTGTCACAGCCACAATCAACAAAGGCCACCACTGTGCTGCACCAGCGTGGAAACTAGCCTACGGCCTGTTCGTTCTCTCCGGACTACAGCAGGAAATCATCACATTTCACATTATTAAATTAGAGCATAATTATCAGCAAATCGTTAACATCTAAATATATATGAAATACATCCATTCAAAACGGTGTTAAAGTAAGTGAAGAGCCGTAGCTTGAACTTGCCATCACCCTTATGCACACAGCAAGACTAGAACAGCATTATAATCTTACATTTTTCTTTCGGTAACAAAGTGTTTATTGGCTTTCGTGACTCAACATGACAGGTGAAAGGCGCCACTCCATTGAGCACGTCAATTTACAGGCTGCTCCTCTAGTTTAATGGACAGCGCTGCAGTTAGTTACAATTCCAATGGAACAGCATTTAGTAAGAAATGGCCTGGAAATAGCAAAATAACGCGATGCTTCCCATAAAATAGTCAAACTTTACATAAAATATAGCTTTTCACTACTTACAAAAGGGCAATGTTGACAAGTCAGTCAGTCACACCCAATGCAGAACAGTTTGGTATCAGTCTTTCAGAATGACATTTCTTTACCTTGATCCTGCGAACACTCGCCTCTAACCGAAGTTGTTTTACCACCTTCTGAGCGATAACCAGGTTGCTGCTGTTTGCGCTGTTATTCGACATGTCTACGAGGTCTGTCCAACGGCCAAGTGAAAGTGTCCTGCTATCACTTGAAAGAACCAGATATTCGGATGAGGCCGCTGCGACTCAAGTGCTCCCCCTCTCTCTGAAAAAACGCACCGCTTTTTTTGCGCCATGTTCTCCCCACTGCTTTCATAATGCCCCCTAATTAAAGATGGTTATCAGTAAAGAGAGGCACTAATGTGTACAAAATTATAATTAAAAAAAACACAAATATACATAATAATAGAACAGTCAGTTAAATAAATGAATGGGCTATTTTCAGAAAATGACATGTTCCTTTGGGTTTTATATTGTGTAGCCAATAATGCACTGGTTTCTAGGCCTACAGTAGGCTATGGTGAAGTAAATCTAAAGAAACGTATTTTATGAGAATGGTCTTGGCTCTCAATTGCTGTTTTATCAAATTAAATTGTATAAAGATACTTTTTTTTATTTTTTTTTAAATAACCCTAGAACCACGAGGATTTCATTAGCGAAATACAGTCCCGTCATGTGTTCCTTTAAAAAAAAAAACGTTTATTTATAGAGACCCCAATCTACAATGTCACGAGTTTTGGCTCTTCAACACACATTTCTGTCTTTTAATAAAATTGAATGTTAAGCATTATTCATCACATTATTATTCAATAGTATATTTATATAACAAGTAGGCTGTTGTATTAACAACATATTTGGTATCTGAAATGTATTGAATTATGAAGGCAACGATAAGGAATAGTATTATGTTAGTGGGTTTTTCTTGTGCATAATTTCCATCTAGCGCCCACAGCCAGTAACTACATACTCAAGGCTGTAAACACAAACTCGTCATATGACAGAGGAATATTGCTCAGCGACTTCAGGAACAGTTCCATGCGCAAATGAGAATTGCTTCCGGTTAAATTGGGGTCAAACAGAGGGGATTGCGTGTTACAAGACATCACAATGCATATACGAGTAAGTATTGGAGATAAAGAGTGAAAACATATTTTGGTAATGCAGCGGTTGTGTTGTAAACTATTACAATGTGCTAATGTTTATTCGCTGTTGTTGTGGTGCATTCTCGACTCAGATAAAGTATGCACCATGCACCGATTAAATAACCAGTGAGCTAACGTTAACTGGCGAACTAGCTACACTTGTTTAACTTTACACATTGTGTAGTTAACTCATTCTCATCGCCAGCTAGCTAAATCTGGCTACTATTTTTCTTAAGGATAACAACGGTCAACATTTTTCTAACTGTTAATGTGAAATCATGAGCATTTTCTACTCAGGAGTGGCAAGAAAAAGTGTGTGTAATGTTCAGAGTTGATCATAATACATTTGATAGCTTTGTCTTGAACACACTTCAAGGGGCCAGCGTTGGAAAAAAAATAACCATGCTATCTCTGAATGGAATTTTTCCATATAGAATTATTGAAATAGTGTTGGGCAGGTTTAAGATCTTAGAGACAAATGTCAATGACTTTCTGCCTTCTCTCAATACCGCTCTCTTAGAGGGTGTTACAATGTGGAGTGACAGCTTTAAAGTCACGCAGGACCATCCACCACAGTGCTCAATGGAGGAGTCCTCTCATACCTATCGTTGTGGAACAGACGGTAAGAATTGGAACAACAGAGTTCCATTTAGGACTGCAACCTCACTCTAGGTTTGGAACGGTTTCAAAATGATTTGTTCTGCTGTCAGTTCCTTGACTTAGCTGGTCTAGCTGCTTTCCAGTGTTAAAATATATTTCCCTCACTTTCTTAGGGTCGAGGAGAGCGGGCATATGACATCTACTCTCGTCTCTTAAGGGAGAGGATCATCTGTGTAATGGGGCCGGTAAGTCTAGCTGTGTGTCACCGTCGGTGTAATGGGGCCGGTAAGCCTAGCTGTGTGTCACCGTCGGTGTAATGGGGCCAATAAGTCTAGCTGTGTGTCACCGTCGGTGTAATGGGGCCGGTAAGCCTAGCTGTGTGTCACCGTCGGTGTAATGGGGCCGGTAAGCCTAGCTGTGTCAGTGTAATTGGTTGAGATTCAAACCCTACACCAGGAGACATTGAGTATGTTTACTTGCACACAAATAATTCGATATGAAACTGATTATGGCAGTAGGCCGAGTATGGCATTAGTCATGACATGTAGACACCTTACTCTGCTTATCTTTATCGGTGTAAGGTCATAATTGAAGAAATCCCACACCAATTAAAACATCTGGATTTCTGAGTCTTTCAAATTATCAGGACATGAACACTTTAATCAAGAGTTCCAGCGCTGCTAAGATTAATTTGTTACTCTCTCTCCTCCGCCTGCCTTATTTCAGATTGACGACTCTGTGGCCAGTCTGGTTATTGCTCAGCTACTCTTTCTGCAGTCAGAGAGCAACAACAAACCCATCCACATGTACATCAACAGTCCTGGTAAGAGAAGAGCGAGGCAGGGGGACCTCCCACAAAAATGGTGGAGGAACAGATGGTGGTGGCAGGGGATGGTTGGCGAAATAGTGATGGGTTACTTAGTAAAAAAAAAAAATATATATATTTGATTGGAGGAGAGAACACAAAGGACAGATGGATCAGTGATAGGAGATAAAGGGTGCAATCGTAAACTCTTTTACCTCAACTTCAAATGAACATCATAGGTTAATGTTAAAGCTGAGATCTGTGATAGGCGCAACAGCACCAGGCACATTTGTTATTGTTTTGAGGAAATGAGCATCCAGCATCTTGGTGATTTTTTTTTTTTACATACTCTGTTCTATCATGCGTGCAATGATGTCATAGGGGGAAAAAAAGGTTTTGTTGTAATATCTCAAACGGATGTGGCAGTTTCACTGCTATGGATTGCAGCTTTAAGGAGAGATAGAAAAAAAGTCTGGGAGTAGAGAACCATCCATGAACTAAATGCAACAAACCATCAAGCCTTGTTCACCTTGATGTTTCTCTCCTATCCTTCTCTTCCCCGCCCCCAGGCGGTGTTGTGACAGCGGGCCTGGCCATCTACGACACCATGCAGTACATCCTCAACCCCATCTCCACGTGGTGTGTGGGCCAAGCGGCCAGCATGGGCAGTCTTCTCCTGGCTGCGGGCACAGCCGGCATGAGGCACTCCCTGCCCAACGCCCGCATAATGGTGCACCAGCCCTCCGGAGGAGCCAGGGTAAGGGGGGGCAAGTGGTAATGGGACAGGTAAGGGGGATGGGGTGGGGGGGGTTAGAGAACCTGGTACAACTGTTAGTTTGTTGCCATCAAAAGCCAGACCTGTAATTGTCCATAGGCTATTGGGCATGTAAATAAGAGTTCAATATTTTGACACCTCAGCTGAGAAATAATTTGTCAGCTGCCTTTACATAGCATCTCTCTCCTGTGTGTTATTAGGGTCAGGCTACAGACATCGCCATTCAGGCTGAGGAGATCATGAAGCTAAAGAAACAGATCAATCAACTCTATGCTAAACACACTGGCCAGCTGTTGACACATATAGGTAAGTAGCTAAGGCATCCAGTTCAGTAGTCTGGCTCAGAGGGGAAAGCAGACAAAAGTTCCCAATATTGAAAACAGACCTGGTTTTTAAATACTTATTTTCTGTGTATTAGAGTATTTTCAAATAATGTGGCCAAATTAGCTACTTCCATTTGAAGTATCGGAAAGTATTTTCTTATAACTTCCTGTAAATAGCCCAAACAAAATTTCAAATAGTGGCAAGAAAGTATGTGAACACTTTAGAAAATGACCTGGATTTCTGCATAAATTGGTCATAAAATTAAATCTGATCTTCATCCAAGTCACAACAATAGTGTGCTTAAACTAATAACACAAATTGTATTTGTGTCTATATTGAATACTGAATCTACATTTAAACATTCACAGTGTAGGTTGGAAAAAGTATGTGAAACCCTAGGCTAATGACGTCCCCAAAAGCGGAGTCGGCTAACCTGGAGTTCAATCAATGAGATGGGATTGGAGAGCTGCCCTGCCCTATTAATATTATAATTTTTTTAAAGTGAGTTTGTTATTAACAAGAAGCATTGCCTGATGTGAACCATGCCTTGAACAAGAGATCTTAGAAGACCTAAGATTAAGAATGGTTGATTTGCATAAAGCTGGAAAGGGTTACAAAAATATCTAAAAAGCTTTGATGTTCATCAGTCTCCTTTTAAGACAAATTGTCTATAAATGGAGAAAGTTCAGCAATGTTGCTACTCTCCCTAGGAGTGGCAGTCCTGCAAAGATGACTGCAAGAGGACAGCGCAGAATGCTCAATGACAGCTAAAGACATCTCTGGAACATGCTAACATTTCTGTTGAGGAGTCTGATGCGTAAAACAAACACACCGGACATCCCAAGAATATTGCTAAACAAACATTTTTGTAAAGAGGAATGGTCCAAACTTTCTCTTAACTATTGTGCAGGTCTGATCCGCAACTACAGAAAATGTTTGGTTGAGGTTATTGCTGCCAAAAGGACAGTCAACCAGTTATTAAATCCAAGGGTTTGCATACTTTTCCCACCCTGCATTGGGAATGTTTACACGGTGTGTTCAATAAAGACATTGCTTAAACTAACACAGAATATTCTAAGTTGACTGTCTATTGTTGTGACTTAGATGAACAACACTCGTTCTGCCAGTCACATTCTGTTTAAGGTCCCCAAAGCACACACATCCCTGGGTCACTCGTCTTTTCAGTTTGCTGCAGCTAGCGACTGGAACGAGCAGCAAACAACTCAAACTGGACAGTTCTCAATCATGGACACTCTTAGACAGTTGTGGCTGCTTTGTGTGATGTATTGTCGTCTCTACCTTCTTGCCCTTTGTGCTGTTGTCTGTGCCCCATAATGTTTGTACCATGTTTTGTTGCTACCATTCTGTTGTTGTTTTAAGTCTCTTTATGTAGTGTTTTCCTATATTTGTATTTAATCCCAGCCGGAGGCTTTTTGGTAAGCAGTCATTGTAAATAAGTGTTAACTGACTTCCCTAGTTACATAAATGCTTCAATAAAATAGAAAATGAAGATCAGATCAAATTGTATGACCGATTTATGCAGAAATCCAGGTAATTCCAAAGCTTCTGGGCATACTTTACGAACAAGCCCATTGTCAGACTCTGGTTACCATCTACTGTACGTGCACAGAACTTTAGGCTGTACACAGGTACAACAGGCAACTCTGGCTAATTTCAATCATGCTGTATCAAATCGTGTGGCGTTGCATGATCATTAAGAAGCTAAAGTTGTTTTGTCCCAACGCAGTGTAGACTGCCTCCTGCTTATGCTACTGCAATATCCTTAGTTACATCCTAAATTAGCCAACAAAATAAATAAAATATACACACTTCATTAGACACCTTTTCAACTGCTCGTTTACGCAAATATCTAATCAGCCAATCGTGTGGCAGCAATTCAATGCATTTAGGCATGGTTAAGACAATCTGCTGAAGTTCAAACCAAGCATCAAAATGGGGAAGAAAGGTGATTTAAGTTACTTTGAACGTGGCATGGTTGTTGGTGTCAGACGGTCTGGTTTGAGTATTTCAGAAAGTGCTGATCTACTGGGATTTACAGAGAATGAGAAAATATCCAGTGAGCGGCAGTTCTGTGCGAAAATGCCTTGTTGATGGCAAAACAAACAGACTTGGGTTCAAATGCATGAAATGATATTTGAACATACTTGTCTTTGTATTTGAGTATTTTCTAGTACATGCCAGTACTTTCCAAATACATTTCAATATTCCAAGAAAGAAAATCTCAGGACTTTGAAATGTCTTTGAAAGTAATTGAAATACCCTAAATAGTATTGTCTGGTGGAAAATGTTCCATAGCCCCCCCGAGTCCCATGTTGACAAGGCCTATCAATTAGTGACTCCGATAACTAAATTCAAGGTTAAGTGATTTGATGATTGACTGAGTCCTTCCTCACTCAAAGCACTTTAATAGTGTAAGAGGAGTGGAGTGGACTCACCTCAGCCACCACATTTTCACAAACTCGTAACCACACAATTATTCCCTCCTGTTTTTCTCCCAGAGGGTGTGATGGAGAGAGATCGTTACATGAGCCCTATTGAGGCACAGGACTTCGGGATCATCGACCGAGTGTTGGTGCATCCTCCCCAGGCAGGCCAGGACGACCCAGAGCTGGTCCAGAAGGAGCCGCCTGCCGCCACCTGCCCCTCGTCAGCCTCCCAAACCTCAGAGCAGGGCACCCCCGGGACCAACCCCCCCTCCTCATACAAACCCGAACCCTGACCTCAGACTACCAGGAAGCAGTCCCACACTTTCCCCTAGCTTCTACCCACCTATAGGCACTTCTGTAGATCGGAATGGATTGGACAGGTGCAAGCAATATGCCGCACTTCTTTTTATCCAGAGGGCAAAGTGGAGCTATTTCCATATTGCTTACACCTATCCAATCCTTTTGATCACTACAGAAGTGCCCTGGGTAGATAGGGGCTAGGGGTCGGTTTGGAACAGAGGACCTGTGTTGTATACCTCCGTGCTGGAGAAACCTCAGAGAGAGGGGAGGTAAAAATGCAGTAGTATTAGAATATTTACATTTAAGAATTTAGAGTGAAGGAAGCAATATATCCCCCATTTGTACTAGCCATGACAGTTGTGATGCTGATCTTCATAAACTGGAATAAAATACAATTTCTTTGAAATTACACACCCAACCTGAGGCTGTATTCATAAAGCATCTAAGAGTGCTAATCTAGGATCAGTTCCTCCTGTCCATGCAATCTTATGACAGACAAGGCAAAACTGATCCTAGATCAGCACTCCTACTCTTAGATGATTTATGAACACAGGCCCAGACTGGTGAATCACATGTTTGATACCAATTATAATCCGTTTTTTTTTTTTTACATCTGGGCCTGTGTTCTGGCCAAGGAACAGTGGGTTAACTGCCTTGTTCAGGGGCCGAACAACAGATTTTTACCTTGTCAGCTCGGGGATTTGATTCAGCAACCTTTCGGTTACGGGCCCAATGCTCTAACCACTCGGCTACCTGCCACCCCAAAGATAAAGCCTGTCTTAAGAGTTTGTTTTAATCTCAAGTCATGATGGAATATGAAAATATTTGTCTCAAAATGACATTGTCAAACTTTTTTCAGTCACCTTACCATTCAATAGCATTACCTTATATGCTGTATGTTCAGACAGTAATTGAGTAGAGCACTAATGATGCAATAACTTGCGTAGAAAAGCGACATGCTGGGATGAGGGAGAATGGGGCACTTTAACAAGCTTAAAGTATAAGCCAACAAATATTCATGTGAAGTAAGGCTTAGTTAAAAATGCCTTCTGGACAAAACTTATAAAATTAACAAAAAACATCCCCATCCACGACCTAACATTTCATACAATATACACAGCATCTAACAAAACCCAGTAAATTGTTACATTAAACCGTTCTCCTTCCTTTTAACTGCAAAGATTTGAAAGAACAGGACAGGTGAAAGGCATTGCCATCTACCACATTACGTTCACCTTTCCCAGATCATTGTAAAGGAGAGGAGATAAGGAAAGGAAGCCAACCAAGACTGTGTTCCTGCCTTGAGTAACCTGATTAAACCAGAAACACAGGTAGCACCTCCTTCCCTTTTTCTCACAGCACTTTTCTGCTGAGTTAATGGCCCAATCCAAATACAGCCTTCTTTTCAAGTACTTAAACCAAACAGGCCCACAAACTGAACTGTGACAAACATGAAAGAAACCACAGACCAATCAAGTACCGGGACAAAAGTAAAAAAATAATAATAAATATAACCAAGTGTGTGTTGAACTCAGTCGAGGTGATAAGAAAGGAGCAGCAAACACTACATTGTCCAAGATGTGAATGTCACTGATAGTAAGATGTTTAAAATTACTCAGTAAATGGTCAGGTTACCGGTCCAGATACACACGCTCGGGCTGCCTAGAATGTTAGGCTGCCTAGAGGTGGAACCGCTAGGTAGCCTACTCATGCTGTACTTGCAAGATCATTAAGAAGGGAAATAGAAGTTAGTAGGGCCTGTGTGGTTAAAACGCAGAGTTCCTATGCAAAGCTCAAGGAGTTATTTTTCCTGGAACTCTACTGTACTTCTCCTGTATCCTCTCGCAGTACTACTACAATAATGTCAGTAACTATAAAGATTAGCCTACATCAGGGGTACTCAAGTACCATTTGATAAGGTCCGGTCACACAAATTTCCTAGGTGGCAAAGATCTGGATGGATAATGTAATGTATCGATGTAGTAACAAACCCCCACCTCACAACCTATGCGACCCCAAACTGTTCACACCCCTCGTGTTGGCGGAGAGAAAAAGTTGCAATTTTAAAGCTAATTCTCTGCAATTCTACACATTCTTCCACGTCTTGTGTGTTTATATGTTACCAGGGATCGAAGTCCGACCAATCCGGTCCACCAGTTGAGTATGGTGGACCGGATCGCTGATTGTTCAATGAGTCCCGCTTGTGCAACTAAAATATCCATTACAACCAAGGTTGTGCAGACTTCAATAAATATTTTGTGGAATGTTCATTGTTATTTTATTTTAGCTGTTCAGATACATGAGGCAGAGATAGGCACCACCATCATCATCATGGTTCAGGAGAGAGTGAATAAAGAGAGAAGTGTAAAGGAAGGGAGTGTGAGCAGCAGTTCCGTAGTGTGCGTAAAATAACATGAGCAGAACGTGATCCAGATCCTTGGCGGACGGGGCAGAAAGCATTCACAGCCAAGACCCCCCAAAAAGGCAAGCGTGCTACTGCACCACATGGAGTTGGTAGCTAATTTGAATATCCAAGTGTTTGCACATCTCATTGGCTGAGCTTACACCCAAACCACTATTTCCAATCAGGCCACAGAGAAAAGCTGTTTAACATCCTTAATTATACATTTATTAAATTCATATAGTAATTAATTTTAGGTAAAGTATTTAATAGAAATCTGGAACACTGGACAGATACTTTAAAGGCCCTGTGCAGTAAAAAACGTGATTTTCCTGTGTTTCACAGTGTGGAAATATGTTGGAATAACACTGTGAAAAATGATAATACCCTTTGTGTAAAAGCGGTTTAAAAAGACCGCCTGAAATTTCAGCCCATTTAGGTGGGATGGGAGTTTTGGAATGCCTGGTGACATCACCAGGCGGTAAATTAGTTAATAGACCAATAAGAGTGAGTTCCAAACCAATAACAGCTAGTTTTCCCCCTACCAGACCTCCGAGACAGTACTAGAAAACTTCTTGCTTAAGAAAACGCTCTTTGCTAAGAAACATTTTTTTTTAGCTTTTTGGCCATTTTAATTGAAAACAATTAAAAATGTACTTAACTGTTATCCAAAAATGATTTGATATTGAGATAAAAACGGCTGCGTTGGACATTTAAGAAAGAAAAGCCCATTCGGCTTTGGGAGTACAGTCATGCCCGCACCGAGTGTCATTCTCACATGACTGAGCAGCCTCCCCAGCTGTTCTTCTTGAAGGTGGTGGCCCAGCGCAACCAGCCCAGGTTGTAGTCGCTGTAGGGCGGGTAGCGCAGGACATTGACCCTCTCCAGCAACCAGCTCCGGTTCATACAGCCCCGCCTGTGGCTGAATGTCTCAAAGCCCCAGCGGCCGTGGTAGCTGCCCATCCCACTGGCACCTGGAGGGTAGAGGAAGAGGACAGGGAAACATGATACACGGTGATCAGATCCAGGTCTAGTGCTTTTCTTCTGACAATGACTACTTTATTTACGTTGTCAGACGCACACACTTACCTACTCCTCCAAAGGGCAGGCCTGGCAAGGCCATGTGTACTATACCATCGTTGCCACAGAAACCCCCACTACTGGTGTTGTTCAACACTGTGGTCACCACCTGAGAGCGAGGGGAGGAATGTGCATTTATTCCATAAGAGTGGAGCCACAGTGAAGGCCATAGAACTACATATGCAACTTTATATTATAGGAGCTCTGTGGAGGAGGCCACCATGACTAACAATATAATAAGAAACATCTACGCCCTGTAATGTACACTACCGTTCAAAAGTTTGGAGTCACTAAGAAATGTCCTTGTTTTTTAAAGAAAAGCACATTTTTTGTCCTTTAAAATAACATCAATTTGATCAGAAATACAGTATAGACATTGTTAATGTTGTAAATGACTATTGTAGCTGGAAGCTGCAGATTTCGTTATGAAATATCTACATAGGCTTACAAAGGCGCATTATCAGCAACCAATGGCACGTTGTGTTAGCTAATCTAAGTTTATCATTTTAAAAAGGCTAATTGATCCTTAGAAAAACCTTTTGCAATATTGTTTGCACAGCTGGAAACTGTTGTGCTGATTAAAGAAGCAATAAAAATGGATTAGTTTAGACTAGTTGAGTATATGGAGCATCAGCATTTGTGGGTTCGATTACAGGCTCAAAATGGCCAGAAACAAAGAAGTCGTCAGTCTATTCTTGTTCTGAGAAATGACGGCTATTCCATGCGAGAAATTGCCAAGAAACTGAAGATCTCGTACAACTCTGTGTACTACTCCCTTCACAGAACAGCGCAAACTGGCTTTAACCTGAATAGAAAGGAGTGGGAGGCCCCGGTGAACAACTGAGCAAGAGGACAAGTACATTAGTGTCTAGTTTGAGAAAGACGCTTCACAAGTCCTCATCTGGCAGCTTTATTAAATAGTACCCGCAAAACCAGGTTTTCTTTAAAAAACAAGGACATTGTGACCCCAAACTTTTGAACGGTAGTGTAGGTCATGGTCTTACCGTGGTCTCGTCAGAGAAGACGTAGAGGGCCAGGGGTTTCTCTTGGCGGTTGATGTAGTCGATGCCCTCCTCCAGAGACTCTATGGTTAGGATGGGTAGGATGGGGCCAAAGATCTCCTCCTGCATTAGAGCATCGGACCCCTCCACATCCACCAACACTGTGGGAGCTAGAAACACCACTTGGTTAGCAAAAACTTGCTTCTATATGCCTGATTACTTACTCATATTTGAAAGTCAATCCACTTTAACAGCAAGGCTACCACCTCAACCTATTTCAACATAATCGTTCAACTTCCATTCACACCCACAAGGTGACAGCAGTATACAAACCAAACTCAACACCACTGCCTGCATCTCATCGTCCTCTCCTGTTCTCCCCCAAACTCACCGATATACCGGTCCTCCTCGCGGCTCTCGCCTCCAATCACCACCTTCCCTTTGGACTTCTCCAGCATGTCCACCAGGCGTCTCCAGTGGCGTGGGGTGACGATGCGCCCCATGTCCGGGCTCGCCCCGGGGTCCGACCCGTAGAAGGTCTGCAGGGTCTCCCGGAGGGCAGGCAGCAGGGCGTCCCGGGTCTGGGCTGTGCAGAGGACGTAGTCAGGAGCCACGCAGCTCTGGCCGGTGTTGAAGAACTTGGACCAGCACAGGCGCTTGGCAGCCTTCTGGATATCGATATGGCCGTAGATGAAGCAGGGGCTCTTGCCGCCCAGCTCCAGGGTAACGGGGGTCAGGTGAGGTGCCGCCGCCAGCAGGATGGAGCGGGCCACTGCTTGGGAACCTGGGGAGGAGATGGGGCGAGGGTGAAGGGAAAAGGTGAGGAAGAGGAGAGGGTATGTAAGAGTGTGCGAGAGAGGTGATGTGACAAAGGTGATATTAAAAAAGGGGCATACGTACAAATATATATATAATTTTTATATTTTTTAAAGAGCAATTAAGGTAATTAGTCTAGATTAGTCTAGGGAGTCCTCTCTGTGTGGCTTACCTGTGTAGAAGATGTGGTCAAATTTATTCTTCAGCAATGACATGGTGTCCTCTGCTCCACCACATAGTACCGCATAGCAGTCCTACAATAATCAGATGGCAAAACTTAAACATGACAGTAGTGATAAGTGGGTATAGAGCAAATATGGTACTGTTGGTCTGCATTCCATTGATGATCCACAACAGGTAACAGAAGCAGGGGGAAAGGAAAGCACATGTAGGTGTGTGTGTGTTACCTGAGACAGGTATTTGGGGAGGAGTTCTGCCAGGAGTTGCTCAGTGGCCTGACAGATCTCTGACGGCTTCAGAACAGCACAGTTTCCTGGTTCATGACATCATGAAATCAATATCACGTCATCGTCACAAAATCAAACCCAATCAATAATGACATGGTAAGAGAATCAGCATTCACTTTACACATACATTACTGACAAGGCAACATTGGTGGTGGATGTAAAATGCTTTGAGCTACTGTAAAAATGTTATAATTCCAATCCATTACTATAAATCCAAACACTATAGGTATGCAAAGGCATGATAGATGTGTACCTGCAGCAATTGCAGCAACCAAAGGTAAGAGAATAAGATGGAGAGGGTAGTTCCACGCCCCGATGATTAAAACTACCCCCAAGGGTTCCCTGCGTATGAAACAGTCGTCCATCCTAGTGGCCTAATAACGGACGGAGAGAGAAAGTGTTTTTTGGACAGTTATTACAGAAGCAGCATGTCAGTACAAATAGTCAAATTGTGTGCGTTTATATGTTGGGACATAGTAAAGAGTGGTAGAGTCAAACAGTTGACAGTGAATGTTGACGGAATCCGTACCAGATTCTTGCCAATGTTGTATTCCGGCTGCATCCAGGTCCTCAGGTTTTCCATGGCAAAGTACAGGTCATTCAGCGTTATCTGAATCTCTGACAGGACCGACTCAAACTTGGGCTGAGAGGGGAGAAGGTGAAACGATAGAGGGAGAGAGGCAACAAGACAAAGAGACAAGAGGACGAGGCGAAAGAGCGGTGACAGAGAGGAAATAATGAGGTAGAGAGAGGCAGAGGACATAGTAGTCTATGTACAGTCGGAAGTTTACATACACTTAGGTCAATAAAACTCATTTTTCAACCACTCCACAGATTTCAAGTTAACAAACTATAGTTTTGGCAAGTCGGTTAGGACATCTACTTTGTGCATGACACAAGTAATTCTTCCAACAATTGTTTACAGGCAGATTATTTCACTATATCACAATTCCAGTGGGTCAGAAGTTTACATACACCAAGTTGACTGTGCTTTTAAACAGCTTGGAAAGTTTCAGAAAATTATGTCATGGCTTTAGAAATTTACATTATTTGAGTCAATTGGAGGTGTACCTGTGGATGTATTTCAAGGCCTACCTTCAAACTCTGTGCCTCTTTGCTCGACATCGTGGGAAAATGAAAAGAAATCAGCAAAGACTAAATTGTAGACCTCCACAAGTCTGGTTCATCCTTGGGAGCAGTTTCCAAACGCCTGAAGTTACCATGTTCATCTGTACAAACAATAGTATGCAAGTATAAACACCATGGGACCACGCAGTCGTCATACCGCTGAGGAAGGAGACGCAGTCTGTCTCCTAGAGATGAATGTAATTTGGTGCGATATGTGCAAATCAATCCCAGAACAACAGCAAAGGACCTTGTGAAGATGCTGGAGGAAACGGGTACAAAAGTATCTATATCCACAGTAAAACGAGTCCTATATCGACATAACCTGAAAGGCCGCTCAGCAAAGAAGAAGCCACTGCTCCAAAACTGCCATAAAAAAGACAGACTACGGTTTGCAAATGCACATGGGGACAAAGATCGTACTTTTTGGAGAAATGCCCTCTGGTCTGATGAAACAAAAATAGAACTGTTTGGCCATAATGACCATCGTTTTGTTTGGAGGAAAAAGGGGGAGCCTTGTAAGCAGAGGAACACCATCCCAACCGTGAAGCACGGGGGTGGCAGAATCATGTTGTGGGGGGTGCTTTGCTGCAGGAGGGCCTGGTGCACTTCACGAAATAGATGGCATCATGAGGAAGGAAAGTTATGTGGATATATTGAAGCAACAACTCAAGAAATCAGTCAGGAAGTTAAAGCTTGGTCGCAAATGGGTCTTCCAAATGGACCCCAAACATACTTCCAAAGTTGTGGCAAAATGGCTTAAGGAAAATAAAGTCAAGGTATTGGAGTGGCCATCACAAAGCCCTGACCTCAATCCTACAGAAAATCAGAACTGAAAAGCGTGTGCGAGCAAGGAGGCCTATAAACCTGACTCAGTTTCACCAGTTCTGTCAGGAGGAATCGGCCAAAATTCACCAAACTTATTGTGGGAAGCTTGTGGAAGGCAACCTGAAACGTTTGACCCAAGTTAAACAATTGAAAGGCAAGGCTACCAAATAATAATTTAGTGCATGTAAACTTCTGACCCAATGGGAATGTGATGAAAGAAATAAAAGCTGAAATAAATCAATCATTCTCTATTATTCTGACATTTCATATTCTTAAAATAAAGTGGTGATTCTAACTGATTTACAACAGGGAATCTTTACTAGGATTAAATGTCAGGAATTGTGAAAAACAGAGTTTAAATGTATTTGGCTAAGGTGTATGTAAACTTCGACTTCAACTATATGTCAGTGTACAGCAGTCTGTGCGTGTCTGGGTGTACAGCAGTCTGTGCGTGTCTGGGTGTACAGCAGTCTGTGCGTGTCTGGGTGTACAGCAGTCTGTGCGTGTCTGGGTGTACAGCAGTCTGTGCGTGTCTGGGTGTACAGCAGTCTGTGCGTGTCTGGGTGTACAGCAGTCTGTGCGTGTCTGGGTGTACAGCAGTCTGTGCGTGTCTGGGTGTACAGCAGTCTGTGCGTGTCTGGGTGTACAGCAGTCTGTGCGTGTCTGGGTGTACAGCAGTCTGTGCGTGTCTGGGTGTACAGCAGTCTGTGCGTGTCTGGGTGTACAGCAGTCTGTGCGTGTCTGGGTGTACAGCAGTCTGTGCGTGTCTGGGTGTACAGCAGTCTGTGCGTGTCTGGGTGTACAGCAGTCTGTGCGTGTCTGGGTGTACAGCAGTCTGTGCGTGTCTGGGTGTACAGCAGTCTATGCGTGTCTGGGTGTACAGCAGTCTATGCGTGTCTGGGTGTACAGCAGTCTATGCGTGTCTGGGTGTACAGCAGTCTATGCGTGTCTGGGTGTACAGCAGTCTATGCGTGTCTGGGTGTACAGCAGTCTATGCGTGTCTGAGTGTACAGCAGTCTATGCGTGTCTGAGTGTACAGCAGTCTATGCGTGTCTGAGTGTATGCTAGTACCTTATGGAGGTCCTTGTGGAGAGCATCTTGTATTAGCTGCTCGTTTTCTTCGACCAGGGAGAGAAGGTTCTGGAGCTGGGTCATACGGAACTGCTCTGGAATTGTTACGCCTGACCTGAACGTAGCCCTCAACCTGTCAATCACCTCGCTCTGGTTAGCCATCTCTGTCCACCCAAAAGACATGGACATACACGTGAGTTAGTGGACAATATCACCTGGTAAAATAAGATTGAGACACCACACAAACAAAAAGAATCAGTGATGAGAAAAGATCATTGCTATTGCACATTTACTTGGCCAATAATAATATAGTTAGACAATAAAATAGTATTGGTCACATACACATGCTGCTGGTTTGTGCAATCTTGGCCATTGTCTGACTAAACTTCAGTGGTATTTAAAAAAACGCCCACATGAAGTACATGACCGTTTAATATTATTAGTCAAGATGGTTAATTGCTCATTGAGAACACACGATGAATCCAGGGTTGTATTCATTAAGTATTTTAACGGAATATTTTACCATTTAAGAACGGAACGGAGACCTTGCGGAATGTGTCCAATATACATTCTCGTTTTCGTTGCAAAATAGGCGTTATGAATAGGCCTACACCCTAGGGCCCGGCCCAGGTCAGGTGTAGAAAATGCATAAAGGGAATGTAGGCTAAGAAGGTAAGATAAATAAACGACCAGTTACATGCGCTATAAAGAGGTGAAAATTATGTCTTGCCGCAAATTATTCACGGTTGATTGTTCACAGCTGTGTGTTTTACGGGTCATGCATTTGCATTTCCTTCCGAAATGATGTGAAAGTGTGGGCGGGATGTCACTAGAGTGACAGGCATGGGTAATACAACTTTGGTACGATTTAAACTAGAGACTATCAAATTGTTACACATTAAAGCAGTTTACGTCTGAAACCCTCTTTGTTAGGCTAATGCGCAAGCTGCACTCTTTCAGGATGGATCAAGTTGTTAAGTGCCATCTACTTTTTCCCTTAAATGCATGCTGCTAATTATGAATTTTAAAAAACTAATCTGAAACCTGACAAAAAGTTAGTCGAAATGTAAATTAAAACTCACCTGTCTCTGCCCAAAGGTCCACTAAATGGTCGTATGTTGACCTGTCAAGACACTCTCAGACCTGTCTCTGAACTCAGATTAAGTCACATTCCAATTTGCCGGTGGCTTTGGGACTGCATGGACTGCTTTATGGAAACTCGAAGAAAGTGGAGCATTTCCGGGTGCCAGTGGTTTTCTTACCCACGCGGCAAGTTTATCTGGAAAGGAGAATAGACTTTTGGTAGAACTTGAAAAACAACCCTTTAAACCTGTTTGGGGGCTAACGAGAAACATGGGTATCCATAGATTAAAACCTGGACCTAAAGCCAGTTTTTCATTCTGTCCCCTCTAATCAGTGAATGATTTAGTCCTGGGATACCAGGTGGAAGAAATTAATTATCAGGTAGAACAAAAAAAAAAAAGCATTAGGCTAATCCAGACCTCTTTGGGTAACATTTTAATACCCCTGGTATAGGCCTATAGTGCAGTAGAATTATGCTTGCAACGTTCCTCTGTAATACCTACTATTAGGCTTAGGCTACTTGCAATGTGTGTCTGTTCTATCTCAAGTTCAAAGGGAATCAAATTCAGGTTCAAGTGGGCAGACTGTCAGTTTCAATAGACTGGCCTACTGAATACAGTGCATTGCGTATATTTTTGTATAGAGCATTATCTTGCAAGCAGCATTATTCAATCATATGAATAGTAGATGTATTCTGTACAAAAATATAAACAATTTCAAAGATTTTACTGAGTTACAGTTCATAGAAGGAAATCAGTCAATTTAAATAAATTCATTAGGCCCTAATCTATGGATTTCACATGACTGGGCAGGGGCCCACTGGGGAGCCAGGCCTACCCACTGGGGAGGGGAGCCAACTTGGTCAGCAGTTGTGAGGCAGGTTGGATGTACTGACAAATTCCCTAAAATGAAATTGGAGGCGGCTTATGGTAGAGAAATTAACATTAAGCTGTTTAATCAGCTTCTTGATATGCCACGCCTGTCAGGTGGATGGATTATCTTGGCAAATGAAGAAATGCTCACTAACAGGGATGGAAACAGATTTGTGCACAACATTTGAGATAAATAAGCTTTTGTGAGTATGGAACATTTCTGGGAACTTTTATTTCAGCTCATGAAACATGGGACCAACACTTCACCATGCTTGGTGAACTCCAGTCTGTCACCTGGGTGTTTCAGGGTCCAGGTTTAGCATCTCTGATGATTCAGATAGACAGACAGTTAAAGCAGTTAAGTAGCCCAGGGACTGCATGGACTGTCCCTATACACTTTCAAGATCTAGTTCTCACTACCTTGTTTCAGCTGAGGAGAAACTACCTTTAGCATAAGCTGGCTGGTAACCATACAATGTTTCAACCACATGAACACGACTTGCATTTGGTTTGAACAAATGGTGAGACAGATAAAATAATCTGAAAATTGTATCAATATTTTATTTATATTATAGTCATTGTCAACAGTTGTATTAATTATACTATGTAATATTATTTAATATGCTACTCATCACACACAATGTTATTTTAATAAATAGAACACACTTTTCAAGAATTGAAAATATCTAAAATAACAAATTGCTCTATGTGGTTTCTCATAGCTGTTCTGGGCACCCCCTAAATACTTTATTTAGTATGTCTTAATTCTATCAAAATTAGTGTTGGGCGCAATAGTTACGTGATATTGTAGATATTGTCAAAGTTACGCAAGCATGACTTCTACCCCAGGATGCACCTGCACTCAGATCAAGCCATTTCCCTGGTATTTTATCTTGATTAACCCTAACAAGGACCAATGTATCAATGTAAAAGTGCAGTGACACATTTAAAAACAACACACAATAGTGATGTATTGCAAATGTAAGCAAAGAAGAAAATGCTTATCCAGAAGCGTCGCTCCTAATGGCCGGGCACATTAATGCAGGCAAACGGGTTGCTGACGGGGTGGCAGGTAGCCGAGTGGTTAGAGTGTTCGGCCACTAACTGATAGGTTGTCGGATCGAATCCCCGAGCTGAGAAGGTAAACAAAAAATCGTTCTGCCCCTGAACAAGGCAGTTAACCCACAGTTCCTAGGCCGTCATTGTAAATAAGAATTTGTTCTTAACTGACTTGGCTAGTAAAATAAAGGTTCAATAAAAAATAATGGTTGTCTGTATGCCTATGTAGATATTCTGTTAAAAATAATCTGTTTCCAGCTATAATAGTCATTTACAATGCCTACACTGTATTTCTGACCTATTTTAATGGACAAAATGTTTTGCTTTTCTTTAAAAAACAAGGACTTTTCTAATTCCCAAACTTAGGAACGGTAGTGTATATTTAAGGTTTATTTTGAATTGTACATGTTTGCAGCTAAAAGCTGAATTGCAGTATACATAGGCCTATGTAAGTAATTAAATACAAAAATACTCATCTCATGTGAACATTTCATTCTAAAATCATGGGCATTAATATGAAGTTGGTCCCCCGTTTGCTGCTATAACAGCCTCTACTCTTCTGGGAAGGCTTTGCACTAGATTTTGGAACATTGCTGCGGGGACTTGCATCAATTCAGCCACAAGAGCATTAGTCTGGCTCTGATGTTGGGTGATTAGGACTGGCTCGCATTCTCATATAGGTGTTACCAAAGGTGTTCGATGGGGTTGAGTTCAGGGCTCTGTGCAGGCCAGTCAAGTTCTCCCACACCGATCAAGGTGGCCCATAACGCCAGACCTGGGCTGAGGCATCAGTTCAGTTTTAGTCATCCTCACCTCAACCTACCCACACCCCACCTTGAAGCAGACCCAGGCAGAGGCAGTGGTAATCTGGGCCGTTGTTGTACTGTTGAAGAACACATTCTGCTGAAGCAGCACTTTCCACACAGCAGCCCAGATAATTACCCATCTCTCCTCTCATGTGTTAACCAGGTCTGGCTTTGGATGCGGTGGTAGTGGTGGGGTGGTGTCGAGAGGAAGCAAGTACGTCCAGAAACCATCTCTCTCTCTCTCTCTCTCTCTCTCTGTGTCATCATAGACAAAACAGCCATGTTGCATCCACGATCCGTGCTTTTAGGCACTAACAGATGTGTCTCACATGCACTGATATTTTTTCATTTGGCTTCACTTGACTTCTTTATTTAGAAGATGAGTTAGTCAAAGAGAAGTGGGGCGGAGACCAAAGCAATGTGCTTAGCGTCTACTTTCTTTAATCATCTACATGAGAAACCAGCTGTGCGTTTGGTTCTTCAAAGCTTTGCCTTCTGAAAGCACCACATTAGCAAAGTGTTAATATGTTAGGTAGGGCTCATTTAATGTAACTGTTTCCGTGGCAACTAGCAAATTTCGTTCATATTGTTTGATCACTGAGTTGAGAAAGTAAAAAGAAAATTGTGTGCATATTTTATAATGTATTTCATAAATAAGCTGATCAGGAAGGCTAGCTCTGTTCTGGGGATTAGCCTTGACACTCTAGAGAAGGTGGCGGAGAGACGGATCCTGGCCAAACTGCTGGCCATCATGGACAACGTCACCCACCCTCTGCATGCCATGGTTATGATGCAGAGGAGCACTTTCAGATCCCAGAGAGTGCAACAGGAGGCTATTAGACTATTTAATGCCTCACCGGGGTGCCGTGCCGTCGGCAACATAGACCTGGAACTGTTGGGGTGTTTGGACCTAGTTTAACAATTATGCATCCATCCATGAGTAACTCTGGTCTGTAATCACTCATTCACTCAGGACGTATTCATTCAGGACTTTATATACATATTCATGTACAGTTGTTATATCATATCACGTGCAATATTGTAAGTAATTATTGGACTGAACTTATGTAGTCATTCACTCAGGAATGCATATTAGTATCCTGTCAGTTGTATCTTTTTTCATTGCTTTTAGTATATCAAATGTGCAATACGTGCATTTATCTGTAATCGAACCCTGCACTAAGGACTGTATTTTAAGGGAATTATTATTATTACCCTAAATTATATCATTCGCACATTTAGCTATTTAAGTATCTCTTCCTGACATTTACCTGTACAGTTTATGTAACCATGCAAAATAGTCACTTACCTGTTCATTTAACCACACTGTATATTAAGTAAACTATTATTACCCTCACTTATATCATACGCACATTTATCTATTTGAGTATTTCTCTGCCATTGACCTGTATAGTATAGTTAACCATGCAAATATTCCTTGTTTATCTATATCAACTTGCAATATTTTTATCATTTATTTTCACCTAACACTCTGTAACAATGTATAGTGTACATATTCAGCCATTCACCCATACTATGCAATGTCTTTTTTATAATTCTAGTATAGTCAGTTTTACGAGGGCATGTTTGGCAGCATGAGTGAAGGAGGCTTTATTGCGAAATAGGAAGCCGATTCTAGATTTAATTTTGGATTGGAGATGCTTAATGTGAGTCTGGAAGGAGAGTTTACAGTCTAACCAGACACCTAGGTATTTGTAGGTGTCCACATATTCTAAGTCAGACCCGTCGAGAGTACTGATGATAGTCCGGCGAGCAGGTGCGGGCAGCGTTCGATTGAAGAGTGTGCATTTATTTTTACTAGCATTTAAGAGCAGTTGGAGGCCACGGAAGGAGTGTTGTATGGCATTGAAGCTCGTTTGGAGGTTTGTTAACACAGTGTCCAAAGAAGGGCCAGATGTATACAGAATGGTGTTGTCTGCGTAGAGGTGGATCAGAGAGTCACCAGCAGCAAGAGCGACATCGTTGATGTATATAGAGAAAAGGGTTGGCCCAAGAATTGAACCCTGTGCCACCCCCATAGAAACTGCCAGAGGATCGGACAACAGGCCCTCCGATTTGACATAATGAACTCTAGCTGAGAAGTAGTTGGTGAACCAGGCGAGGCAGTCATTTGAGAAACCAAGGCTATTGAGTCTGCCGATAAGAATGCGGTGATTGACAGAGTCGAAAGCCTTGGCCAGGTCGATGAAGACGGCTGCACAGTACTGTCTTTTATCGATGGCGGTTATGATATCGTTTAGACAGGAGAATTACACTAAGATAGGACAGACTGACCCAGACTGCTCCCCGGCACATAGACTATTGCAGAATAGATACTGGGGACTGAGACAGGGGCGTCATTGGACACTGTGACCCAGTCCAAAGTTACCCCCGGACAGGGCCAACCAAGGCTAGCTCACGAAGATCTCCCCCACCGCAAAAGCTTGAGGGGGCGCAAAACTGGACAGGAAGATCACGTCAGTGGCTCAACCCACTCAAGTCAAGTATAGCGAAAAATGCCTGGCATGGCATGATGCACCCTCCTAGCGACAGCATGGGAGAGCGCGAGCAAGCCAATGACTCAGCCCCTGTAATAAGGCAGAGACAGCAAGGGTGGTTGGTCACTCCAGTGCCTTGCCGTTCACCTTCGCACCCCTGGGCCAGACTACGCTAAATCATTGGACCTACTGAAGACAGTAAAGACATACTCCACACCCGTGCGTCAATCTACAGTAAGTAACATAATAAAGAAATCCCCATCAAAATTCTTCAGTTTAAGATATCAGTTATTTTTGCATGGGCTGCGTCTCAATCCACAGCCGTGTTTGTCAGACCATAAGATAGTGGTCTTCTTAAAAAAAATAGTCTGTAGCGTCCAAACAGTACAATGTGACTCTCATGAGCATGAAGGTATTCTCTGTTTTGCTCTACAACTCCCACAAGCCCAACTGGACTCGTCCAAAGTCAGTAACGCTGATGTATCAACTTCTGTAGCGTCCAAACTGTTTGGGTTACACTCTATGGAAAGATGAGACTCTCCCGAACATGATGTTGTTCTCCACAAGTGTCACAAGGACTCGTCTGACGGTTAGTATTATGGCAACAAAAATATAGGGTTAAATATGTGTGTCCAAAAAACTAAAATATTTCCTGAGCTTTCTTATAACTCCTAGATATAGGACAGATACTTCAAAACCTTATTCCTTATGATAAATATTTTTATTGTCTATTTTGCCATTTATGAATGTGTTATTCAATGTGTTTCTATGGGCTATAGTAGTAAAAGCCTAATTCAATATTTTATCAAATCATTTTTGTATATTTATTTTTTTATATCTAAAGGGGTCCTAAACTTGCAAATCAATTAGCTAAATTATCCATGGTATGACCATCTTAAAACAATTCTATTTGTTACATAAAAAATATTGCTCTACAGGACAAATCCCTGCTTCTAGCTGTTTGCTTAGAAATTCTAGGAACAACAAGGAGGCCTGCGTCTTGTGACTTGCAGTACTTGATGTCGTAGGTGTGTGCTGACAACAACAATGCCCACCTTTGCATTCTGCTTGCAGACAGTGATGGAATCGCAGTATGTGATCCGAAGATGCCTGTCAGCGGACGATGATCTGTAAGAATGGTGAACTTTCTCCTGTACAGATACTGGTGAAACTTACTTACTCCAAAAAAGATGCCTAGGGCTTTTCTGTGCATAGTTACTTATGGCTTTGTTGAATGTCCTCCATGTGAGAGCGATCAGCTTTTATTCATTGGAAGGAATGATATGGGACACGACTGCTCCCACACCATAGGGATTTGACAAGATAGTGGGATGGGCAATGACGGGTCAAAGTGCGTCAGTGCCTCAAATTTCAGGAGTGTTTCCTTGGTTTTCACTAATGCTTCCTGGAATTGTTCTGTGCATTTCCGTGTCTTGTCCTGACAAAGCAACTGATTCATCAGCTTCAGCTTTGTTGCTGAGCTCGGGATAAAGTTTCCATAGTAATTTCAGAAAAAGGGAGAAAGAGAGAAAGGCAGGCAGGCACGTATGGGGTAAGTATAGGGGCATGGAGGAGGAGAGGAGATTAGAGAAGAGAAGAGTGAAATGTCCTAAGTTCACCCTGTAGGTTACTGTAGCACCCTGCTTCCAAACGACTTTGCCTATCTGGTTGTAATGAATTTGAGCTGCCTACAAGTTGGAGCTGCCTACAAAGTGATGATGTGTAAGTCTGGCCCTGATGTTCTGCCCTATCTAGGACTGACAGTGTGACTGTGGTGGGCTTTTGAAATTTGAGTCCCTTTGAAGAAAGGTTAAAATAAGCACCTGCTTTGATTTATATATGAAATTAATAAAATATATGTTTTCTAAATGACTGTCAATAGAATTATGTAATTGGGCCAGTAACCGAAAAGTTGTTGGATCAAATCCCCCAGCTGACAAGGTAAAAATCTGTTGTTCTGCCCCTGAGCAGGTAACCCTCTGTTCCCCGGGTGCCGATAACACAGATGTTGATTAAAGGCAGCCCCCTGCACCTCTCTGATTCAGAGGGGTTGGGTTAAATGAGAAAGATACATTTCAGTTGAATGCATTCAGTTGTACAACTGACTAGGTATCTCCCTTTTAATTATTTGCACATTATTATATCATGACTGAATTAGTAACTTAACTATTGTAGTTGTGATGTTGAAGAACTTCCACCAGCTGCTCACGGTAACACCTTGACTGGGTTTCAAATGAGTTCCTCTCTCTCTCTCTCTCTCTCTCTCTCTCTCTCTCTCTCTCTCTCTCTCTCTCTCTCTCTCTCTCTCTCTCTCTCTCTCTCCACCCAAAACATATCTACTGTATGTTCATGTTTATGTGTGCATGAATGTCTGCAGCTATGTCTCCATCCAGTATGTTCAGACTCTTAGTTCAGGTTGTGATCCTGATCTGCCACACCTCATTGGAGGAGAATGGACCGAGGGCCTCTACCTTTGCTCTGGCAAGGACTCCTTCTGCCTGGCTTGGCAGGCACCAATAGCTTGTCTATATGCGGCCTGCCTGTTCTGGCTGATCTGGCAGCGAGACATTGTGGCTGGCTGCCCCTAGCTGTAGCTGGAGCACTAATGTGCTGTGAGCCTTTGTAATGAGTTCAACTGGAGACCCGTAAAACAGAGACAATCAGTGTGTCAGACTGGGTGTGCCAGCCAGGCGGACATGAGGTCCGACGGCTCTATCCACTGGCCAGGGGTTACAAATTATTGGACCTAGGTTTCTGTCCAGGGGTGTATGTTCCATGGACCAATGGACCAGGGGTGTAGTGATTAGGCAGAACACCTGGATTAATGTTGGTATTTAGGCAGATTGTTTGTGTCCTAATCAAGCGGGAGACCTCTCCGTCTGTGTAGGGAGGGAATCACTCATCCCAAATCAAACAGAGGACATTATTTCTTTTGCAGTGAGAGAAAACTAAATGTCTGTGTCATTTATCTCACTTAGGCTGCCTGTCAAAACTCATCTGCCTGAATATTTGACGCTGTTAGTGGTATTGGTATTGTTTCTGCAGTTTGCAGAGAGAGTGGACCTAATGCCTCATTGTCCATTCAGGATAGATGAGGCTTGGTTAGAAGCTGAGGCATCAGTTCAGTTTACCCCCTCCTCACCTTGAAGCAGATCCAGGCAGAGGCAGTGGTAATTTGGGCTGTTGTTGTACCATTGAAGAACACATTCTGCTGAAGCAGTACTTTCCACAGAGCAGGCCTGACAATTACCCATCTCTCCTCTCATGTGTTCACCAGGTCTAGCTGTGAAGGCGGTGGTGGTGGTGGGGTGGTGTCGACAGGAAGGAAGGACGCCCAGAAACCATCTCTCTCTCTCTCTCTCTCTCTCTCTCTCTCTCTCTCAGGCTTATGAGAGCAAGCAGATGGCTTATCTTAATTACATTTAATTCCAGGGTCCTGTTACTGTGGTACCGCTAAGCCAACACGCCGGTCATCTTCTCAAGTAGGGCCAGTTTGGGACAACTCAGAGGGAATGAAAAGGGCATTTTCATGCTCATAGTTTGCTTTCTGTTTCTCTAGGAACTCAACTCTCGTCCTTAAGAGTCTATTGACGCACATGTGCATCAATCTAATTAAAATAATGAACAAATCCCCATCCATTTCCGTCTGTTTAAGCTAGAGTTTTTTGGGATAGGCTACGTCTCAATCCATCACATCCACCTATGTCAGTCTTCCGCATATGCGGTGGAAAGTGGCAGATCTATAGAGCTGTTTGTCAGACCAGGAGGCTTCCCGAAACTCTGTCTTCTCACGAAAATGTCTGTAGCAATAAGGCCCAAGGGGGTGTGGTATATGGCCAATAACTCTCTGATGTTGTCTGTGTGCTGTTCTGAGTCAGAGGTTGTCTGGACAAACTGCTATAATTTTTTTACAAACACGAACCTGTGTCATCATCGCTAAACATCCATGTTGCATCCATGATGCGTGCTTTTAGGCATTAACAGATGTGTCTGGCATGCATTGATATTTTTTTATTTGGCTTCACTTGACTTTCTTATTTAGAAGATGAGTTAGTCACAGAGGAAAGGGATGAAGGCCAACTCAATGACTTTTCTTTAATCATCTACATGAGAAACCAGGTGTGTGTTTGGTTCTTCAAAGCTCTGTCGTCTGAAGGGACAACATTAGCAGAGTCTGGTGGTGTGTTAGGGAGCGCTCATTTGATTGAACTGTTTCCTTGGCAACTAGCAAATTACATTGCTGGTGTTTGATCATAGAGTTGAGAAAGTACAGAAAAAATGTTTTACGTGCGTGTGTGTGTGTGTGTCAGAGTCATATTTACTCTTACACCCACAAGGGAAGTTTGATTTGAATCACTGCTTGACAGTCATTTACATCTTGATGACCTGTCTATCAGCCCAAAGGCCCTTAATAGTACCAGTGTATAATACCTAAACCACCCACAGTGCATGTTGTTCACAACAGGTTAATGATACAAACACACTTGACCCTCCATGGCAACTGCCCCAGCATTTATGTTTATTTGTATTTCCTATTAATTACCTGCGTTGATGCATCAGTAATGGGTGTTACAGCAGTGAGGGGGCAGAGGGCTGACACTGCGTGACACAGTCCGTCTATGTTTATTTATTTTTATTTATTTCACCTTTATTTAACCAGGTAGGTCAGTTGAGAACAAGTTCTCATTTGCAACTGCGACCTGGCCAAGACAAAGCAAAGCAGTGTGACAAATAACAACACAGGGGCGGCAGGTGGCAGGTGAAAACCCGGAACGGGATGCCATGATGATGATGATAATGAGGTGTGAGTTACTTGTGCACAGCACAGCACAGCAACCCAGAGCATGTCATATACAGGCTTAGCTAGTGGCCTGAATAGCAGCCGTGTACTCTTGTAAGCAGCTCAGCTTAATCAATATCCTATTCAGCTTAATCAATATCGTATTCAGCTTAATCAATATCCTATTCAGCTTAATCAATATCCTATTCAGCTTAATCAATATCCTATTCAGCTTAATCAATATCCTATTCAGCTTACTGTTTTTATGTTTAGATTGTCCCTCTTTTTAGATCCTACTTTTCTTTCCCTCTTCTCCTCCTACCCTCCTGTTCCTGGTTTACTCTCTGCTTGGTAAGAGAAGGCAGGGGAGAGCGAGGGAGGGAGGGAGGGAGTAGGAAGGAGAGAGAGAGAGGGCCGTTAACAAGTGACATTAAAAATCTATTCACTCTCTCTCCTCAGTCATTCGTTTGGAGGCAGGCCAGAGGGGAAGCAGCTGTTAGTCTGGCAGAGAGAGAGAGAGAGAGAATGAGAGAATGAGAGAGAGAGAGAACGAGAGATAGAGAGAGAGAGAGAGAATGAGAGAGAGAGAGAGAGAGAGAATGAGAGAGAGAGAGAGAGAGAGAGAACGAGAGATAGCGAGAGAATGATAGAGAGAACGAGAGATAGAGAGAGAACGAGAGAGAGAGAGAACGAGAGAGAGCGAGAGAGAGCGAGAGAGAAAGAAGAGGAGAGGAAGATCTTCCCTCTTCCTCCCCTCTGAAACACAGCAGTGTAATGGGTCTCCTTTGAAGTAACTCTCTTAATCGAAACTTGTTCTAGATTAAGATCTGCTTGGTTAGCTTTTATAATCAATGCTTTTCATTACACTTGTTGGAATCCAGTTATTCTGGCATATCAGTGGCAATCTATATTATTAAACACTATGATTTTTAAAATTGTATTACTTTCCATGTTATTTAGTGTAGTTGACATGAGTCTGAAATGGTCACTTGATGAGCAAGCGCCGCCAGCGAACTTCAAAACCAGTGTCTGCCCTTGGTCCAAAAGGGTATTTCCTCTTGTTCTTGTAGCAGAACAAATGAAAAGAAGCTAAGGTATACAATAGTAGGTTTCGGTGACAGAAGGTGCTCTTTGGTGAAAGGGGTAAATTGGTCATCAAAACTAAAGGAGGACCAAGGCACTCTTCATATAATTAATTAAAAAGCCTTTATTTGTATGGCATGTTCAATGGAAACAAAAGTTTAAAAACTTCATTTCCATTGAACATTCCTCTTGTTCTTGTAGGTTGCTCCCGTGGGAGACCCGGGTTTAACTCCTGCGTGTTACATTAGCACAATATGGAATTATTTAAGTCACACGGTTCATTGTATGTACTCTGAATAGGGGTCATCACATCATTACCACACTTGTTATCTCCAAAGTATTTCCCCAGCTGTTTATTTTCAGGCATGTAATGCGTCCTTTCTGCATGGACTTTGCATTGAGGTCCAGTTGTGGTATCCACAATCAGTGCCATTGTGTTGATGAAGAGTGATGGGTCAGACTGTAAAGAACACTATTTTAATCCTGTTGATGGACTTTGGTGCTATAGTTCTCCACTTGGGGTGACTGAGAAGTAACCTGGGCTCGTATCCACAAAGCCTTTCTGAGTCGGAGTACTGATCTAGGATCAGTTTAGCCTTTTAGAGCTTGATGAATAAGACCGTGAGGACCTGATCCCAGATCAGCAATCCTACTCTAAGACACTGTGGATACAGCCCCAGGTGAGTCACACTGCCCAGTTGGAAACCAACTCCAACTCTGATTCACACTCTGGCAACACCTGATCTGCCCAGAGACTCAACACCACATCTAGCGCCAGAAGTCCTGGTCTGGACTTTGATCGATTTCTGGTCAAAATTATTTTTAAACCCATGGAAGCAACCTCTTGTTCTCTGTTCTCCAGCTCTGTGTACAGGGATAAAAAAAAAACTAATCTCTGGCCAAATCAAAGCCTCCACACTTCAAAGTGGCCAGATCAGCAGCAGCACAGATATACACACAGCAACTCCAGAGCTCAAGCAGAAAGACCTTTCTCTCACTTTGCTGTCCAAACACATTTTAGCTCCCATCTCTCTTCACCCCACTTCCCTCCCTCTCTCCTCTACACACAAACACACACAGCTGAGGCTGGGGGATGTCAGAGTTATGTTTTTATCTTTTTTTGTTGTTGTTTATATCTCTACATAGACTCTCGGCTCTCTTCTCTGACACGACTCGGAATGTGGAGCTGTAATAGCAGTACCTGGAGGGGGAGAGGGCCTGAAGCTGTGACAAATCAGATGTGTGTGTGTGTGTGTGTGTGTGTGTTTGTCTTCCTAAATGCATAATGAGTTGTCAGATAACACCTTCTACCACCACCAGGATCAGCTGTAGTTACAGAGAGGCTGAGGCCATGGACAGAGGTGGTGGGCTTGATGGAAGAGAGTGGAGGGGCCTGAACAGAGGGGTACATGGAGGGCTGGAGGGGAGGGGAGTTAGTTATCTTGTCTGTGCAGATGAGAATTTGTATCTGTGCCTGCGGAATGCTGCTCTTTCTCAGGCCAAGGACAGAAGCGCGTGGTGAAAGGGATTATGGGTATTCTGTTCCTTGTCCCAGCCTCGGGGAGAAGGTGGATCTGTGGCGATCGCCGACCATGCTGGCAATCTTTCAGCCATGTAATTAGCATTCTTAATGTGTCTAATTAAGCCAACACGCTTTGTGCTATTTCCAGAGCCTTGAAATTCAGCGGATGGATTGATACCGGAACACAGGAGGGACTCAGAGGGAGGGAGATGTTTCATCATTACACATCCTTGATGTAATCTATCAAAAAACCAGACTAATAACTTTCCATTGTTGAGCAGCGCTGCTACTTCTGCCCCTGACCCTCTCAGACTGACTCTGCCTCAGTTCACCCACATCACATTACAGTGTTCTCTGTCTCAGTTCACCCACATCACATTACAGTGTTCTCTGCCTCAGTTCACCCACATCACATTAGTGTTCTCTGCCTCAGTTCACCCACATCACATTACAGTGTTCTCTGCCTCAGTTCACCCACATCACATTAGTGTTCTCTGCCTCAGTTCACCCACATCACATTACAGTGTTCTCTGTCTCAGTTCACCCACATCACAGTGTTCTCTGCCTCAGTTCACCCACATCACATTACAGTGTTCTCTGCCTCAGTTCACCCACATCACAGTGTTCTCTGCCTCAGTTCACCCACATCACAGTGTTCTCTGCCTCAGTTCACCCACATCACATTACAGTGTTCTCTGCCTCAGTTCACCCACATCACATTACAGTGTTCTCTGCCTCAGTTCACCCCTATCACATTACAGTGTTCTCTGCCTCAGTTCACCCACATCACAGTGTTCTCTGCCTCAGTTCACCCACATCACATTAGTGTTCTCTGTCTCAGTTCACCCACATCACATTACAGTGTTCTCTGCCTCAGTTTACCCACATCACATTACAGTGTTCTCTGTCTCAGTTCACCCACATCACATTACAGTGTTCTCTGCCTCAGTTTACCCACATCACATTACAGTGTTCTCTGCCTCAGTTTACCCACGTCACATTACAGTGTTCTAAAAGGAAGGAAATGAGTATGTGAGCGTTTAGATTTGATCTTAGCTAGACTCAGGGAGGATGAGTGTAGGGAATGTATTGATTGTGGCTCATTCACCATGTATTAAAGCCTGGTAGCCATGAATTAACATATTCAAACCATCAGCAAAAACTTACTTTCAAATACAACTTTTAAAGGTATTGATTTCATTGCCTTTTCTCTTGTTCTTTAATAATATATGTTTGTCCACAAGCACTTTAATATTCAATCAAGCTCTCCTTCCCCAGTCAATCTCCCAAAACACTTACTGAAAAGGGAACTAATTCAGAATTTGACCTTCACACACACACACACACACACACACACACACAATAAACACTCACAGAGAGCCATTTTGCTGTCATCTGTTTGTTCCTAAAGGATTTCTCCTGTAAGGCGTCAGCTTTGCTTGAGTGAGCAGGACTGGATACGGTGGCCTGGGCCCCTGTCACTGAGTCTTACAGAAACCCCCCCCCCCCCAGAGGTACCTGTATGAGAACAATAATACAGTCATATAAACAACGATAAACATCACTATCGCCCCAAACCAGGGATGGGATTATATACTTACTCATTTGCATGGATTTCTACGTCCAAAATAAATATAATGAATGATAAATAAGGAACAAATAGAGACAAAAGGTGATGTTCATTTATGAAATCTGTTCGGCTGCTTTGATGCAGTCTTATATCTAATCCTATATTAACCTCCCCCTACACACACACACACACACACACACACACACACACACACACACACACACACATCTGCTAAGTGCAATAGCCGTGGTGCAGTGGTGGTGTGGGGTCTTCTGGGAAATAAAGAGAAAAGGAGGATCTGAGGGAGAGAGATGAGGTCAAACTAAAGACACAGCACATAGCAACAGCCCAATCCCAGGTCTGTTTACCCTGTCTGGTTTCCAGGGCGATGGAGAAGGGAGAAGTCCGCTTTCTGTGATATGAATCCACTGCTCTTAGAGAAGACAATTTTGCCCTTGAAGTGAAAACGTTCTGTCTATTTTCCATTAACTCAGTCTCAACTAAAGTCTCAAGACTCATGGTCAGTAATGGTCATATCACAGTAACAGCATGGACCTTGTACTCCCATCAATGGTCCTGGCAGGTGTGCACTCTGTTTGGGCAATACATCTAGCAGTTCAGTTAGAGAGATACAGCCACTGAAGCGCTGCAGTGTTTTCTCTGTGGGGAGGGCTGGGCTGAGGGTGAAGATGGGCCAGCCTGGCCAACTCTCCACTCGGCATCTCTCTCCTCCTGTCGATCCATCTAATCCTCTACTATAATGAGTTTCTCTCCCTGATGGTCTGAGTGGGGTGGGACACACAAAGGAAGACGTTAGAGAGAGAGAGAGAGAGAGAGAGTGAAAGAAGGGGAGAGAGAGGGGGGGGGACAGGGAAAGGGAGAGAGAGAGAGAGAGAGAAAGGGAAAGTGAAAGGGAGAGAGAGAGCTGAAAGAGTGAGATGATATATAGTACAGAGGAGAGTGATGGAGATGGACATGGCCTGGGGTTTTAGAGAGAGCACAGGCTCTTTGGCTTTAGTTGTGACATCATCTCCCTATAGAGATAGTGAACATAGGAGTACATGAAGGCCTGAGACATGAAGGCTGTATGAGATGCTGCTGTGCATGCAGCAGGCTCTACTGATGAACGGTTGCCCTCCCAAATGGCACCCTATTCCCTATATAGTGCACAAAGCCGCGGATTATAAAGGGAATATGGTGCCATTTGGGACGGAGCCAATGGCTCCTGCTGTGCATACTGTGATCTTACCTCTCACTGAGTCCTGGCTCTGCTTCATGCTTCTGACAGCTCGTGTGTCCATCTGGGATGTTTCCAAGACTCTCTTCCCTTTCCATGTTTCCCATCCATCTTGTATCCATCTCAGTCAGTTCATTCAAGGTGGAATTCTGCTTGGCTTGATGTTTTCACACATCATTCTAGGCTCCCGTGTCACTGAGAGGGGCAGCCATTTTTACACAAACCAAAATCAATGGACTTGTGTATGTGCTGCTGTACCTATCAGCGCTTCATCCATCCAATCCCCTCTTTCTCATTCTGTTCAACTGTTGGTCAACAAAAGTGAACAAGCTAAGACCTCTCTGAAAATTTCCATTAATTTAATAGGGGGACTGAAGCTATTGTAAGGCTGGGGTAAAGAATGATTATCCATGGACACTGCAGCTTCAGATATAGACTCAAGTTTTAATTAGAGCTACACAACTGTAGGGACAAATGAAATATAAGGAGAAATTATATGAGCAGAGAGCTGGCACCTACTGTAGCTTGGCACCAAACCCGAAACTGAATAAATATCCCAGCAACCCCTGCTATTTATACCCAGAGCAATAGCATCCGATGTCAACATAAAGGTCATCCAATTACAGTCCCACACTATGTTTTGCCTGACAGCCATTTTCCTGACTAGAACAGGGAATAGCCTTGTGAGACCTGAATCAGAGGAGTCAGTGGTGAATGCAATGGTGAATGACAATGGCAACTGGATGCCTCTGAAATTCATTAGCACCCTGGTGAATTTACATAGAAATTATTCCTGATATGTAAATAAATAAAATCAAGCCCTAAGAATGGGATTTCTGTCTGTGTTCTGTTATCTGCATCTGAGCATCTCTCTCTCTCTCTCTCTGTGTGTGTGTGTGTGTGTGTGTGTGTGTGTGTGTGTGTCTATGTGTGTGTGTCTATGTGTGTGTGTGTGTGTGTGTGTGTGTGTGTGTGTGTGTGTGTGTGTGTGTGTGTGTGTGTGTGTGTGTGTGTGTGTGTGTGTGTGTGTGTGTGTGTGTGTGTGTGTGTGTGTGTGTGTGTGTGAGCAAGATAATTAGAGAGAGAAATGCTACATCTCTGTACTCAAGAGTTAGAGTGTGTTATGTAACTGTTGGATTTATCTGTGTTGATGTTGATTATATCATACGTCTTCTTAATTGTCCCCTTAATTGATCAAATTGGGAAGGGGACTGTGGATCTTAGTCACACACTATATCGCAGACAGCACTCTCCCGATTCTGACAAAACTTGGGTGAATGATGCGTCTTGCCATAGAGATCCACTGATTGGCCCAAGGCAGGAGCTATAATATTTTAGGTATTTTAAATGTGTTAGTCACACGCAATATCTCAATTAAACCAAAAGGGGGCGCTGCATCATTCATAGGGGATTACATGTTTACTGTTGTCTTGTTTCTCTGTTGTTCTCAATAACTCAATCTCATTCTAGTCCGCATTAAGCTCTCTCTGAGCACTTACCAGCAAGTTTTGCTGGTAAGTGTTTTACAAAAATAAAAAACCTCAGCTCATTAACTCAGTAAAGAGCTTTCTGCACATTATATTTTATTTATACATCCCAAACTGAAAAACACATTATTTCAGCAGAGTTCCGATTTGTCACAGTTAATACATCAATGATCTGGCACATGGTAAATCAGCCCCTAATCCCCCAAGCCCTGGCAGATGTTACATCTAAATCCCTATCTTCATCATCGTGTCTCTGAATATAAACTGATTAGTCATATAGTGTGTTGGTAACACTGACATAACACTATGGGCCTAATTAGTGTGGCTGTCACAGCAGACAGAATCAAGAGGGATCCTTGCCGACTTAATACAACTCATTTCTCTCCAAAGTGCCATTTCATAGTGTCGTCGTTCTGTCTTTTTCAGCAGAACCAAACTCTACACTGTGATGCTGCTGGGTAATCTACAGTGCCTTCGGACAGTATTCAGACCCCTTGACGTTTTCCACATGTTGTTACGTTACAGCCTTATTATAAAATGGATTCAATAAAAATAAATCTACACAGAATACCCCATAATGACAAAGTGAAAACAGGTTTTTAGGAATTTTTGCAAATTAATTACAAATAAAAAACTGAAAAGTATTCAGACCCTTTCCTATGAGACTCGAAATTGAGCTCAGGTGCATTGTGTTTCCATTGATCATCCTTGAGATGTTTCTAAAACTTGATTGGAGTCCACATGTGGTAAATGTAATTGATTGGACATGATTTGGAAAGAAACACCCCTGTCTATATAATGTCCCACAGTTGACAGTGCATGTCAGAGAAAAAACCAAGCCATGAGGTCGAAGGAGTTGTACGTAGAGCTCCGAGACAGGATTGTGTCGAGGCACAAAACATTTCTGCAGCATTGAAGGTCCCCAAGAACACAGTGGCCTCTATCATTCTTAAATGGAAGAAGTTTGAAACCACCAAGACTCTTCTTAGAGCTGGCCGCCAGGCCAAACTGAGCAATCGGGGTAGAAGGGCCTTGGTCAGGGAGATTACCAAGAACCTGATAGTCACTCTGACAGAGCTCTAGATTTCCTCTGTGGAGATGGGACAACCTTCGAGAAGGACAACCATCTCTGCAGCACTCCACCAATCAGGCCTTTATGGTAGAGTGGCCAGACGGAAGCCACTCCTCAGTAAAAGGCACATGGCAGCCCGCTTGGAGTTTGCCAAAAGACTGCCAAAAGGCACCTAAAGACTTTCAGACGATGAGAAATAAGAATTTCTGGTCTGATGAAACCAAAATTGAACTCTTTGACCTGAATGCCAAGCATCACGTCTGGAGGAAAGCTGCCACCATCCCTACGGTGAAGCATGTTTTTCAGCGGCAGGGACTGGGAGACTAGTCAGGATTGAGGCAAAGATGAACGGTGCAATGTACAGAGATATCCTTGATGAAAACCTGCTCCAGAGCACTCAGGACCTCACACTGGGGCGAAGGTTCACCTTTCAACAGGACAACGACCCTAAGCACACAGCCAAGACAACGCAGGAGTGGCTTCGGGATAAGCCTCTGAATGTCCTTAAGCAGCCCAGCCAAAGCCCAGACTTGAACCCGATCCAACATCTCTGGAGAGATCTGAAAATAGCTGTGTAGCAACGCTTCCCATCCAACCTGACAGAGCTTGAGAGGATCTGCAGAGAAGAATGGGAGAAACTCCCCAAATACAGGTGCCAAGCTTGTAGCGTCATACCCAAGAAGACTCGATGCTGTAATCTCTTCTGAAGGTGCTTCAACAAAGTACTGAGCAATCTATCTGCAATATTTAAGCTGATCCACCCCCTAAAAAAAAAAAAGTACTGAGCAAAGGGTCTGAATACTTATTTCATATTCATACTTTTTTCATTTTTATTTTTTTATAAATGAGCAAATATTTCTTAAAATCTGTTTTTGCTTTGTCATGATGGGGTAGATTAATGAGGGGGAATACTATTTAATACATTTTAGAATAAGGCTTTAATGTAACATAATGTGGAAAAAGTAGTACCTTTCCGAAGGCACTGTATGTCAGCCTGGTTTAGTTCATCTTTTACAAACTGTTGTTCTGTGGAGATCTAACAAGATTAATGGCACAATGCAAAAGTACTGTGGGAGCTCTTGAGAGGAGAAGTCTGGGACTGGATCATGTCCACAAGGGGCAACAATGCAATTAAAAATTAATGTCATTGTGTCATGAGGCCGTAATTTTGTTCCCCCTGACATTGGTCGGAAGATTAGTGACATGGCTAGTCCACTCTGATGTTCTAATTTGTCCAGGCCAGACTAAATGTTCTGGCATGTAGACTAGAACCCCAGTCGCTAGGTATCGCACCATGCCCTATGACTGAGACCCTCCCCTGTCACTTTCCTAGCCCCTCAGAAGAGGGCGCTGGTGTTGTCCCAAAGGGGAGATTACAAATCCAGAGGCAGTTCATCTTCTCAGCCACCTCTACATGATTTGTGGGAGAGAAGCCTTCAGGAACAAAGAGATTTTCCTGTCAAAGAGCAAGTACCTTTGTCCAATCTCTAGCTGAAAGAGATAACTCTTAAAAGCTTTTGAGCTGATTCCTATTGTAATCTTTGAAATGCATTATGTAGTGGGCAGTAATATTTGATATGTGTAGATACAGTATATTATATATAGATCACATGTGACTCATAATAACACTAAGCAATTAGCCTATTATAATGTTAACCTGACTCCATAAAGATAATTAAAATACAAGCAAGCATTAGGCAATGAGTTGACGTTGACTAGCAATTGTCTATATCAAAAGGCACATATTTAAAAAACATTGTACAATGAATGGATTCACATACTGTACAAAGCATACACTTTAAGTTACAAGCATTAACAAGCATTACAAAGCACACTTCTAGGCATATAGATCCTAAGGTTAATTTAAAGCATGAACAAAGAGAAATTAGAATTGATCATACAATCATTCCTCCATGGATAAGAGCGAGCACCGAGTCATTTAATTCAATTTCTAACATCTGAAGGTGTAACCTTTCAACCCTAAACCAACCACCATTGACCAATCAAACAATACCATGTTTACAGTGTAACCTGACCACCAAGGCCCGGCATCTAAGAGCTTGTGTGGGGGATGAGACCAATGTAAATAGGACAGAATTCCTGAGAAGACAATAAACCCTCTTTGCATAATACAGTAATTCAGAGTTCACCCTGTACAGATATCATACATCCATATAGAGTTATCCTCAGTGAACAAGTTTCAGATAGAAATCAGACATGGATACTATGGTATTATTATATCACATTCAATGGTCAATCCTCTGAATACTGTACCAGAGAGATACATCATGGCCCCTCAGAGGGGGAAGGGCTGACTAGTCCTTGGTCCTTGTCCTTTGTCCTTTCCTTGTGTTCCTGGACCATTTGCCATGTAGCTCCAGGTGACAGAAAACACATCAATTAGGGCCGAGCCTACATTATACATTATCTATGAATACTCAAAATCCTTGAACAGATTTGGATGCTACTGGGTTTTTTCTAACATAGCCTGTGAATCCCTATAAACCATCAGTATAATCCACAGTGCTTGGTTTGCGACAGACCTGTTGTGTCATCATGGAATCCATGCCAGTCTTTGAGGGAGGAAAGGGGGGAGAGATGCAGCTGTCTTGGCTGGGCTACAGAGCCATGTCGAGTTGCGCCAAGCCAAGCCCAGCCCAGCCAAGCTGTCTGTTCGCTAAACTACAACAGACCCTGAATAACTAGAAAGTATCAGTCACAACGAATCAACAGTGGGAAAGAAATAACAGCACCTTTCACATATCAGTTCCCGCCGGGCACAAACTGTTTGAATCAATGAAATTACGTTGAACCAACGTGGAATAGACGTTGACTTGATGTCTGTGCCCAGTGGGTTATATCAGTTCTACCTGTGTGTGGAGACATGAAAGGGCCAGACGGCCACCCCTGGGAGTGTGACTGAGAGGGGCGTCGTGGTGTTGTGGCCCGGAGCGCGCCGGCTCTGGGTCTCTGGATGTCAACCACCCTCTCCTCTCCCATGCCTCCGAATTAAAGCCTTCTGACCTTATGAATTTTAATGTCCACTCCTGCTCTTGACCCACCCAATAGGCCCAACATCTCTGGCTCTAAAACATTGACATACTTCTCCCAGCTCGTGTGCCATGCCCTGACAAAACAGCAGGGGAGAGCGGTGCTGTTTGCTGAAAGCAAGCATTCTGCTGAATTATTGAAAGGACATTGATATGAAGATGGAGTATAGAGAGATAGAGGTCAGAATAATATTGGAGAAACTGAATTTTTTAACATTTCTGTTTTGCTTTAAAAAATAACGTAATGCATCAATGAACATTTTATCTCTTCGATTTTTGGGGTTCGAAATTCTTAAGTTGAAATTAAACGTTTTAACATGACAATATTAGGTATCCCATAGGGTGAACCACAATTGGCCCAGCGTTGTCCGGGTTAGGGGAGGGTTTGGCCGGGGTAGGCCGTCATTGTAAATAAGAATTTGTTCTTAACTGACTTGCCTTGTTAAATAAAATAAAAAAAGTAAATACTTTGATCAAACAAAGTGTATCTTTAGCTAAATCTCAGTTAGATACAATACTAAAACCCAGCAGAGATAAGTAGCAACAGTAGGCCAAGGCCACAAGCACTGTCATGAATACAGATTAGAGGGTGACGGGGTGTGAGAGAGAGAGAGAGAGAGAGAGAGAGAGAGAGAGAGAGAGAGAGAGAGAGAGAAAGAGAGAAAAGAGAGAGTGTGTGTGTGTATGAAGATAAAGACAGCAGGCATGCTGGGAAAAATATTTTGATGCAAACCATCATGACTCTGTGTCTCTGTGTGAAGGCAGGTAGCCATTTACATCCCACTGACAAACACACACACACACACATACACATACACTCACAGGCCGGTAAGAATCAGTAATGTAATGCAAATCAGAAATTTTTGTCTCCCTATAGTGACTCACCAATGAGCCAGTAGCAACACTGTCTATTACTGCCCTCTGACACCAGTCATTTGAATAGGAACAGACTGTGGAAGAGATCCACTCCATCCCTGTGTGTTTAGAAGAGGCATATTCTCCTGGTTGATTGACATCAAACACAACTAACACAAGCTCTTAGACAGTAATCTCATCTTTAGGGAAAGTGCTCCCCTTGCTTCTTGGTTGTGTATGTTTGTATACATATCCAAGCAATGTGTGTGTGTGTGTTTGTGGGACAAGCATCTCTAAAGGCCATGTTGTACCTACCTGACTGGTAGGCCACAATTTGTGCGACTACAGAGCTGTGTGTCAGAACGGGCAGTTAGCAACACAGGGGCCCCCCAGGGAACGGTCCTGTCCCCCTTCCTGTTCACTCTCTACACCTCAGACTTCAGATATAACTCTGAAACATGCCACCTACAGAAGTTCTCGGATGACTCTGCTATTGTAGGGTGCATCAGGGGTGGGCAGGAGGAGGAGTAAAGGAGCACAATCAGTGACTTTTTGTTGTGGTGTGAGCAGAACCACCTTCAGCTCAACATCAGCAAAACAAAGGAGATGGTGGTGGACTTCAGGAGAACCAAGGCACAACTGACTGCAGTCCCTATACAGGGGATGGATGTGGAAATGGTTGGGTCATACAAGTTCCTGGGAGTCCATATGGACAACAGGCTGGAATGGGCTGGTAACACCGGGGCCCTGTACAAAAAGGGCCAGAGCCGACTCTACTTTCTGAGGAGGCTCAGGTCCTTCAACGTGTGCAGTAAACTACTGCATACCTTCTACCAGTCTGTGGTGGCCAGTGCCATCTTTTTTTTGCAGTGGTGTGCTGGGGAGAAAACATCAAAGCCGGTGATGCTTCTCGGGTAAATAAGCTGATCAGGAAGGCTAGCTCTGTCCTGGGGATGAGCCTTGACACTCTAGAGGAGGTGGCGGAGAGACGGATCCTGGCCAAACTGCTGGCCATCATGGACAACGTCGCCCACCCTCTGCACGCTATGGTTATGACGCAGAGGAGCTCTTTCAGTCACAGACTGATCCCACCACGGTGTGCCAGAGAGCGCTACAGGAGGTCCTTCCTGCCGGCGGCTATTAGACTATATAATGCCTCACCGGGGTGCCGTGCCGTCGGCAACATAGATCTGGAACTGTTCACTGAGGAATGCATATTAGTATCCTGTCAATTGCACCTTTTCTCATTGCTTTTAGTATATCGAATGTGCAATAAGTGCAGTTGTCTGTAATTAAACCCTGCACACTAAGGACTGTATTTTAAGGGAATTACTATTATTACCCCAAATGATATCATACACACATTTAGCTATTAAAGTATCTCTTCCTGTCATTTACCTGTACAGTTGTCACGGAATGGGGTTTGGAGAGACCAAGACGCAGCGCAGGGATAGTAGTTCGACATCGTTTATTAATACTATGTAAATATACAAAAACGAAACTGACGAACTACCAGACACAAAACCAAGGTAAATATACACAATCGACTAAACGTCACGTTCACCAAAAAAACACACGGAATGAACGGACGTAAAACAAAAGGCACACTTACTTCACCGTGACTGCGACATACATCGATATCGATATGATAACGACCCACACCAACATGATGGACAGACTCCACATATATTGGATCCCTAATTAGAGACAATGCCGTGCAGCTGCCTCTAATTAGGGATCCAACCTAAACCCCACACAGAAACAGAAAAGAAAGACACTGTCAGACTCGGACCATAGCTACATAGAGAAGCAAATAGGCTTCTCTATGGCCAGAGCCTGACAGTACCCCCCCCCCAAGGCGCGGACTCCCGGACGGCAAAACCAAACAAAAACACAAAACAGGGAGGGTTAATGGGAGGGAAGACTAGTCCCTCGGGGGCGGTTCTGGCTCCGGTGAGTTTGACAGTTTTGCCCCATGCCCTTTTCTTATCACCGGGCCCGGACTGGGCACCGGTGGGGCAAACGGCTCCGGCCATGGAGCGGGGTAAACAACCGGACCCGGACTGGGCACCGGTGGGGCAAACGGCTCCGGCCATGGAGCGGGGAAAACAACCGGGCCCAGACTGGGCACCGGTGGGGTAAACGGCTCCGGCCATGGAGCGGGGAAAACAACCGGGCCCGGACTGGGCACCGGTGGGGTAAACGGCTCCGGCCATGGAGCGGGAAAAACACCCGGGCCCGGACTGGGCCACGGTGGGGCAACCGGCTCCGGCCATGGAGCGGGAAAAACACCCGGGCCCGGACTGGGCCACGGTGGGGCAAACGGCTCCGGCCATGGAGCGGGGAAAACAACCGGGCCCGGACTGGGCACCGGTGGGACAAACGGCTCCGGCCATGGAGCGGGGAAAACAACCGGGCCCGGACTGGGCCCCGGTGGGACAAACGGCTCCGGCCATGGAGCTGGGCAAGAAACCGAGCCCGGACTGGGCACCGGTGGGGCAAACGGCTCCGGCCATGGAGCGGGGAAAACAACCGGGCCCGGACTGGGCCCCGGTGGGACAAACGGCTCCGGCCATGGAGCTGGGCAAGAAACCGAGCCCGGACTGGGCACCGGTGGGGCAAACAGCTCCGGCCATGGAGCTGGGAAAACAGCCGGGCCCGGACTGGGCACCGGTGGAGCGGACTGCTCCGGCACTGAGGCGGAGCAGACGGCTGGTCCCGGAATGGGCACCGGTGGAGCGGACTGCTCTGGCACTGAGGCGGAGCAGGCGGCTGGACCCGGAATGGGCACCAGTGAACTGACCTTCGCAGGAGGTTCAGAGGCGCTGACCTTCGCTGGAGGTTCAGAGGCGCTGACCTTCGCAGGAGGTTCAGAGGCGCTGACCTTCGCAGGAGGTTCAGAGGCGCTGACCTTCGCAGGAGGTTGAGAGGCGCTGACCTTCGCAGGAGGTTGAGAGGCGCTGACCTTCGCAGGAGGTTGAGAGGCGCTGACCTTCGCTGGAGGTTGAGAGGCGCTGACCTTCGCTGGAGGTTGAGAGGCGCTGACCTTCGCTGGAGGTTGAGAGGCGCTGACCTTCGCTGGAGGTTGAGAGGCGCTGACCTTCGCTGGAGGTTGAGAGGCGCTGACCTTCGCTGGAGGTTGAGAGGCGCTGACCTTCGCTGGAGGTTGAGAGGCGCTGACCTTCGCTGGAGGTTGAGAGGCGCTGACCTTCGCTGGAGGTTGAGAGGCGCTGACCTTCGCTGGAGGTTGAGAGGCGCTGACCTTCGCTGGAGGTTGAGAGGCGCTGACCTTCGCAGGAGGTTGAGAGGCGCTGACCTTCGCAGGAGGTTGAGAGGCGCTGACCTTCGCAGGAGGTTGAGAGGCGCTGACCTTCGCAGGAGGTTGAGAGGCGCTGACCTTCGCAGGAGGTTGAGAGGCGCTGACCTTCGCAGGAGGTTGAGAGGCGCTGACCATCGCAGGAGGTTGAGAGGCGCTGACCTTCGCAGGAGGTTGAGAGGCGCTGACCTTCGCAGGAGGTTGAGGGGCGCTGACCCTCGCAGGAGGTTGAGGGGCGCTGACCCTCGCAGGAGGTTGAGGGGCGCTGACCCTCGCTGGAGGTTGAGGGGCGCTGACCCTCGCTGGAGGTTGAGGGGCGCTGACCCTCGCAGGAGGTTGAGGGGCGCTGACCCTCGCTGGAGGTTGAGGGGCGCTGACCCTCGCTGGAGGTTGAGGGGCGCTGACCTTCGCAGGAGGTTGAGGGGCGCTGACCCTCGCAGGAGGTTGAGAGGCGCTGACCTTCGCTGGAGGTTGAGAGGCGCTGACCCTCGCTGGAGGTTGAGAGGCGCTGACCCTCGCTGGAGGTTGAGGGGCGCTGACCCTCGCTGGAGGTTGAGGGGCGCTGACCCTCGCAGGAGGTTGAGGGGCGCTGACCCTCGCTGGAGGTTCAGGGGCGCTGACCTTCGCAGGAGGTTGAGGGGCGCTGACCTTCGCAGGAGGTTGAGGGGCGCTGACCTTCGCAGGAGGTTGAGGGGCGCTGACCTTCGCAGGAGGTTGAGAGGCGCTGACCTTCGCAGGAGGTTGAGAGGCGCTGACCTTCGCAGGAGGTTGAGGGTGGCTGACCCTCGCTGGAGGCTCAGGGTGGCTGACCCTCGCTGGAGGCTCAGGGTGGCTGACCCTCGCTGGAGGCTCAGGGTGGCTGACCCTCGCTGGAGGCTCAGGGTGGCTGACCCTCGCTGGCGGCTCAGGGTGGCTGACCCTCGCTGGAGGCTCAGGGTGGCTGACCCTCGCTGGAGGCTCAGGGTGGCTGACCCTCGCTGGAGGCTCAGGGTGGCTGACCCTCGCTGGAGGCTCAGGGTGGCTGACCCTCGCTGGAGGCTCAGGGTGGCTGACCCTCGCTGGAGGCTCAGGGTGGGGAGCCGGCACGGGTCGTACCGGACTGGGAAGGCGCACCGGAGGTCGAATGCGTGGAGCTGGCACGGGACGCACCTGGCTAGACGCACGCACTGGAGGTTGGGTGCGGGGAGTCGGGCAGAGGTCCGGACCCGGACTGGACATCGGTGAAGCGGATTGCTCTGGCCTGGAAGGGGAGTATCTGACCGGACCTGGACTGGTCCACTCCGCCATCTCCCTCTCGACCTCCTCCTCTATCTCCACCAATTCCCTCAGAACCTCCCCAAAATGCTCCTCCAGCTCTTCCTCCTGCTCCTTGCTCTGAGCCCCCCATTGGTACCTGGGTCTCCCCATGGTTCACATGGGGAGTGGAGTTGGCTCCTCCAGGAGCCCCCACGGGTGAGGGAACCGAAGCATGTCCTCCTCCTCGTCCTCCTCTGACGAGTCCGACTCGAACCCTCCGAGGAGTTCGGTGTTGGTAAACCGACGCGGGGCTATCTCGCTCTCCGTCTCTCCCCATTTGCGCTGCTTGGTCTCGTATTGGTGGGTCGTTCTGTCACGGAATGGGGTTTGGAGAGACCAAGACGCAGCGCAGGGATAGTAGTTCGACATCGTTTATTAATACTATGTAAATATACAAAAACGAAACTGACGAACTACCAGACACAAAACCAAGGTAAATATTGTGGGGACCTGACCTTTTAGTTAATAACCTATTCATACTTTGTTAACATAATATCAGGGTGTTGCTGTAGGTGTACTTGGCTGCTCGAAACAACAACTTTGCCCGGAGACAGAGCGCCAAGGGGTTGGGACCAACCCGTGCGCCAACGGATAGGCTGAGTAAGTCTAAACCACACTCAGCCTCTACCCTGACTGGTCTGTTCGGAAACCGGAACTGACTCTGTCTGGGGTATTTAAAGAAGAACACGTGGAACTGTAGTCAGTTCTCTGTTTGCCCTGCGAGGTGTTACAGTGAGCCCGTATACGAACCTTCATACTTATCATCTATACATTTGCATTTAATAAACTTAGTTTAGTTTGAAACAGCTCCTGATGTCTTATCTTATTCCAATACCAGATTTGAATTGACGCGATCCAACAATATACACAATCGACTAAACGTCACGTTCACCAAAAAAACACACGGAATGAACGGACGTAAAACAAAAGGCACACTTACTTCACCGTGACTGCGACATACATCGATATCGATATGATAACGACCCACACCAACGTGATGGACAGACTCCACATATATTGGATCCCTAATTAGAGACAATGCCGTGCAGCTGCCTCTAATTAGGGATCCAACCTAAACCCCACACAGAAACAGAAAAGAAAGACACTGTCAGACTCGGACCATAGCTACATAGAGAAGCAAATAGGCTTCTCTATGGCCAGAGCCTGACAACAGTTTGTGGAACCATGCAAGTATTCACTTATCTGTAAATATAACTGTATACTTAACTGGACAGCTAATTTAACCATGTGTACCGTCTTTTGTGTACTTTCGTTGTGGCATTTTGCACCTGCCCTGTGTTTTGTTGTAGCTGCTTGACAATGAAATCAATAAAATATCTATCTATCTATCTATCTATCTATCTATCTATCTATCTATCTATCTATCTATCTATCTATCTATCTATCTATCTATCTATCTATCTATCTATCTATCTATCTATCTATCTATCTATCTATCTATCTATCTATCTATCTATCTATCTATCTATCTATCTATCTATCTATCTATCTATCTATCTGTAGTGAGATGCCTGAATGAGAGCCTCTAAAACAACAGCTGTGAATAAATCCATTGATCTCCCTCCTCACCACTTTCTGAGCTCTCTGTCACTCAACTAGAGGTAGGATGCCAGGTCATAGGGCCACTGAATTTAGGGCAGGAGCTCAAGATGGCTGCCACTCACACAGGATGCTTTCGAAAACAGGCTTGTCAGGTTGCCAAACCGGTCCACCCTGTCACATCACACCAGAGGAATTAGCCATTTTAATCAATTTTTGTACTGCTGCTGTATTGGTTTTAAGGGCTGGAGAGAATACACTGTTATTGACTAAGGGGCGGCCTGAGAGCATGATGATGTGTTATGGCCGAGGTTTCTCATGCGGAAGTGTCTGAGTTTTATCGACCGGCCGAAGAGGGCTTAGCAGCTCCTGGAAAAACTACACCAACTGGAGGCTGTTTAAAACAAGCAGGTGTTTTACTACTGGACCAGCATGTACAGAACACAAGAACACACAGAAGTACACACATACACATCAAAAACACAAGCCCTATTACAATGTTAGACATTAGAGCCGAGGTGTGGAAGGTAGGGTTATGGCTAGGGTTGGAGTTGAACCAGTGTGTGGACATGAAGCTAGGGTTAGGATTAGGGTAAAAAAAGTTCCCATTCAGAGGCAGTTCCTCACCTGTACCTCTGGTAGAGACCTCTGAGCCAGAATCAGACCAGAGGAACTGAATCAAATATGATTGCAGGGTGCCAATAACACCACAAAGGTCCTGTGTGTGAGAGAACGCTAGACGGACAGCATAACCGAGAGTGCATACTCTCTCACACACAAGACACACACTACTACTCCTGGGCAAACGGTCATTGCAGCATCACCAGTCAATAGAAGCTTACTGTACTGTAGCATTATTGTTTCTTACTGCGTTTCAACATGTAGTCGAAACCTGTCATTGTGCATTGCTTGTCAGTGTAATCAGGTTAACAGGTAGAGTCTGTCTGGGAAGTGGTAGTACATTAGAATCACCCATGTAGGAAACTTTGTGATGAACAAGAGTTTATCGATGGGGATTGCAATTCAGGTATTCTGTTGTGTTTGAACTCCACATAGGATTTCCGAAACAAATGATGAATTTTTCTGTCCCGTGTAATATAGTTGTGCTAGATTATTACAGTACTGCCGAGCCTCTGTATACAACACAAGTCATTAGCTAGATAATCAAGCTTGCTCCCTTTACCGCTGTTCATTTTAATGAGATGTACACATCCACAGCATTCCCCGAAAGATTCAACAGACAAAAGGGGCCTGTTTGCCTCCCACATACTCTAATGATCTTTTAATGTCTCCAAATCAACACAAATAAACCAACATGACTTCAATTTTAAATACTGCAATAAATGGATTCACTCTCAGAAGCAGGTGAATTAATATTTTCCGTAAATACTGCAACTGTGTGTTTGACTGTGTGTACTCCCTCAGTCCAGTTCCAAAAAGCATTCTGTCATGTATGATCTCTATTTGGAGACTCGTTGTACACTGCATTCACTCCATAGGAGTATAGGTTAGATTAAATGCATGGCTTGCTCGGCATACCAAATACATAATTGATCCCAATCATACACTGTATTATTCTAGGTAGCACTAAGGTCATAGGAAGCAGAGCCGGTCCTGACCTCCCTGGGGCCCTAAGCAAAATTCTGGTATGGGGCCCTCCTACCTGACCCATGAGCCATGTAAACCATTTGCCATTGCCACACAGTCACACATGACACCCCAGTGCTCCCACCACAATCCTCCCTCCTTTAAAACAGTTTGCTCCATCTGTCAGTCATGATTTATGCTCATGATGGCCAGACCACTCAAACGTTCCTGTGACATGGAAAAGCTCCTCTCTGCCGATGATACTGTTACTGGTAGGGTGACTGCAATTCTTAGGGCTATCCAAAGGTTAGGATAGAGTTCCTCCAGATTTTTATCACAGAGAAAGGAAAGCAGCTCAAAGGCAGTCATCTTATCTGATGGCAGATCAGGTAAATTCTGAATCTTGTGTGCCAGATCCATTCCACTGATGTCACAGTAATCTCTGAAGGTTAGAGTGTTTTCAACTTCCATGCAGTGAGCCTTCAAAGATTCACTGGACATCTGAAAGGCAGTGCTGAAGTTCAGCAGCACTCCATATTTGGTTTTCACCTGGTTGAGTGTTTAAAATCTTTCATCCATGGATGTCACAGCAGTCGACCACAATGTTGAAATAGTGGACTTCAAGGTTTTTCAATGCATCAGTCACAGGTTCATCAGGAGCCTCATAGCTGAAATGCCTCTTGCTGTTTCTCAGTTTCTTCTCTTCAGAACAACAATTCATTTCTTCACAAATGCTTTTGGCTGTTGTCTGGGCCTCAGAGAATCCAGTTTCCCGGTATGTGAGGGAGGCCTTTGCATTTGAGATTAAATTCACTGCTATATCCAACTGCATTGAGGCGGATTGAAGGAGCTTGTTCACCTTGTTTGCCATTGTCAGTATCTCACACCATACGGCACAGCAAATAAAGAAGGGGTAGGAACCAACTTCCTCTGCAAGTGCTTGTGCCTCCACTGGCCACAGGATCGTTGATCGTCTGTCTGGCTTCCAGTAATGCCTCCCGAACCTCAGAAGCCTGATACCTGATTGCATGAACACTTTGGAGCCTACTCTCCCATCTTGTGTCACTCCATGACTTCACGGTTATGTTCACGTGTTTCTTCAAAACACTCCATCTTTGTGTGCCAGCTGAATAGAAGGTGAAGAGCTTTTGCACATGCCCAAAAAACCCAACTGCATCTTTGAAGATATGGCAGCACCTGCAATGACAAGGTTTAGAGTATGTGCTCCACATGGAACAAACATGGCTCTGGGATTTTTTTTTAGCAGTCTGGCTTGTACTCCTTGGTGCTTGCCCTTCATGTTGGTCCCATTATCATAAGCTTGCCCTCTGAAATCTTCAAATGGAATCTTCAGCTCGTCCAGCTTATCTAAGATGACAGTGGACAGATTCAAGCCTGTTGTAAACTCAACATTCACAAAGCCGAGGAAGTGCTCCTTGATCTCTGGCTTTCCCTTTAAAGCCATGCTTCTCAGAATAATGGACATTTGCTCCTGGTGACTAATGTCAGGTGTACAGTCCAAGATAATGGAGAAGTACTTTGAGTCTCTTACTTGAGTCACTATTGCTTCCAGAATCTTGTCACTCACAATCTGTATCAGCTCATTCTGTGTGCGCTTCCCAAGGTAATGAGCATGAGATGATTTTCCATAACGGGGTCAAATTTGCAGCCAGAGACTGGGTGATACTTATTAATACTCTCTTTCTTTCAGCCTCCAAAATTGTCATTTGTATCTGGTCAAGAGTCTGTCCCCGACTTAGGCGCAGATTAAGTTATCTCCACTTAATCATATTCTTTGTGTGTTCAGGACTACTCTCACAGTTTTTCAGAATGCCGTTGATATTTGACCAGTCATTCATGCCTTCCTTTATTATTTTGTAGTCTTTTGTAGAAAAGAGCTTACAGCAAAACAATACACAGCGTTGTTTTTGATTGAGTACGAAAGCCAGCTCCTGGTAATCCTTTCCTGACACAACGACAGATATGCGGGACCCAAAAGCGGACACGGAGGCAGAGATATGATTGACTGTTTAATATGAAATATGGGGCAAAACAGGTTCGTAATCAATGACAGGCCATGTTCGTAACCGGGAGTCTGAATGGCAGTCGTCCAATAAGGGGAGTCAGGCTCGTAGTCGTAGTTCAGGCAGCGTTCGTTACCGGGAATCAGAAGGCTGGCAGTGCAGAGGAGTAGACAGGCTCGTAATCCGTAATGCAGGCAGAGTTCGTTTGGCAGCAGATCAGATGGTCGAAGGCACATGAGGGGGCTAGACAGGAACGTAATCCAACAGGCAGGTAGAGGTCCAAATACCGGGAAACAGACTGGCAGAGTTAATAATACGAGAGAGTGCTGGAAACGACTGACTAAGCAAGACGATCTGGCAAATGCCAACAGCACCCAAGAGACTAAATACCCACACTGATTAATGCTGGTGATAGGGTGCACCTGGTGTGGGGAGGGGACAAACACAGACAGGTGAAACATATCAGGACATGACACTTTCCCCATTTGACAGCCGTCTCTGTAATAAACCTCAATGGAAACCTCTTCTAGACTTGTCTTTAGGGTAAGAAATATCCAGTCCTGGTTTGAATGGGCCTCTGCGCACTAACTCAGTCCTCATAATGTCTGTTAAGACTGGGGGCCAATCTGCTGGGTCATTTGGTGGAGCAGCAAATGTTCTATTAGGGTCTGAGCGGCTTGTATCTGATGCTGGCTGTACACCTCTGGTTGTGCTAGTACTGGCTGAGGCTGCCTGTACTTCATCTGGGTCTGTGTTTGTACTTGCTGAAGATGGCTGTATTTGGTCTGTGTTAGTATTTGCTGAAGCCAGCTGTACTGTTCTGTGTTAGTACTTGCTGAAGCTGCCAGTACTGGGTCTGTGTTAGTATTTGCTGAAGCCGGCTGTCCTGGGTCTGTGCTAGTACTGGCTGAGGCTGGATGTGGATCAACAGAGTCTAGTGCTTGTACTGGCTGATGATCCAGCATCTCCTCTACTGACAAACTTAAACATAGCACCTGTTAACAATACTATTATTAATTATAGATAACAACATCAGCAAAACAAACGAGATGGTGGTGGACTTCAGGAAAACCAAGGCACAACTGACTGCAGTCCCTATACAGGGGATGGATGTGGAAATGGTTGGGTCAAGTTCCTGGGAGTCCATATGGACAACAGGCTGGAATGGGCTGGTAACACCGGGGCCCTGTACAAAAAGGGCCAGAGCGGACTCTACTTTCTGAGGAGGCTCAGGTCCTTCAACGTGTGCAGTAAACTACTGCATACCTTCTACCAGTCTGTGGTGGCCAGTGCCATCTTTTTTTTGCAGTGGTGTGCTGGGGAGCAACATCAAAGCCGGTGATGCTTCTCGGGTAAATAAGCTGATCAGGAAGGCTAGCTCTGTCCTGGGGATGAGCCTTGACACTCTAGAGGAGGTGGCGGAGAGACGGATCCTGGCCAAACTGCTGGCCATCATGGACAATGTCACCCACCCTCTGCACGCTATGGTTATGACGCAGAGGAGCACTTTCAGTCACAGACTGATCCCACCACGGTGTGCCAGAGAGCGCTACAGGAGGTCCTTCCTGCCGGCGGCTATTAGACTATATAATGCCTCACCGGGGTGCCGTGCCGTCGGCAACACAGATCTGGAACTGTTGGGGTGCTAGGACCTAGTTTAACAATTATGCATCCATCCGTGAGTAACTCTGGTCCGTCAGCACTCATTCACTCAGGACCTACTTATTCATGCAGGTCTGTATATACATACTCATGTACAGTTGTTATATCATATCATGTGCAATATTGCTAGTAATTCTTGGACCTAACTTACGTAGGCATTCACTCAGGAATGCATATTAGTATCCTGTCAGTTGCACCTTTTCTCATTGCTTTTAGTATATCGAATGTGCAATACGTGCAGTTGTCTGTAATTAAACCCTGCGAACTAAGGACTGTATTTTAAGGGAATTACTATTATTACCCCAAATGATATCATACACACATTTAGTCTATTAAGTAAACTATTATTACCCTATTATTTCTCTGCCATCGACCTGTATAGTATAGTTAACCATCCAACATCCACCAATGTATAGTGTACATATTCAGCCAACCACTCATACTATGCAATGTCTTTTTATAGCTTTTATTTTTTTGCACTCCAGATATCTTGTATTTCTATACTTTTTCATACTGCCGCTCTATGTATCATGTACCGTGTATCTGTCTTTTGTGTACTTTCGTTGTGGCATTTTGCACCTGCCCTGTGCTTTGTTGTAGCTGCTTGACAATGAAATCAATAAAGTACCTATCTATCTATCTATCTATCTATCTATCTATCTATCTATCTATCTATCTATCTATCTATCTATCTATCTATCTATCTATCTATCTATCTATCTATCTATCTATCTATCTATCTATCTATCTATCTATCTATCTATCTATCTATCTACTTTATTAATAATTTTATCAGCTGCATCAGGCCATTCAAACTGGCTACCCCAGATTTCCATTGATACATTTTTTTAAATAAAATACTATTTATACTATGGCTTGGCTGAATACTTGATGGTTATTATTTACTGAGAGATCCAAAGAGGTTGCTGCTGCAAAGCGCAAGTTTCATTTTGTGCAAGCGCATATGAACGCATGTTCATGCGCGACGCGGGTATATTTTCGGAGCTGCAGTTTATAAACACTGTTGCGCGTTGGCGTTTATCAAGCGTAATAAGTAGTTGTATTTCACTATCACTTTTGCTGTTCCCGCAATTCACTCTCATGGTGTTTTATTTTCTCTCTTTTCGTGACCAGAAGGATAGTTCCTCTCATCGAAGTTGTAAACAAAGACACCCGGGCTGCGGTCCAAACACTTAAAAGACACCCTCGTCCACTTTCCCTCACCTTATGCCCTTGGGGGAATCCCCGTCGCCATCTTGGAGGGCAGTCCAAATGATTAGCCAAGCAAGGGAAGTTTGCAACGTAAGCCCCTCAGCCCTCGTTTTTTGTCGAGTTTGCAGTGTACAATTATGTTCACTATAATTCAATTCGCAACGATTGTATATCCACTAAGAAACTTAAAAACAACATCAATAGAGAAAGTGTAAGTAAAAACTAATGCAAATAAGTTCGAAATTGTGCTACTAATGCACATGGCGGCACAAACACGTCTCGTAAAAGTGTTTTTTTTTGTTAGTTTTTGGAAAATGTAGAAAATGCAGGCTAACGTTAGATAATTCATTTGCTAGCTATCACACAGTAGGCATATATTAATAATGATACAGTTAATGTAAATAAATATGCAATCATAATTGACTGTAGCGCATATAAACACACACAAGTTACCGTTTGCTGAAAACACAATCATCGCGGGATAAACGAGTGACGAATTTCCGGGCAAGTGTGGTCCATTTAAAAATCTTGCCCTGCAAGTGTACACTCGTCAGACGTCACGACACGTCATCAGAAGTGTCCACTTAATTTGAGGGCTGAGGGGTTAGGGTGTGTCTTTTAAGTGTTTGGACCGCAGCCCGCTTTAACACGAGGGGGAGGCGGGGCCCTTGCGTAATTTGCGGGGCCTTGCACAACTTGCGTAGTGAGCGTATAGGGCCCGCCCGGCTCTGATAGGAAGACATAAACAAGGAGAAAAGCGAAGCTGAGTAGAGTGGTACAGATAGAGTGGTGAGTATCAGAACTGTAGCAGACTGTGAGGGAAGCAGATGTCTTCTCTGACAGGTGTTGTCACTGGGAATTGCTTGACACTGGTGCTACTCATCTGACTGAACAGACTGTGTTATCTCAGCTCCACTCTCAGTCATGCATTTCCTTCCATCTCTCTCCCCAGTGGATATTTTTTCATCTCTTTCACTCACTCCCTCTCTCTTTCCATCTCTCTCTCTCTCTCTCTCTCTCTCTCTCTCTCTCTCTCTCTCTCTCTCTCTCTCTCTCTCACTCTCTCACTCTTTCTCCCCCTCTCTCATCCTCCTCTTCCTCTCATTCTCGGCAGCGCAGGTGCTTGAAACCTCTGAAGTTATTTACAGACGCAGCCAATGCTGTTACACTTCACAATGATTTCAGTTTTATTACAGGCCATCTAACAACACTTTATCTTAGAAGAGAGGACAAGAAACGTTGGAGAGCAAAGAGAAGAGCGAGAGAGAGAGTGGAGGAGTGGAAGTGTGCATGAAACTCTGATGTTTAAGACTGCTCTGCCTCAGAATACAAATTACAGCTGTCAAAAATAGTCAAAACCACTGACATTCTGTTAGTTTAAACTGATTTCAACGTTTTTTCTTTCTTAAACACTCAGAGGCTGCATCAGATTTGACATTAATTATGTGTTGGTAAGCTGTAAAAATGCCATTTCTAGTTCAAGTGTTCAAATTGAAGCTTAGAGCAATTCAAGAGCGTTAGACTGCCGATTTAATTGGTTTTGCCTAAGTGAGATTGCATTGCGCTTCTCTGCTGTGGCTGCTGTTGAAGGCTGGCTAGAGCAAAATCAGCCGTGGAGGGGATTGAGAGAGAGAGAGAGAGAGAGAGAGAGAGGGCAGGTGGGCTATTTGGGGGAGAGGCAGAGGAGAGGAGTAATGTGGAGGTGTGAGGGGGAGGTAGAGGCTGAGGAGCGGTGTGGAGGTGTGAGGGGGAGTCAGACAGTCAGTGATTGGCTTGATTTCCCCAGTGTGTCTATCATCATTTGTTGAGCCAGTCCAGGGCTCTATCAGGCAGATTGGAGATCAGGTTCAGCAACTGATTCTGCTCTCACTTGTCTATTTGCAGAAAGCAGCAGTGGCTCAATGACAGCCGTATTGGTCATCATTGGCTTTTTGGAGAGAATGAATGAAAACAAGGAAATAGGCTAAAGCCAATCTTCCAATCTGTTTGTGATTTCATAATGTTGGTCTGAAAGCTGATTCCTCTCGAATGTTGATATTGTTTGTATTGTCAGACTGTCCCATGTATCGTCTGGCTGTTTTATTTATCGTCAGACTATCTCATGTATCGTCTGACTATTTTATGTATCGTCTTACTGTTTGAGTTTATTTTTTATTTTTACAGGGACAGTGCAAATTAATCAACGTTGCAGTAAAAGTGCCAGTTTTAGCCAGTCGGCTAATTTTCAACCGCAGTCCCTGGGCAGGTTGTTAAAAACAATTACAATAACAATACAGACAAGCAGTGAGCACATGCAGAGCAACATAAAACAAGCAACACATAGCATGCAGACAGAGAAATAGCACAAAGAGCAACAAGCCACAGACCTCACAAGCCACAGACAACATGGAAAGCAGCAACACACAGGGATTATGTTCACAAGTCTGATTGGCCTTTAGACATGTCTTCAAGTTTTTTGTGAAGGTGTGATAGGTGGTGCAGTTGTGTGTGTCTGATGGCAGTGTGTTCCAGACATGGAAAGCTCTCACAGAGAAAGCAGATTGACTAAAGGTGCTTTTCCTTACTATACAGTCACCACTCATGGCAGACCCCATTTAGGATCTTGAATACAAGACATGCGTCGGTGAATTGCACAACATTTTTCCAACTCAGGAGCTCATGCTTTCTGAGGATGTAACAGTGATGATGGCTATTGGGCTTCCTATCAAGCACTTTGAGAGCCTGTTTGTAGACAGACTGAATGGGTTTTAATGTTGTACTGCAAGCTTGGGCCCAACTAATCAAGCAGTATGTTAAGTGGGGGAGTATCATAGATTGAAAGTACAGTTTTGCTACCTCTGTAGTCAAACAATTTTGTATGAATCGGAAATTAGCTAGGTTGAATTTGGTTATTTGAGTTACCTTTTTCACCTGCTTTTTAAAAGAGAGGTTGGAATCAAGTATGATGCCAAGGTACTTACTCCCCTGACACATAGACATCTGGCTCAGTAGCATTAGTTGCCCTCTTTGTGAAAAACATACTGACAGTTTTTTTCACATTGAGATGCAAACATGAGTCACTTTGTAACCTGGACCATTACAGTAGTGAGTTCTTGTGCAGCTTGGTGTTTGCTCTTTGCATGCACATATATCACTGTACCATCTGCATGCATTTGAACTTCAGACCCAGTACAGACAGACGGCAGATCATTAATGTACAGGCTGAACAGGAGGGGCCCCAGTATTGACCCTTGGGGCACGCCCACATCATAGCTGAGAGTGGGTGACAGCTCATTGCTCACTCTGACACATTGGTTTCTGCCTTCAAGGCATGATTTCATCCATCTCAAGGCATTTTTGGGAAAAGTTATACTTGGACAGTTTTGTGATGAGAACCTAATGGTTAACAGTATCAAAAGCTTTCCTTAGGTCTAGAAATACAGCCCCAACAGCACCCCCTTTGTCCATCCAGAAAAAAAGCTGTCCCATGTATCGTCTGGCTGTTATGTATCGTCTTACTGTCCCATGTATCGTCTGCCAGTTTTATGTATCATCAGACTGTCCCATGTATCGTCTGGCTGTTTTATGTATCGCCAGACTGTCCCATGTATCGTCAGACTGTTTTCTATACTATATTATCCTATTGTATCGTCTGGTTGTTCTGTTTCGACTGGCTCATCTCTGTATCGTCTGGTTGTTCTGTTTTGACTGGCTCATCTCTGCATCGTCTGGTTGTTCTGTTTTGACTGGCTCATCTCTGCATCTTCTGGTTCTGTTTTGACTGGCTCATCTCTGTATCGTCTGGTTGTTCTGTTTTGACTGGCTCATCTTTGTATGGTCTGGCTTTGGCTAGTATTTGCATTGTCTCATTGTTCCATGTATTGTCTGGCTGTTAATGTTCCATATATCGTCTGGAAGTTCCATATATCATCTGTCTGCTCTGTGCATTATCAGGATGTTGTCTGTGTCATCTATCTGTTCCTCTGTGTGGTA